>PVJO010000233.1:0-157033 GCA_004026905.1 Hystrix cristata
GAGCCAGGCTGTGAGGACAGACTTCACACATCGCACATCACCAGGTTCTGCCTTCTTTTTGGTATGTATGGGGCCTGCTTGAGTTCCAGAAGACCTCAGAGGGGAGGGAGCCTGCCTAAGTTCACCAAGATCATCAAGGACACGTGGAAGAGCGGGAACACAGGGACTAGGGCAGACAAACTGGGTTCAGATCCCGGCTGTGCCACCAAGCAGTTCGACAACATTGACCAAGTGATTTGACCTTGCTGAGCCCATTTCCCTGACATGTACAATAGGGGTCATGCTAGCACTAATGGCAGAGGGATGGGCTCTCATGGAAATGCTGCTCTTCATCCTGACAAATGCCGGTTCCCTGGCTGCCGGAGGGGCTAGGTCTTCCGGGCTCATCTCCCTTGGCTCTCCCACCCACCTCCCTGCTTACAGGTGAGGGCTGCTGCTCTCGCCTTGTGGTATTAGTCACCTGTTGCTGCATTTAAAAATGACCCACAACTTAATAAGTCAGCAAGCAGTTATTATCTCACAACTTCATAAATAAGAAATTGAGAAGCAGCCTGGCTGGGCAGCTCTAGCTTGGGGTCTTTGGTGAGAGTGGGAAGAAATGTCGACGTGCACCATAGTCATCTGAAGGCTTGGCTGGAGCTGGTGGACCTGCCTCCAAGATGGTGCCCTCATATAGCTCTTGGGAAAAGCCCCAGTTCCTGGAGCACTATTGGCAGGAGGCTTGGTCACTCCCCATGGGAGACCTTGCCAGTATCTCTCCAATGCTTTGCTTGAGTGTCCTCCCAACCTGGTGGCTGCCTTTGCTCAGTGAGTAATCCGAGCTGCGGTGCCCTCGGTGCCCTGGCCTTGGAAGCCACCTACTGTTGTCTCCACTTCCTTCTATGCAATAGAAGGGTGTCATTAAGTCCACCCACACTCGAGACGAGGGCAGTTAGGTTTCATCTCTCTAAGAAAGACCACCAAAGAATTTTGGAACATATGAAACAGCTACACTTGCAACAAATTCCTCCATTCCGCAGCATTGGCTTTGCCTAAACAGACCAGAAACGAGGGAGTGAGGGACATTTCGCAAGAGGGGAGCCCCTCAGCATTGGAGCGCTTGGTGAAAGTGGGGATAAGTTATTCATCTGAGGGGGTCTTTCAAGGTCTCTGATGAGATCTTGCTTGGAGGCTACCCACACCCGCCTACTAACCTGTGATTTCCCAGGTCAGACTTGGGGGAAATATGGCTACCTGAGCACACAAGTCCATGAGTTTAGTCCAAGTTCAGGGGCGACTGTTATGATTTTGAGCATAGCTAAGACAGAGCCAGCGAGAGTCTCTCACCCGAAGTGGGGGAGAACCCTGGCACACACTGGGTTGTATCCTTGTCAGCATTTCCCATCTTCCCTCACCATGGGAATCACCTGGGCAGATTCCTAGGCCCCAGCTCTAACCTACTGCCTTCAAATTTTCAGGGCAGAGGACAGGTGATACGGACAGTTAACAAGGGCTCCAGGTGACTCACCATCAGGGACATCTGGGAAAAATTGTAGGCCTAAGGGGAAAGAGGATAAGCTGATTAGGAGCCACTCCTGTCCTCAGTTGCTGAATCTGTGAGATGGGGAGAACTAGGATCACCCTGATCCCTGAAGGCAAGCCTGAAACAAATGGCTTCTTGGAGTTCTCTCAGCTTTGGACTGGAGCAGAGAAGTCGGAAAGAGTATAGCAACTGGAATTTTAGTTCCAATGAACTCCCTCGGGGAAATTTTGCTGGATTTTAGGTCCAATAAACTCCCTCAGGGAAAGAGAATATAATTGAAGCTGATGAAGCAGGAAGATCCGTGTTTCCCTTGAGTCTGAGGTGTATGTGAGGAGTCGGTGTCATGGGGCCCCCTGAGCCCCTGGGGCTGCCCACGCACGCAGCAACTTCGGCAGGGGAGGATGTGTCAGCTGGGTTTGGCAGCTCCCCTGCAGCAGCCCAAGATGGTTCTGAATAGAAATAAATCTGCCTTCTCACTCGGGAGGGCGGGCTCTTCTGCTCCCCTGTGAGTCAGCCCCACACGAGCAAACCCAGAATATGCTGGGCAGACGGACAGGGGAAAGGGAGGGGAATCCAGGCCAAGCTGTGGGGCAAACTGGTAAATCCAAGGGCTTTGTCGCCAGAGACTTGGGCTTAAATTCTGTCTCTGCCACCTCCTGGCCCTGTGACCTTGAGCCAGTTGCACAGCCTCAAGTTTCTTCACCTGAAGAATGGGGAAAATCCCACTGACATGGCAGAGAAAGTGGCTAAAACCTTGCGATGCTTGTTTTGCTCTTAAACCAAAACACACTCCACTGCTGCCGCTTCCTCTGCTGCAAATGAATACAGTTTTCTTGCACTTGTAGGCTGCCTAGCTGTTCCCTTACAGAAGTGTCTCCTCAGCTCCAAGGGGCCAGTCTTGGAGCTGCTTTAAAATAACCAGCCCTCTAGGTGGGGAACCCTCAGGCTGAGCGAGAGGGTGAGGAAAGCCTGTTTAAGTGGCCGCCCACAGCTGGGGGTGCTGCACGAGAGCACTTAACACCACGGTCAGTAATTATACAGTTTCTACTTGCCTCCACTTAGTGCCAGCTGTGGAATGGGGCCGCCACTCCCCCCTACTGGTAGAGAGTGTGTCACTTAGTTCGAAAGCATAGCTAGATCATCTACTGAATGTCAAATACTGTGCTAAAGAGCTCGGGAGGAAGATGAGGGAACTTGTGGGAAATGGATCCTGAGAAACCACCAGCAGCAGCACCTTGCAGGACGCAGTTAGGAAGAAGTCAAGAAGTAACAAGGACTAAAGGTTCAGGGACACTAGGACCCTTCTGGACCCCAGAAGCGTGGTTCTCAAAGTCAGGTACATCCTGCGTGGCCTAGATAGTCATCACATCTTGAACTTGGACTTGGCGAAGAGGACAAAGAATTGACATTTTAAATCACTGAGCCCTCTGCAACTCAGAATGAGATTGCAATAGAATTCCCACTGTCTTTATTAGCCAATACTTACATAGTATCCATTGTGTGCCAGACACCTTCCTAAGGGTTCATGTAATCATCACATGCTTACAGGGTAGGCCCAATGGTTATCTTCATTTCACAGATGAGGAAACTAAGGCCTGGCAAGATTAAGCAATTTACCTGACAGCTAGTAACTGGCAGACCTCCTCTCCAATACCATACAGTGCACCAAAACTTGGGTGTAATTAACAACCAGGCAGCTCCCTTAGGAGAATCCTGTGATCAGGATTGGCTACGAGGAGACCCTGCTTCTTTCCTTGACTGAATTTGAATTCACTCTTTCTTTTTCAGACCTTAGTCCTCCTCTGGGGGCCCCAAGCTATCTTCACTGCACAGGAGATCTGCCGTTTGGCATTGTCTCCACCCTTCTTTGCTCTTTGCAAACTATCTCATCCTCTGTGTGTTGTTGTTTAAAGTTCACCTGAACATGGCTTCTTCAGCAGCCACGTCTCTGCAGAGGCTGGTGCTCTCACACAGTCTGCAGGATGCCGTGTCTGCCAAATGCCAGGGCAGTCACCTCCTTTTTGGTGCACCAGCTCAGCTCTCAGACCCCGGTGCATCACGATTGCACTGCCCACATGACGCCCTGTGTCTTCCTCCCTCCTCTCCTGGGATCAGCATGGGAGGGGACTGTTCTGCTTCTTTAGACAACAAGAGTAACTCCCTGATTGAAATAGATCCCCTGCTAGACAAAAATGTGTACGTTTCGACCCTCCTGAGTAGGCTCATTAATCATCCCCCATCTTCAACAGCCGGGAGGGTTCATGCTTAACCTTGTTTCTTAGTCACAACCCCTCAGCGCCACACCTGGGGAGCAGGCCACTGCAGGGAGGTGGGGGGAGGCCATTGGCTCAGAAGCCCTCCTGAGTCTTTGGAACTGCATGAGAATCGGCCAGCTGGGAACCATCCAAATGATCGGAGCAAGAAAAGCTGGGCGGGCACTTGGAGAGCAACTGGAGAGGGACAGTTTGGAGTTACCACCTCCAAGAACCTTCGCTATCTCTAGCCCTACAAAGAGCAGAGACAGAGGGAGTCCAAAGCTCAGCAGCAGCAGCAGCCGCCAGTCTTTCCCACTCAAGGGCAGGATGCATTTGATGATGCCCTACTACTGCAGAGCACCTACTCTGCCTACATCTTTTCCAACCTTACTGGAAGACAGAACGTGCTTACAACATAAGAGCCGAGGAGCTGGGACAGGGCTCCTAAAGGGGTGGGAGGGAAGAGATAAGGACAGACAGAGGGAATGGCACACCTCGGCTAGGCCGAGAGGAAGGTGAACATATTCTGAGCAGAGAAAGAAGCATTTGTTCATTCACTTGTTTGTTCACAAAATATTTCTTGATCTCCTACTAAAGTCAAGCACTGCTGCAGGCCCTAGGGACTCAAAGATGAACAAGAATTGACCTCCTCCTGAGCAAGGGTGGATGTAGGGCAAGGCAAGGAGCGCGCTGAGGACATAAAATAAGTAGGCAGTCACTGTGAGGTGCCAACCCTGCATTTGGACAGCATGGCTCCAAGACAGAGCGAAAGCACTTCTGCACCCTGCACACCTTGCTTGCCTCACCCCTCGCTCCAGAGGGGATCATAGTCTGTGATGTGTGAAGCCCTGCATGTTGGGAAGCTGTGGCCTCCTTAGTGTGGCACTGAGGCCCTCAGGATGCAGCCTCATCTACCATCGGAGGACCATTTCTTGCCCTTTTTCTCTCCAGAGCCTCCCAAGCCAAATCATGTATATTCTCCTGAATATGGTGCACATCTTTACACCTGCCCCCTCGTTGGAACTGCCCCCACATCACCATTTCACCTGCCTCCATCACCAGTCACTGATGCCCCTTCAACCTCTGGAATTAGAACTGGTAGCCCCAATGCCCAGGATAAGGACAATAAAGGTGTCTTCAGAAGGGCTTGGTGGTGCCTGATGTGGCTGGTGGGACAAGTGGGAGCAGGATATCAAGCATGTCACTTATCATCATTCTTCCTATCAGGCATCTTCCTGTACTACAAGGCATGTCCTGTCATCCTACGAAGGGAACAACATTTTTCATTACACAATCTAAAATCATTCTTTTCCCAAATGTCATAACTCTATCTATATTTGGCTGGTCTGAGGCAAAATCATAGCTGTCTAGTTTCCCACTCTGCCAGTCACTATCCCCAAGAGATGAGGGTTACCCTCCATGAGCTCCAGAAGCATCTGTGTGTGTGCCACTGTTAGCACAAGACTCTCATGCTCATCTCTGTGCCTCCCATCGGCCCAGGTCGCCAGCTTCCGGAAGGCAGGAAAATCCCTATTCCCCTCTGGAGCTCTGGGACACGTCACAGGACCAGTGGCTGAGCTGATAAGATGTGTTGGGTGTCAGAGGTCGCAATAGAGGAGACCACCTGATTCAGAGAGCATGAAATGAGAGACGACCAAGACATGCGTGGGCAGATGCCACTCAGGGTGGACCGGCCTGGAGGCCACGCGTGAGTCAGCTAGAGAGTGAGAGAGAGGGAAGACAGGCACCCAGAAGTCTTCTCTAATTCAGAACAAGGCCAGGTGCCTCTGGGAGTGGAAGTAGCAGGAGGCCCTGTCACACTCATGAAACTGGCTGCAGAGAGAGGCCCTGTCTGCTTGGATAAAAATCTCCTTGCAGCTTGCCAGCAGATGCTTATGGAGAAGAGAATTTGCAGAGAAATTCCAAGCCCTTGTTGTGAGTTCTCCCACGGAACTAAAAACAGCCCATCAATCCCACACACTCTGCAGCCTCTCCAGCCCAAGGAGACTAAGAGTGGAGGGGACACAAGCCTAGAAAAGTACCCTTGGAGCACAGAAGGACAAACCTCAAATCTGGAGACAATGTGTTACCCACCAGGCTGAGTTTACAGCCCTGGAGGAAAAGTGGCTCTTTGTACCATTCCCATTGCACCCTGATCCTGGGGGCAGGAGGACCACGAGGATGGGCGTCTTGCCCCCTTTATCTTGATGGGCTCAGTGAGACCTGGGCAGGTTGGGACACACAAGCACCAGTTGAGAGCCAGCTCTTCCTCGCCCAGGAAAAGCTCTCTGAACCTTGAGCAAGGAAATAGGGTGAGAAACTTGGCTTGAGGAGCCTGGGGAGGCACGTCTCAGGAAAGCACAGTGTGACCACCAGCATCCGGAAGGGGTTACAACAGCTGCAGGAGTCTGCCTGCAGCCACCATCACTTTGGGCCTAGGTGAATGCACCCCAAATCAGTCCCTTCTGAGCCCACCAGCCTGTCTCTCCTCCTTGTCCCCTCCCTCTGCCGTAGGCAGCCTGCCCAGTACTGTCAGGGAGACCAACCATCTTGGGCTCAAACACCTCAGGCCCAACCTTGGCAGTGAGTGAGGGCATGACTGCCAGCCGGGGGTAGGAGCTGTGATCCAAAGAATGCAGAAGGATATGACAGTGATGTGCAGGGGAGACCTCCTGTTCCAGGCCAGGGCCGGGCACAGGCACAGGAGGACGGGCTCCCAGGGACCCCAGAAGGTTCCTGTTTACAAGGCCCAGCCTCTTCTTGTTTCCCATTGCTTGTGGCCTCCCTGCCATGGCTCCCCCCATCCCTTTTCTCTCCTATTTCATGCTCATTAGAAGTTCCCTCTTAGACTGGGCATGGCGATATACACTTATAATCCCAGCACTCAGGATGCTAGAGCAGGAGAATCACCATGAGTTCAATCCTGGACTACACAGTGCATTCAAGGCCAACCTAGTGAGACCCTGTCTCAAAAAAAAAAAGTTCCACTTTTCAGCCTGACTGGCTGTGCCTTTGGTGTGCTGTGCTGGGTGCTAGGCCCCTGGGAGGCCACCAACATGAAGGGCCTGCCCTCCTTCTGGAGCTGACTCCCTAGATGAGCAGCACATAGTGAGACCACAGTGCAATGGCAGCTCAGGAGCTAGGGGAGGAGGAGAGGTCCCGGTGGCAGAGTTTGGACCAGCAAAGTGGTGACATACAAGTGGGCCTTCCAAACTCCGTCTCACCACAGCTCAATCATTGGCACCTGGGAGCCGTTCCTTATGCCTCCCCTGTGCCTGGCTCTCCTCTAGCTTCTAGCTGGATTCGTGCCTCTACTTTGCTAAACATATGACAGAGTTCTATGGAAGACACAGGAGTGGACTTAACATCCAGATGAAATAAAAACACAGTACTTAGAATAGCTACTGTTTATTAGCTATTTTGCTACTGGTTCAGCGATGCTAAACATTTGACATCCATAAGCTTTTCCAATCCTTAAAACACTCTTGCAAGGCAAGTATTACTGTCATCCTATCCTACTAATGGAGATGTAGTCTCAAAGGGGTTAAACTCACCCAAGTTACACAGCTGCTGAATGGAGGTCTGTTTCTCTGATGGCTGCATTTGTGACCGCCCTCTGTGCTGCATCCCAAACAGGGTAGGACCCAGCTCAAAACTCTGCTCCCTGGACAGTCCTCACCTCAGGTACCCTCAACACCACATCTCCAAGCGAGTCCATAGATCAGGCTGTCTACATTTGAAGCAAGGAAATCCACCTGCCAGGAGAGGAGAGCAGTTACAGAGGAAGAGGACAGCTCCAAGGGGCAGCTCAGACAGAGGGTTGGTGAGAGCCAGAAAACTGGATCTAATGGCACCTTGCCTTCTTGCATGAGTCTCTTACTTCTGCCCAACAGGGTGGAACTGGACAACCTGTTTATGCTTCCCTGGCCTGAGTCTCCTGGAATACAAAATGATGCAGAGGGGAACAAAGTTGTGAGAAAAGGACTTGGTGTGTTGTGGTCATTTTGTCTGCTTTGGTCTCTGCACCTCTTGGAGAGCCTCCAACAGTTCCATGATGGGATGGAATATCGGGAGGTCACAGTTTCTGTGGTCCATAGGAGCTTCCACAAGGAAGGCCCAGGGAGGGATTTGCCAGACTGCATGTGGAGAACCGAGGGGTTCAGGGGAGGCTTTCTGGGGAAGGAGATACCATCCTTCAGCCTTTATGGTAGCCACAAGAGTGCAGGTGGGAAAACATCTCAGGGCAGCCCAGGCCAGGCACCCATGTGCTTGCTGGGATGCTGTGCACAGCTATCAGTTTCCTGTGAAAGCAAATTTGCCTCCCCGATCTCAAGTTCAGGGTCAAGAGAGCAGTCCGTGACACAGATCCTTGCAGTTAGTAACCCACTTGTTGCCTAAAGGTGAGTATTAAATCATTGTCATGGTTTGGATCTTATGTCCCCCTCTAAGGTCAGCTCATAGGTTTTAGGAAAGTGATTGGCTCATGAGGACACATTAACAGATCGACCCCCGCTGCCACCATGAGTTTGCAGCTGAACTGGCTCTTAGGAGGTGGGGCCCAGCTGAAGGAAGGAGGTCACAGGGTGTGACCCCAGGGCCTAGATCTTGCCTTTAGCCCCTTCCTCTCTGACTCTTGTTCTCTCTCTCTCTCTCTCTCTCTCTCTCTCTCTCTCTTTCTCTCTTTCCTCCCACCTTCTCTCTCTCTCTCTCTGCTTCCTGGCTGCCATGAGGTGAGCAGCTTTCCTCCACCCCACTCTTCCTCCATGATGTTTCTGCTTCATCCACCACAGGCCTGAAAGAAACGTAGCCAGCTGACCAGGACTAAACCCTCTGAAACTGTGAGCCAACATAAACTTTTCCTCCTTTAAATCATTTGTGTCAGGTGTTTTGTCACAGCAATGAAACGCTGACAACACAGTCCCCTTTGTCTTTGCCAGCTCCTAACCCCAATTCATTTCATCCTTTCCTACAGGTTCATAGCGCTCATGCACTTATCTTTCCCCACACCCCCGACCCTGGGGTTTGTGGCACAGCAGCCCTTCCTGGGTGTTCAGCTTGTCACACGGTGCCTCTGGACAGCCTGCACTGGCCGCCTGCATGCAGAGCCCAGCCCTTCTGGGCTTGTTGGGGCTTGTTTTCCTGTAGAGCTGGCCACACAGTGAATTGCTAACAGCAGAATCTTATTTTCCCCGCAGAACCCATTATAAATAAAATATATGAAGATTTTATTTCAAAGGACCTTACATGAAGATAAGCTGAACGAGTTGGCTTTTGAATGGTCCCACATGGTGGAGCCCTGGCAGGATGGTAGGAAATGGGAACTATCACCACACCTAGCAGTTCATCTCTCCTTTCCTTAATCTAGACTCCTTTCTCTTGTTTTCTTTTTTTTTCCTTTTTGACAGCTTTATTGAAATATAATTCATGTAAAAACAAAATTTACTCATTTAAACTATAATGCAATGGCCTTTAGTACAGCCCTAGAGTTGTACACCTGCCCCTGTGTTATGCCAGCTGCAGCACCCCCATTTGTGAGCTGCAGAAATGTGGACTGTGGTGTGCCACCAAGGCTTGTGACCATTTGCTACCCAGAATTACTGTTGCCAGCAAATGTTTCTTAGCACAACCCTGTGAGGTTGGTAGAGTAGAGAAGAGATTAAAAACAGAAGACAGGGAAGAAATCAGCATATTTTCCAAATCCTAGGTTTGAAAATTTTGCAGAATTATTATCTAATTTGATTTTCAAAACAACCCCATGAGATTGCTGTCTTACAAGAAGGAATGCTTTGGCTGCGGACAGTACACCCAACTATCACATGGTCTCTTTTTCTTTTTTAGTCTTATCACCTCATGGTTGCATGATGGCTGCCACAGCTCTGAACCTCACATTCTCACTCAGTCTCATTCATGGCAGGAAGATGAGAGCAGGACTTTTTGCGATATAAAGAAGAAAATTCCTTTCTAGAATTCTTCCACCTGCCTTCCTCTTGTATCCTATTGGCTAAAGTTGGGTCACATGGCCAGCTCTAAACCATCAAGAACAGAAAGAAAATGGTAAGCCCATGCTTGAACTTGCAGAGGGGGGAGGGGCAGCGGCACCTTCCCTAAGTATGTTCCACCTAAATAAAATCAAAGGAGAGAGGAAGACTGGCTTGTAAATAGAGGTGACATCCATAAGTAGTACTCTTATTCCCACTTTACAGATAACAAAGCTTTGGGAGTTTGAAAACACATTGCCCGAGATCATCTAGTTCCAAGTGGGTAGAGCAAGGATTTAAACCCATATCTGCTGCTAAACCTTTTCTACTGTACTGTCAGGGTCTTGTGGCCAAATGTATAAAGCCAAGTGCCAGCAAGCATGACGGACAACTGTGGTGTAGCTGGGTCTCCCAGTCGGAGTTTTTCCTTAGCCAGCCCGCCTGGGCACCTGCTTCACACAGACAATGCTATCGCCCAGCTCCCGTCCCCCTTGTTCCCTCGGACACATCTGTTGCCTTTGGAGTGGCCACGGGGCCGTGATTTGTGGTACATCAGTACAGATGCTCCCACCCTGCAATTCATTCCAGCCCCAAAGGCCCAGCCTAGGCTGCAGGGTCTGTATGATGATTCAGGGTCCTGGCTGTCCCTCACTACAAATGCAGAAGCCTGAATGTTGCATTTCCCAGAATAAGGATATGTGCACCTGACCCCAATAAGTAGAGCCTCCCCCCGCTGCAGCTAACCACCCGACCTGGCGACTACTCCTCTCCAGGAAAAACGTACTCAGCTCCTCCACCTTGGTATGCTTTTCTGTCTTCCCACCACTTCCTGGCTCCTGGAGGAGAATCCCAGGGACACCTCTCTTCTGTCCCAATGAGCTGGTACACCACAGTTGTCCGTCATGCTTCCTGGCTATCCTGCACCAATTTGAGGCATGAGAGGCAATTTCATGGTTAGAAAACACGCCCATGAGTGGCTCCCACTCGATCTCCATGCTCACCCTCTCCCGGACATGGGAGTTCACTAGGAGTTCACTGGACAGGAACGTCATGGAGACTGTCATAGGTGCCTACTGCTTTGCAGGTGACTTCTTCTATTGGAAAACGCACATACACAGAGGTACCCCAAAAGGCCACTTGAACCTCCTTCCCCGCCAGCCCCCTTCGCCTGACTGGAAATGCCCCTCTAGATGGGCCAGTCGCCTGGTTCAATAGCCAACCTGCCCCTCCTCTGTCCTGGGCAAAACAGGTTCCTGAGCCCTGAGTTTCTGAAGCACAAAAGAGAACTCAAGGCTGAGGTCACATGCAGGTTGGAACATGGAAAAGACACAGACATTGAAGAATGATGAAATACAGAAGATAAAACCAGGGGAGGAAAAATCTTCAAGATCATTTAGCCTAATGATTCTCAAACTACCTTCAAGCCACAGAATTTGTCTTCCAAATGAACTGTCTGCATAGAATCCCATTTAAGCAAGGGTAGTGGCCTCGGAGAATACCGTGCCGCCCTCCTGCAGAATTTCAGGGCTCTGTGGAGCACAACTTGGAAACTGTTGCTATTATGAGTCTTCAGCCGTACCCATGGGGAAATGGAGGCTGAGGTGAGGGAAAGGAAGTGATTTGCTGTGCAAAAGGGACAGCCAAGTTGGAGGTGAAATGTGAAAACTCTGTCTAAACTAGAGGCCAGGGGAAGGGCCTGTGGGAAGGGGAGTAAGGAAAATGGAGGGAGAGGAGTCCAGGTGCTAGGTACTAGGTATCTAGGTGTTACACACAGTAGCACAGTTCTAGGTGCTAGGTGCTAAGCAGAGTGCCTAGCACATGACTGGCTGCCGAGAACAGAGCTTGATAGGCAACTCAGGAGCTCAGGGGAAAGGCCCTTTGCCTGGAAAGGGTTGCTGGCTTTGGTTCTCTTTCATTGTTTTTCTCACACACCGATCCTTGGGGAGGTCTTTTCAGGGCAATCCTTCACACTCAAATCCCGTCAGCCATTTAACACACTGAATAAAATATCAATCCCTTATTGAGAACAGCTCCGAGCGGAAAGTCGATTAAAGCCAACCCAAGACTAAACCAGGCCCTTAATTCTTGTGACATTGTTGGCCCCAGCAAAGGCTCTGACTAGTGAGACAGAATGGGATGGACACTCACTTTCTGGATCAAGTGGGAGAGGGACAGACTAAGGTTTGAGAACCAAGGAAGGAAAAGAATCCCTGCCCCACCCCCCATCACTGTTGCCTTCCCCCAGCCTGACAACATCTTGAGTGGCTGCTGTTGCTTTATGCAAATGTAGAAGGAAAAGGGATCGCCTAAAGTAAAACGGGAGAAGCAAGAAGCGATGCCTCTTTGCTTCTCAGCGTTTTGGCTATGATCAAGTGAAGAAGCGTTGCTTTAGCTGGGCTTGGTGGTCCATGCCTATAATTCCAACACTCTATGAGACTGAGGCAGGAGGATCACAGATTTGAGTCAAGCCTGGGCAAATTAGTGACTGTAAAGTTTAGATCTAAAATGTTCCCCCAAAGACTCATGTATCAGAGGTGGGGCTTTTGGAAGGTGATTAGATTATGGGATCTCTGTCTTTATCAGTGGATTAATCCATTGATGAGTTCATGACTGAACGTGCTGTTAGGATATAGGGTCTTGTTGGAGGCACATCAATGGGGGTGTGACTTGGAAGTGTGTATTCTTGCCCTTGACTCCTCCCTTCTCTCTCTGCTTCCTGGCTGTCACAGTGTGAACAACTTTCTTCTGCCATGTTGCACTGCCATGCCAATTTTGCCTTTGAGCCAGCCAATCCTGGACTGAATCCACTGAGACTGTAAGCCCAAATAAACCTCTCTTCCTTTAAGTTGTGAGTGTCAGGTATTTTTTTTCCCAGGCACAAGAAGGTGACTAATACAGTGACTTAGCGAGATCCTGTCTCTAAATGAATGAATGAATGAATGAATGAATGAATGAATGAACAGGGAGGTTGCTCAGTGTGAAGGCTCTAGGTTCAATCCCCAGTATGAAATGGGTATGGGGGAGTCATGTCTTAAAGCTGTGGTTCTGAGTGTTCCCCTGACCACCAACAGCAACACTTGAGAGGTTGTTAGAAATGTAAATACCAGGTGTCCACTCACTGAATCAAAATCTCTGGGGTGGGGGATAGCGATATTTGTTGTAACAAGCCCCCAAGAGATTCTGAGGCTCTCTCAAATTTGAGTCCAGTTCCTTAGCTCCTGTGCTCTGTGCTGCTGCAGAGGTACTTGGGCTAAGGAGACTCAGGGGTGGGAAGGGGACACTGGAGACCAGGTCCTAAGGAGACCAGAACTATTGGGGTGGGGAGCCTACTGTTAGTAAAGAAGAAGAATCTTATTTTGAAAAGAACAAATATTGGCCAGGACATAAACAAATTGGAACCTTTATGCATTACTGGTGGGAATGTAAAATGGTGCTGCCATTATGGAAAATAGCTTCAGGATCCCTCAAAACTGAACATAAAATTACTATTTGATACAGAAATTCCACTCCTAGGCAAGTACCCAAAGGAAATGAAAGTAGGAATTCAAACAGATACTTGTACACCAATGTTTGGGGCAGCATTGTTCACAACCGTCAAAAGATAGAAATAATCTATGTTCAACAGATGAATGGATAAATAAAACATGCACATGCAATGGAATATTTCTCAGCCACACAAAGCAATAAAGTTCTGACACATGCTACAACACAGATGAGATGTTACGCTAATTGAAATAAACCAGATACAAAAAGACAAATAGTCTACGTTTCCACTTCTATGAGGTACTGAGAATAGGCAAATGTGCAGACAGAAAGTAGACTAGCAGTTAACCAGGGGCTGGGGGATGTTAGGGCTGAGAAGGCACAGTATTGCTCAATGGGTACAGACTTTTTGTTGGTGTAACAAAAGCATTTTGGAAATATATAGTGGTAATGATTGCACAACATCATGAATGTAATTAATGCCATTAAACCATGCACTTAAAATGGTTAAAATCGTTAAGTTTTATGTTACATATATTTTAACACAGATACATCAATCTTTCTCTTTCGGACAGATGATAAAGGCAGGGTCAGTTTCCAAGTGGCTGTGAAATGCTCTTCCAGGGCTCCAGGAAGCCAGGCAAGAGCTGTAGGGGATAGGACAACAACGGGGTTTGGTGGTCCTGGAGCTCCACAGTGAAGTCAGAGGCAGAAGGGAGAACATGAACACTGGGGGGCATTGTCAGCTCTAAATCAGGCCTTGAGCTTTGGTGTAGGGTCAGGGGATTGGTGAAGGAAGACAGGCCCAAAGGGCCTGGATCTGGAGGACAGTGGGACCAGGCAGTACACCAGATAAAGTTTCAAAGCTTCAGTTTCCTGAGTTTGGCCACAGAGAGGGTGAGGTGCTGCAGTGACCAGTTCAGGTCACTCTCGTATACGAGCGCCTGTACCTCTCCAAATGTGTCCCCTGCGCTCAAAGACTGAGCCTTCCATCTCAGCTGCTTGACTGAGGGGATACCAGGTGAGTTGACTTGCAGAGGGAAATAGCCGTGAAGATTTTCTGCACAGCTAATCAGCTTAACGACCCTCTTCCTACCCCTAGCAAGATCTCGACTAAAGGTTTCTGCTTTAGATCCCAAACTCATTGAGCTCCTTCTTTCAGAAAAAAAGTTCTAAGCCCAGCCATTTTCTGCACTACTAAAATTCTGCATATAATATCAGGAGTTTTGCGGTCCATTAATGAAATCCTTAAAAGACACTGGATCCCAAATTAGAGGAAGACCCAGGAAGTTTAGGAAGCCACTCGTACAAAGAGGAGAAATATTCACACTGGGCTCTGGTGGTCATGGGTGGAAATGGGGGTTGACGTGTCTTAGTCACTTTCCTTGTTGCTGAGACACAACACCCAACACTCACAAGTTAAATAAAGAGAGGTTTATCCTGGCTCAAGTTTCAGTCTGAGGCAGAACAGCATGGCAGAGGAGCCTAGTGGAGGAAAGCTGCTCACCTCATGGCAGACAGGAAGCAGAGAGAGTGAAGGAAGTGGCTAGGGAGGGAGATACAGCTTTCCAGGAGATACAGCCATCAGTAACCTGCCTCTTCTGACCAGAACCCAGCCTCTAACAGCCATAATGCCCCTACAAACCAAATCGCCCCACCTCTAAGTGCATGAAGTTTTGAGGGTACGTCTGGATCTAGACCACAACACTGGGTACCCTGTAGGGGATTCCAGGCACACCTTCCTAAACTTTCTCAGCCCTTCCTGCCATCTTCCCGCTTCTCCCCCAGCCCCTTCCAGCTGAGTGAGTCTTTGCTCTCCCCCAGCACTGCTGTGTTGCCAAGGTCTGTCTAGTGCCAGTTGTTTTGCATTTGCTTCATTAGGCAGCCTTTTAAAATGCATTTTCATGTTTGTGTTTGGTACAATGTGTCTCCATGTGAAAAATTTCAAGCAAGTCACCTTAAGGAGATTGGCTGTTTTATTCCTCCCCACCCTCCTGCCTCCAGCCTTACCAGGCCCTAACTCAGTGCTTGCCATGGGAGAACATTATAAACCATATAAACCAAATTGGAGCTCCCAAGGAACCTGACCTGCCTGATTATCCCCACTATACCTAATAAGTTGGGAGCCCTGTCTGGCATCTTGGCAGATGGACCAGGAGACAGACTCTGAGATGTCTGTATCCCCTCCCTACCCCCTGAGACCATGATGGCCTTGACCCACAGAAATAAAAACATCCCTTTATTTTTCTAGGGTTATTTTCTCAGTTTCACAGGTGAGGAAAAGGAGGCACAGGGTGATGAAGGGCTCCTGTGAGGTTACCCTGCAAATCCATGTCAGGGCCTGGTCATATGAGCAGATGAGGAGGGCTCAGGTTTGCCCCTTGCTGCTGGCTAAGAATTCTAAAACAAAAGAAGTGCTTGAAGGTTGCATACAGGACCTAGTATAGGTCTGGAGTTTTCCAGACATTGTAGTTCACTAAGATCAAAAAGACCCAGACAGTGCTGGGGACAACTGTGGGGACAACTGTGGGGACAGAGCTGGCAACTGGGCTCCAGACCAAATGTCCGAGCATAGAGCTGCTGACTCTGTGTGGTGACATTTGACTCCAGTCCCAAGAGAAGGGTGATGTGTCTGACAGAGGAATACAGGAAACAGCTGAGCCTTCTCTTCCAACTCAGCCTGCTGAGGTCTCTGCATTCTGCAGGAACATTTCCTTTCAGAAACAAGACAGAGAGCAGCATGAGTTTCTCTTCTGAACACAGGGGCCTGACGTCCACAGAGGACCACCTGCATCCTCAGATCACCTGTGGCCCTGTTATCCCATCTGGATTTCTGTGCCAAAAAATCCTGCAGTGATTCAATGCTACCCACATAGACTGCAAGCTCTCGGGGTCAGGACCAGATTATCCTGGGGCTGGTGCTCAACTCAGTCCTGTGACAGAGTCAGATAAAGAAGGGACCCAGCCCAATACCTTGCCCACGGTGGGCATTTAGTAAATTGTCACTGAATTAGAGATCTGGAAAAAAACTCATGAAGACAGTCCAGAAGTTGGAAGATCAAGACTGTTGGGTGAAGATGCTTGGGCTATTGGCTCCCAAAAAGCCATGAGCCTGTTCTGACTAGAGGAAGACAATAAATTCCCCAAAAGTAAGTTTGTGCTTGTGGTCCCCTACTTGCAAGTGCCCTTACCTGGGCTCTGTAACTAGTTTTATGGCCATAATTCTGTATTATTCTTCTTACAGAAGGGGCTCAAAATAGAATAAGCTTTGGGCTTCATGCAACCTGGATCCATCCCTGGTCCTGATACTCCAGTTTTGCAAACTCTGAGACCCTACATTTGAAGATATAATCCCACCTTTAGTAGGATCTCAAAAGATCACTTGGTGTATCTCTGAAGTCAGGTAGATCCATTAACACCCAGAAACTTTTCTTAGAGACCTCTCAGAGGCAAGTCACTTCTCACTTCTCATCAATTGCCCATTTGTGTGTGGGTGTGTGTGTGTATCTGTGTGTGTATGTGTGTGTGTGTGTGTGTGAGAGAGAGAGAGAGAGAGAGACTCCCTAAAGTCAAGAAACCTCTCCTTATGTCTGCCTGTGTCTCTTGTACTTTAATTAAACATCATTTCCTCTTTTTCAGGACCACATCTCTCTACCCCTGAAGATGTTGGCATGTTCCACCAAAAACCTGGCAAACAGATTACAGAGACAATATCACATATTTAGCACACCATATTCTCATCCAAAGTACACAGGAAGATGACGTTTCCCACCTTCCCTCACACATAATTAAGACCTTGTGTTCCAACTAGTGGGACGTGGGTGGAGTTGACATAAACCACTGCCAGTACAAGCCATTAAAAGCATCTTGCACTGAGGACAGTGGTATACACTTGCAATCCTAGCTACTTGGGAGGCTAGGCAAGAGTTTCCAAGTTCGAGGCCGCCCTGGGCTTCCTACCAGGACCTTGTCTTAAACAAATACAAAAATAGACCCAAAAAGTATATCAGTTGTCCCTCCTCTTCTGCAGAATCTTGGGAAGGCATGTGTTCTAGATAGTCCAGATCTGTAGCCTGGGTACCTTGCTCATCTTTTAGAAGGAGCTGCCAAGCAGCAATAGGATGGTGAAATGAGGGAGGAATTAAACGTTTGCTGTGTGAAGTGACTGAGAGTCCAGTGTTCATTTGTTACTGCAGCATAGCCTAACCCATCCTGATGGATGTAGCCTTGGTCTCTTACCAACCACCTCCACCCCACTTTCAAGTTTAGGAATCTTCCTCTGTAGGATCTTGGAAGTTCATACTCACACAAAATAGGACAACAGAGGATGTATCAGGACAGAGACCTCTTTAAGGAATCTGAATTCAGATGAACGTCTAAGTCATCCCTCAGACTCGTCCTCTCCCAATTAAATAGTATCACCACCTCCCAGCTGACCCCTGGATCAAAGGTCCACCCCTTTTATCACCTTGGTTTTCTTTCTTAAGATTTCCTTCAGTTTCCCCATACCTTTTAAGAATCAGTGATGCAGATTAAAAGATCACTCAGGCTGTGCATGATAGTGTACAATTATAATCCCAGCTACATGGGAAGCTGAAGCAGAAGGATCAAAACCTGGAAGGCAGCCTGGGCACTCAGCAAGACACACTCAGAAATAAATAAATAAATAAATAAATAAATAAATAAATAAGATTAATAAAAATGGCTGAGGATATAGCTCAGTGATAGAGCACTTGCCCAGCATGCATGAAGCCCTGGGTTCAATCCCCTGTACAATAAAATAAAATAAAATAAAATAAAATAAGAAATATCACTGTGATCACAACAGAGCCCACAATATATCCAGCAGACCGCGTGTATAGGCCTCCTTGCATGTCTCCTTATGTTGATAGTTGCAAAAACATAATGTAGCTTTAAAAGTATTTAATCTTTTAAAATCACAGTGTGATATTACTTCACTCAGTAAGAATGGCTATTATCAAAAGGGCTAAAGATTACAAATATTGGCAAGGATATGGACAAAAGGAAACACTTGCACATTATTGGTGAGAATATAAATTAGTACAGTTATTATGGAAAACAGTGTGAAGTTCTCACAAAACATAAAATTAAAACCTATCATATGATCTGCTAATCCTACCACTGGATAGATTACCAAAGGAAATGAAATCAGTATGTCGGAGACACATTTGTGCTCCCATGTTTATTGCAGTACTATTCATAATAGCCAAAATAGAAATGGAAACAGCCTAATTGCCCATCAACTGATGAATGGATGGAGAAAATGTGGTAGCTATATAAAATAGAATATTATTTGCCCATGAAAAATAATGAAATCTTGTCATCTGCAACAACATGGATGGAAGTAGAGATCATTATGATAAGTGTGTAAATGAAATAAACTAGACACAGAAAGACCAATACTGCATAATCTCACTTATATGTGGAATATAAAAAAGTTGATCTTGTGAAAATTGAGAATGGAATGGTGGTTTCCAGAGACTGGGCAGAGTAAAGAGTGGAAGAGATGAGGGATCAGTACTGTTATAAACAGATAGGGGTAAGAAATTCTGGTGTGCTACTGCGCAGCAAAGTGACTGTAGTTAATAACAGTGTATTATATATTTGAAAAGGCTGTAAGAAAGGATTTTTAATGTTTTGCTATAAAGAAATGATAAATGTTTGAAAAGATAGATGTGTTTAACCTGATATAAACACTACACAACATATACATGTACGAAAACGTTACAGGGTACCTCATGAAAATGTGAAATTTTATTGTTCTTATGCATCAGTAAAAAAAAAAAAAGTTAAAAATTTTAAAAATCATTGCAAACTTGGCAAACTGAGTATATGCATTTCCTGTAATTTCTTTCTCATCCTTACTAAAATGTGAGTTAAGTAACAGAAAAGGAATAATCCCATAAGAGCAAAAAGAATGAGACAAAAAAAAAAAAAAACCCAGTAGAAGATAAAAGCTGTCAACAGATTTTTGGAAGTTGAAAAGCAGGTGAAAGTGTCATGGGCACTGAAGCATCTGAAGACCATGTGCCCACACAGGGGGATGCTATGAGGATGGAGCCAAGTCAAGCTGTGAAATCTTGGCAAGGCACAGGGATTGCAGGCACTGGGGACTGCAACGGAGGAGGAGGAATTGTAGAATGGAAACCTAGATGGTTGGTTGAAAGTTGGTGTAAGAAGCAGTTGGACACCCCAAGTTCCACCCCCATTCAGTACAGTCCAGTGACTACCTTTCCCTAGACCACCGGGGGGTTTATTCTGCAGAGAAATTAGGGATCTAAAGCCCACAGGAACAGGAAGTGCCATAGTGAAAACAAGAAGATTAAATAACAATCTGTTTACTGGATAATTATATCTCCAGCCGCCACTGCTATATATCTCCAAGATATCAGCACCCAGGGCTGCACCATTGCCTATTCATCTGAAGTTGGTGGATTCATGGATTCTTTTTTTTTTCTTTTTTTGTTTTAGTGGTAGGAAATTTTAACTGACACGTAATAATTATACCTATTTATGGGGTACAATGTGGTATTTTGATACATGTATACAATGTGTAGTAGCAAATCAGAGCAATTAGCTATTCATCACCTATAACATTTATCATTTCTTTGTGTTGAGAACCATTAAAATCCTGTCTTCTAGCTATTTTTTTTCTTCTAGCTATTTAGAAACCCACAATAAATTACTAGTTACTATAGTCACCCTGCTGTGCTATGGAACACCTGAACTTAGTTCTCTTGTCTATTTTGTACTCAGTAGCCTCTAGAGAAATCAAATGGACCCTAGAAAAGATTCATTGCTACTGACATTTGGGGACCCCCAAAGAAATGCCCAGGAGCTATAGCTCTTCTAGTGACACTCACTGATTCACACATACAGTGCCAGCTGGCTTTTCAATGCCGTTCGTTCTTCAGTATTAATGGACTGCAAAGGATAACCAAGAATTTGAGGGACGTCTCCAAACAAAAGACAGAAACTGAAAAATCAACAGACTAATAAGAACAGAGAGGAACTTGTTCATTAACAGATACAGAATTGGTCATTAATATCTACAGAAGTACAGAAAGTGAAAGGAGATAATTCACCCGTAAAACCAGAACAAAAGACTACAAAAAAGAATAATTCAAATTGGACTGTGGTGATGGTTACACACCTCTATAAAGTTACTAACATTACTGAACTATACACTTAAAATAGGTGGACTTTGTCATTTGAGGTATGCAGTAAGCCCTTGGATATTGCAAACTAATAGCAGAAATGGAATAGTCAATAGAAGGGTTTGGAAAATATGACCAAGGGCATCTCAGAAAATGAGAGAAAAAAGTAAGAAAATTAGAAAATCCACCTAGGAAATTCAGCAAAAGAAATAGAGGAAACTGAAGTCCATTATCAATGAAATAATAGAAAAATATTTCCTAGGACTGAGCAACCTGCTTTTGCAGGTTTTAAAAGCCCATTGAAGGCTGGGGGTAGCTCAGTGAGAGAGGGTATGCTGAGCATGCGCGAGCCTTGGGTTCAATCCTCACCACCATAAGCACCCAAAACAACAAATGAAGAAAGACCCACACTAATCTCATGGTGGTGTATGTGAAGATAAAGGAAGACCTTAAAACTTTCCAGAGGAGGGGGAAAATGGGTTCAAAAATAAAAAGATCATTACTAACAAAAGCATCAGCCTCCTCTAGCAATTTCTCTTTGTAGAAGTCAAAAGCAACAGAGAAATGTGCTCAAATTTGCTCTATTACCATAGCAAAACAACAACAAACAAACAAAATCAAGCATTTATTTTAAACAGCAAGTCTTTGATAAGATCAAAACATGTATGTTTGTGTGCATGGACAAGTTTCAGTGTTCATCTCTTTCCATTCCTCCCCTCCCCTCCCTTCTCCCTCACCACACTGCTCTCCTACCTCCTTTTCCCATTTCCAATTTCTCTCCTTGCTGTCTCCTTAACTGTCCATCACACAGAACTGAAGGAATTTTTTTCTAATTAATTCCTTCATTTGTCAAATCCGTTTATGTTTTCTGTTCTCCATTTTGGGGGGGCACTGGGGATTGAACTCAGGGCTTTATGCTTGCTAGGCAAGTGCTCTACCACTTGAGCTGAACCCCCAAGCCTGTTCTCCATTTTAAAAGAAAACAAGTGGAAAGTTTTATGTTTTTGCATTACAAAATAGAAATTAAACTGCTTTTCGGTTTTTTGCTCTGTGGCTTCTGAGGTGTCCCCTGTGGATTTCTGCTTGGGAAGCCCTGTCTCACTTCCACTGCAGCAGGGACAGTGTAAGGTTTGTGGGTCACTTCAGATGGGAACAGGAGGCTCAGCTAGTTCTGAGCTCAAACTCACTGTGTACATTTACACATAGAGACTCTTCCAAACTGGTCTATCCTGCTTATTAGGAAAAAAAAGCATAGATGTTTGGCCCTCAATAAGAGAAAGGCATCTTCATTCTAGATCCTTCTATCCAGATGGCCTTCTAAATGCTCACCCCTCAAGGATGTTTGTCTCTCTGGGCTAGGCTTCGAGCAGGGGTTTCTCAGTGTCAAGCCTTGTGCAGAGGTGGACAGTGACTTCAGCGACCATCCATCCCTTGGCACACATTTTTCAAATGCCAACTATGTGTTCAAGCCCATGGAGAAAACTGAAACCCAAATGCTTGTCTCAAGAACTTTCTATGGGAGGGGGCACATAAGCAAATAATAATCATTCAATGAGACAACCGTGATAGTGAAAGTGTGTAGAAGGCACTGCAGCCTTGGAAGAGGCAGGGGCTCCCTCTATTCTGCAACACTGAAGAAGCTTTCACAGAGGAGGTGGCCGGGCCTTAATTCTTGAAGGGTACGTGTGACATTGTCAGATGAGGAGGGCTGAGATCAGGGAGGGCGAGCTCACCAGATGAACAGCAGGTGAAAGGGCTCTGAGGTATATAAGAACATTTCAGTGTGACTCTGGTAGGTGGGACATGATTGCAGGTATAGTCAACATGGCTCTGAGAGCTTCCCCAAAGCCCTGTGATATCTGTTACCTGCAGGGCCTGGTCCTGGATGATCTGAAGTGAGTGCTGGCTCTGTCATTAGCAGGATGCAGCTGCCTGGCTAAGGAGCTTTTGGATGGGACTGCTACACTGTCAACCAGCAGTTCCCTTCGCTCAACCAGACTCTCACCTCTGCTGCCCCCAGCTGGTCTCCTCCGGGGAAGCCAAATCCACCTCCCTGGGAGCCCTCCAGTCCTCCCCAAGGCTGAGGGCCACGGCAGCCCTGTCTCCCTCGGGGCCTGCGCTAGCTCAGTCTTCAGGGCCTGGGTTTCTCCTGGCCCACCGTGGTGAGAGTGAAGATGATAGCAGTACAGGCCAACTGCTACTCTGATTAGCCCTGGTCCCTGGAGAGTCCAGTATGGGGCTCTGTATATTCCATCTCTGTGTCCCCAACATCCTCCTCCTCTTGAGGGCTTGCATGTGGGAGGCACTGCATTCATGCTTGTTGAATGAATCACATGCTGACAAAGGGAGAAAGAAAACAAGAGACAGACAGGGAAAATGACAGATTGATTTTAAGACCGAAGGGCTGGGAATTAGCATGCACAAGGCCCTGGGTTTGATCTTCGGTACTGGGGTGGGGGAGAATAATAAAAAAATTAAAACGGGGAGAAAGAGATGAGCACCTAGGGCATCAGGCACACAGAGATGACCCCAAGACCCAGACCTGTGCACAGCTGGCCACATGGATGGCACCTGTGGAGCACTTGTCAAATGCCAGGTGCCACTACAGGTGCCTTGCAAGCTGTAACTCGTTAAGGCCTTGCTGCTCCACTGTGCAGTGCAGGAACCTGAGGCACTGTGAGGCCACATAGCTGGCCCACATGTTCCGACTAGTGTGGGGAAGCTGGATGTGAACCCAGGTAGCCTGGCCCCAGAACCTGCATATCTAACTGTGCTGTGTGACAAATACTGTAACTGCAGCAGGGAGAGGGCGGGGGCAATCTTCACGGGACATAGAGGAGACAATGCCTCTGGGGATGGGATCACTGACTGGGGTCACCTCAGAGTTCCAGGTCCTCATGGGTTGCTCAGTGCAGGTGCTGGTCCTTTGGCTTCGGTGATGGCTTCCTGGAGTCTGAGTCCTGCCCTCACTGGCGCTGCAGTTTGCTGACTGGAAACTCTGGATGGGGATTGTGGTAGTTTATACTGCCAATGGTGGGTCAAAGAAGCCGGCTCCCAAGGCCTGTGATATCATCTATTTTTCATGCAGAAACGGCTGGTCAGATGGTCATCTCGTTGCCTTGTGCCCAGACTTCCTACCAGCATGACCACCCCAGGGGTCAGCTGAGTAAGGTTGGGTTCCCACAGCGCTTTTGCAGGTCTTGAAATTTCGCCCCAGGATCTAGCATCTCTTCCCTCACACATCCACCCCTCGCTGGCTGTACTTGTTTCCTCCTTGGTCTGAGATCTCCTAACCCACCATGTCTATTCCACATTTACTTCTACTTTCCTCTACCTAAATATCACTGGTGCCAGGCACTACAACAAGCTATGCAGGTCTCGTTTCATTGCATCTTCACTTCTGTGTCCTAGGAGGCACAGGCATGAAAGCAGTCCTTAAGAGCCCTTGGTTCCACAAATGTAAATTGAGGAGCCTGTTCCAAGTAGATGGGAGCTAGGACAGCTAGCCAATGCTAAAATATTCTCCAGGGATTGAAGGGACTGTAGCCACACTTCCTGCTACAGTAGTTCCCAGGGGTCCAGTGGGAAGGCCTAGTTCGAGGAATTGGGCCCTATGTTCCTGCAGATGAATACGGCCAGCTAGGAGAGGCCTGGACAGAGGACAGAAGTTGGACCCTCAGCTCCACCCACTAGAGCGGGCAGAAAAGGAAAACTAGAGGATCACTGATTTAGCAAGTAACTAGCCCTAGCAGAAACCAAATGCGACAGTTGGAACCCTTTTGTGAGGGTTGCATACCCCAAGTGTGCAGGTAGAGGAAGTCTAGGCTGGAACTACCTACATTGCCAATACGCTTGGATCTAGGTGCAGTTGCCCCATCTGCCACTAGAAACATTTTCAGGCCACAGTACCACCTGCAGGGCAGCTCCACATCAGTTGGTCCTAAGAGCCAGTGATCACCAAGTTCATGTGAAGATTGTGGGCAATAAGCAGCATTAATGCAGTCCTTTAAAGCTGAAGGCAGCAGTAGGTACCACCCGACAGCCTCCTGACATGATTCTGGCAAGTATTATCATACCCATTGCATAGGTGGAGAAACCAAGCCTCAGAAAGCTGGCTGGTAGTGGAGCCAGGCAAGATCTCAGCTCAGGCTCTTTGCCAAAAATCCCGGTGCTCTACAGCTGCCTCTCTTAATGCAGAAAAAGAAAGGGGGGCGGGTTGGAAGGTGGAAGATGAAGCAAAAGTCTGTAGGTTGGAGAGATCTGAGAGCCAGAATTTGTGCCTTGGTTCTGCCACGCTGCCTCTGCCTGCTAAACTCTATCCACTCCTGCCAGGAAAAGCAAACATCCTCAGACAGAACAGCCTTCTCAGACTGTCAGCTGATTAAAACATAGAAAATTGAGCTACTCTAAGATGATTGTCGAGGTAAAGCGGTGGATTTTTTTTAATGTCTCAATAACTGGCAAGATAATTGAGGACATTATTTTTTTATTCCTTTCAGGGGCTGCCTCATCTGCAACCCCTTGTCAGCCAGAAATTGGAGGTCAAGGCTGTCTCCCCTGATGGGGAGATTGTCTAAATTCGCTAATTTTTCTGAAATGTGAAACCTGTAATTTCCTGAGCTGTGTTCTGTTGCTTGGCCATCCAAGTTCCTGAGCTCCTTCCTATTTAGGTGTTGTCGATATACACTGTAGCAACCCGATCAGGTTGGCATTTGCGGTTCACATCCATTCAGTTAGCCACTCAAAAGTGGCTTACAGTAAATGTATCCCTGGGACAACTTCTGCCACTCAACTTACATATCCCAAGAGTTTGATCCAAGAATGGAAGCTGTATAACACCCTGACTGAGTTGCAGTATTATCCTGGTAGAAGCCTAGTTGGAAGGTAGACCTAGAACTAGCCAATCTTTCTCTCTTCCCCCTTGGAGGGATCCCTTGGAAATAGATTCTTCTGCCTTGAACTTTGTTATTTACTGCAGCTTTTTTTTCACTAATTTATGACCTTTATATATTTATGCTCCCCAATTATTCAACAGTATTTTAGTAACTGCCTACTGCATATGCATTGGTAGGATGTTTGCTTCAGTTTGCAAAAATAAATGCATGCTCCTTTGGGGTTCTGGTTTCTTAGGGGTTCTTCAGAGAGATGAACAAGTGATATATACTGAACAGTCTTTGTATGCACACATTTGCGAACAGATGCCTAGTAGAGAATTTCCAGGATTGGTTCAAAAGAGAAAGAAGCACCAATTATAATGTTCTGGGACTCTTCTCTAAGTCAGCCAGGGGAGCATTTGGAGAGTACTTTGATTTTGAAGGAATGCAGGGAATTTCACCCCAAAATGTGACACACATCCATGCTGATTATTGCAAATTAAAGGCTCATGGAGACCAGCAGCACTCGAAGAAGCTTTACTCTGGTGTTCCCATATCTGCCTAAAGATCCAGCAAACAGGGAAACAATTGCCTTTGGTTCTCTCTCTGAGGTTTCCAAAACTAATGTTGCAGGAAGGGAGACTGAGGAATGTCACCACACCTGGACAGATTTTTCACAGGTTACTGATCATTTCCTGAGTCCATTATCTTTCCAAAGAGTCATTTACAAACTATTGTTTGTCTTCTTGGCCTATTCATTCCCCCTAAAAATCATTCACTATGCCTCAAAATTAACTACATCCCCTCCTCACCTCCCTTTGTCCTGTGAAGAAGGTATAAACATTTAAACCTCACTGGTTCATGGCACATTCTTGCTTGTGTGGTTCTCCTGTGTACATTAATTTGTATATATTTTCTCCTGATTAGTCTGTCTATTGTCAGTTCATTCCAGCAAACTTTCAGGAAGCCAATGTTCCCTTCACCCCTACAATTTCATTAATTAACTCACCAAGTATTTGTTGAACGCCTCCCGTGTTTGGCCCGGGAGAGGTATTTGCAAAAACACAGTTTCCTATCTCAAAGAGTTGACAGCCCGGTGGGGAGGCTATATTCATTTTTTTAAAAAATGCAAATCACAGACTGGAACAGAGGCAAGATCCCAGAGTGATGGGATAATTTAGCTCTTAGGAAATTGTCAGAAAGGCACATTCTGCTAAAAGTGGAGCTGCTTATATCTGACCTGCCTGTTGATCGCTACAGTTCTCAGCAGTTGAGGGCTTGGAGGATGTCACTCCTCTGGATCCAGTTCTGACCCTCACTGGCGAAAAAAGGAACAAGGGCTTCACAGCTCCACCAAGATCAACGGTGTCTTTTCCACTTCCAGACCAGCCCAGTCACCCCAGCTACCCGGAGTAGGACTCCTGTCCTGGTGCCCATGCCCAATGATCAGCCCACTTTCCCATGCTTTGTAGCTTTCCACGGCTATGCTTCGGCTTCTTCATTTCCTCATACAGACATCAGCTACCCTGAGTCAAGGCCTTGCATCATCTGGCCAGCCTCAGGGAGCCTCATTCCCACAGGTCTTGGAAGGCTCCAGACTCTGGGAACTCAGTTCATCCTGACCTCAGAGATGGAAGTAAAGGTAACATTTTTTTAAGAAACACAGGTGGCTGTTGCACTAGAGCTCACAGCTAGGCTCAGATGTTAACAGGACATCAGTGAGGAAAATGAAAGGACAAATGAGAAGAATGGATAGTTTCAAGAAGTGCTAATGAGGTGAGTGTGTAAGACATTAACCATGGTATTAAAACATGTAAGTATCCAATAAATGTTAAGTGGTATTAATAGTATTGTTACTGATCCCGGAATAACGGAGGCTTATAACAAAATGCAAATGTAACAAAAGCAGCTTTTAAAAGCTGATTATTTTCAGACCAAGCATAATAGGGACAGACCCATTGTTCGAACAGATGGCACGATGCTAATAAAAGACTGAAAAAATTTAAAGTCTCTTTTCTCCTAACATTTTTTCATTTTATTTATTGAAGAGAATAATCAGCAACCTGGAAAGGGTAACAAACATGATTATAGGGAAATTGGGACCTATAACATCTGATGTAGCACTTAAGGAGAACCCTTCTGCTTTGCCTAAGCTCATTTCTTTGGATTCCAATCAAATATGACCAAGAACTTTACAGTGTGACTGCAGAACCCTTACTGGTAAATAACAGAATCAGGAAGTTGAGAGGGGTGGGGCAAACGGGAGTGGGCAAGTGTTGCCCTTGTTTGGTAGGGAAGGGGGAACTCTGGAAATTATAGATTGGTATGTTTGATGTTGCTGTGAAAGGTTTTAAGCCCTTATAAAAGATGGTAGGTGTTAATAGTGGCTCACTAAGGGAAATTAGTCAAATAACCTCATTTCTATTGTTGATAGATTGCTCTGCATACCGTTGAGACATTGCTATGCATACCAGATATATAATTTTGGCCAAGCACCTAACAATGGGCAACAGAAAGAAATAAGGGCTAGATTTCAAGTATGATTAATCAAATTGTAGATGGCTGAGCATCCACATGTAAACAACAGAAGTGTTCACCATAAAGCATATTACAGCTGCTAGGTAAATATTTGTTACACTGATGAATCAAGCTGGAGGGAGCTTTCTGATCGCACGCCCCAGTCTCATTCAATACTTCCTATCACTGATTCAAATGATGACTTATGAGTCCTGATATCAATTTGCAGAAAGCAAAACAAGCAAAAGTCTTGGAGGAAGCAAAAGCAGAACTGATAAATTCAATGAGAAAATCCAAAATCTGAAATGAAGCCAAAAATTTAGGATGGTGGGCCAAAGACTAGATGAAATAAAAAGAGACAAATGCAAGATTCATTCGGTTCCTAAAAGCAAGTGGCACGAGTGATCATATATCTCTGGTAGAGGATAGCTATGGATTGGAAGGGTGAAAGTTCTGTTTCCCATGTAAGATTAGTAGAAACACAATACATAGTGTCAGTGGATTAAGGGCAACATCTGAAGAGACAACGTTGGCTGTAGGGTATTTATGTATATTCACAGGACCCCCTACAGAGCAGAAAATCAAATTAGACATCAATTAAATGGAACCATAGATCTGGCTAAGATGGAACTGAGTGGGCCCACATTATATTGTCCCAGTTCAGGAAACCCTTCCACAAGTGAATGGATTATAATACCAAAAGCCTAGAATAACAGTAATTAAATGGTGGAGCAGTATGTGGTCTAGTTGGTTTTACAATGGAGTAGTTATGGGGAGGGGACTGTGCAGTGGACAAAGACTGGGATCAAAAAGAGATGGGAAAAATATGTCACGAAAAAGATAGGCGGGGAAGACTGCTTTAAAGAGACTAAAGAAAACAACCACACGTAATGGGAGAACATTGACTGAACCCTGGTTGGGGGGAGCCATTATAAAGACATCAGTGGACAGCTGGAGAAATATGAGTTTGGGCTGGAGATTTGATGACATTAGGAAATAATTGCAGATTTCTTTATGTGTGAAAATAATTTTGTGTTTCCTTGCACTTAGATCTTTCTTAGACATCTAAGGGTCGTGGTGTTATTTCAAATGAATTAGTAAAACAAATAGAAATATAATTAGCAAAAGAAATACACACACACATATATAAAGATACTAGGGCAGAGAGGTAATTATTTTTAATTATGATCACACAGCTGGCCTGTGATGATGGGGCAAGGATTGGAAACCCAGAGTCTGGACTCTAGGTGCCCAAATGTTAACCACAGCACTGGTTTGGTATCTGCTGATTATCAGGCCTACCTCAGCCCCCACATTTTAAGAACAATGCTGACATCAAAGGAAATGGAGAATAGGAGTCTAGAAATCTTATCCTATGAAAAACACTGGGATTTATTTCTGCCCCAGATAAGAGCGACTTGGGAGAATGCAATGGCTGTCAAAGATGTTACGTGGCAAAGCAAAGAGGTTTATTTTACAGGGAAGATAAAAACAAGTGACAGAGTTCAACATTCTAATTCTAAGGATGTTGAACTACTAGTGCACTTTGCTTTGTGAGGGACTGAACTCCCCAGCAGTCTTCAAGCAGAGGCCAGAAGGGGGTGTTCTACTCTGAGATGCTCTCTCCTGCCCTCTTAAAATGCTGCAGTGTTGCTGAGACCTACTCAGTTGATGCCTTAATCACTGCTGGTTTCATGATTACAAGTTTCACAAAGTCTTGCTAAGGTCTACCTTCCATGGCATATAATTCATCCATTGTGAGTGAACAATTTGATGGTGCTTAGTAAATCTATAGTTGTGCAACCATTAACTCAATCACTGTGCTAGTCTAGGACACTTGGAAGATGGTTTCTGCCTTTGCTTTCTTCCCTCTGCCCCTGCGAGGCACAGGTGAGGAAGTGGGGTGGGGAGAGTAAGCAGTGTGTCTGTCTTTAGCAGATTCTGAGGCAGCAGTGGACACTCAAGAAGGGTGCAGACCTCGGTGCCCAGAACATGCCCATGTGGCCTCCAGCAAGTCACATTATCTTTCATTAGCCTGAGTTTCTCCTCTTTGTAATGAAGATGTAATGCAGGAGCCTTGTGAGGGTGGCAAGTGGGGGAGGACACTCCGACAACACCGATTGCAACACGGTCATAAATACAAGCCTCAACTGCTGCTGCTATTGCTGCCCCACCTTTACCATCATTACCAGCAAATGTCCTTTGCTACGGGGATCCAGTTTGCCTTTTCTAGGCACACCCCTGGCTGTATTGCGGCTTTCTGAGTCACTCCTGGCGTCCAGTCCTTAGCACGGGCAGAGATGAGTCCCTCTACACCTGGAAGCCGCCTAGGCCACTCCAGCCAGGGCAGCATGTGAAGCAGCTAGGGTGGGGCAGCAGCACCACCTAGTGGCACTGAGTAGCAGTTAGCAAGCACTGACCAACTGCGTATAGTAGTAACAAAGTCATATAGTCCAATCGTCCGCCAACCTGTGTTTGTGTCCCCAGCATCTTCTTACCATAGAAAGAACTTCCCATGCTATGCATCAGAATAAAAGAAGAGGTTGAGAATGAAAAATAGAGAAGTTGGGCGTGGTGGCGAATGCCTGTAATCCCAGCACTTGGAAGGCTGAGGCAGGATCATCACTGAGTTCAAGACCAGCCTGGAATACATAATGAGTTCAAAGCCAGCCTGCACTACACAGAGAGACCGTCTCAACCACCCCCACAAAAAAGAAAGATACAAGAGAAAAGTTCTCAGTGTGGTGTTTCTCAAGAGACGTTCACCACAGGGTGGTGAAAAAATAAAGTTGAAAAAGCACCCCCATTCTCAGCTACTTAGGAGGCTGAGACAGGAAGATCACAAGTTCAAGGCCAGCCTGGAAACTATCAAGACCCATCAATCAATCAATCAATCAATCAATCAATAAGGATGGGGATGTAGCTCAGTGGTAGACAGTGGTAGACTGCTTGCCTAGCACATGCACCCTGAGTTCAATTAGTTACGTAAAAAAACCAAAAAAGTCTGCCCATCAAATCTACAGAGAAAGTAGATCAGTGGTTAGAGGTTATCTAGGAGCTACGAGGTTATGGAGGAAATGGGAAAAATGCAAAGTCACTCCTAAAGGGTACAGGGTGTCTTTAGAAAATGTTCTCAAAATGATTACGATGCTTGCACACAGCTGAGTACACTAAAAACCATCAAATTGTATAGTTTTAAACAAGTATGGTATGTGAATTATGTCTTAATAAAGCTGCTACCAAAAAGTTTTTCAAAGTATCAATAATTTCAAAAGAATAAAAGACTTTCCACAGCATTTCATCAGATTTTCTCTGTACTGCTGGACGACTTGTACCAGGTACCTGTGAAGGACCCCAGGTCACTTTATGGTAGCGATGGCAAACCTCAGAGCTTTCAGTGATAGAAACAGCCTGCTGCACCACACATGCCATAGGTTCGCCACCACTGCTTTAAGGTGTTATACAGAAAACCTTTTTGAAATGTACCCTCTGGGGGAGGGGAAAGAAGTAAAAAAAGATGTGTTATATACAGGTTCCAACTCCCAATGATGAATGTAATCACTAGGTACTGAACTGTGTATGAATAAAATTTTTTTTAAAAACATACCCCCCTCCTCTCCAAATAACACTATATGTAAAAATCCCCAGCCTTGTTAACAGCATTATTTATGACAGCTCTAATGATATGCACTGTAATATACGAACTGATTCACAGAGCTCCAACTGTAAATTGTCCCATATTTTGGGTATTCACAAAGAGCTGTGCCACGGTCAAGCCTGAGAACTCCTGTTTCCAGGAAAGGAAGTTGAGGGTGAGAGGTCGAGTAGTCTGGGCAGTGAATGGACAGAGCTCTTCCACTCTTTTGGAAGAGAAACCACACACCCCTCTTTACACTTGCTGTCACTGCAATTAGCAGGAGTACCCCTTCCCCTCTCCAGGCAGTAAGGGCCATAGCCACATGGGGCTATCTGCCCATCACTCTGCAGTTCAGGACTGATGCTGTACGCAGTCTGCAGCACCTTGTTACTTCCAGAGCACCAGCCCACCTGCTCCCCAGGCCCCTTGTCTGTGCAGAACAGGAAATCCACAGAGAGAAAGCCGACTAGTGCGGAATACACAGTACTGGACAGAGGGCTTTTTGCTTTTTTGTGTGTGTGTGTGCTGGGGACTGAACTCAGGGCCTTGTGCTTGCAAGGCAAACACTCTAACCACTGAGCTAAATCCCCAGCCCCAGAGGGCTTGTTTTGATGATGATGGAAACTGTCTAAAATCTGTGGTGATGGCGGCACACTCTTTGAACATACTGAAACCCAGAGAACTGAAGAAAAACAGAAAAAAAGGAAAAAACTCAACAAGGTATGCCCCAGCAGTGTGCTTTTTATGTAACATTCCAGCTGGTCTGATAGCACTGAGCATGGTTAGAGAGGACAGGACTCTATACACATCAGGTGAATACAAAAGCAAGAAAGAGATGAGATAATCCTCCTCCTGTCCCTCACTTCCATTAACACTGCTGGTCAGCTGGCGACCAGCACTACTGCTCACATTTGGACCCCAAGATATCCCAGGAAAAGAGAGCACAGCATTGGAAGCCATGTGGCATTTAATCCTCATAACTCTACAAGGTAGGTATTTGTAGTCCCATTTAACAGTTAAGCAAACTGAGGGTCAGAGTTATGAAGAGTAAGTGGAAGTGACGTGAGGCCAGCAGCTAGAAAGCAACACATCCGAGATACAAGCTCTTAGGAACCCAGATCTCTGCTCAAAACCACTATACTACAGTGCCTCTCACTTGTCTCCAGCTCCAAAGTCAGTGTGAGAGTTACAATGAAAGTGCACGGAAAGTACCTATGAGGTCTAAAGGTTGGGCCAGTACTTCCAGGATCCCCTGTACACCTTTCCTGGAGGGTGGGGTGGGGTTTGCATGAAAAAAGTGTAAGATGAAGACAGAAAGATATTTTAAAGTAATACAAGACACCCAGAAGTGCTGTACATGGCTGTTCCCTCTTCCTTCCAGAGCAAGTCCTTTACTGTCCAACCAGTCAAGTGTCTAATGAGGCCTAGCACCTTAGCAGGTACATTATAAACACAAAACTGTTAGGACATAGTCCCTGCCAATTTGAGGCACACGATCTAAATGTTTCTCAAAGAATTACTCCATGGTAACAAATCAAATCTAGATTTAGTTGCTAGTGTTGCAATGAGCATTCTTTAAGGTTAGTATTTTAAACGAAAACTTTATACCCCATATTTACCATTGCATGAAATTTTTTCCTAATATAACTTCACTGTTATCAATAAACAGGATTTACTTTTATTAAAAATTTACCTTACAAATCTGAATCAAGATTTTTTTGACATAGAATTTTAAAGGGCTAAATAAGTGGAAGTGACTAGTTATCAATGTGGCCAACAGTTGTCTGTACGAAAGAGCTCAGATTGAAGAAAACCAGCTCATCTCCAGGCCATTTTTATTAATATTTAGAGGACAACATAAAGCATGTTTCCAAACAGTTTCTAAGACATTATTGCCATCAAGAAAGGGTGTCAGTGCCATGGAGAGTGGTCTAGACAAGAGATGTTTTTCACAGGAAAATTTAGCACCAATTGGGGGACAATAGTAGGAGTTGCCAGGAACTTCATCCCTGAAATTAACTTCTTGATGTTCTCATAAAATTTCAGAACTTACAGGTGTGTAGTTCTGGGAACAGAAACTATCCAAACAGGTGAACTAAGACAGCTGTACATGGTGACAGAAACGTCACCCAAGAATGAACTTCCTACCTCACATGTAGAAGCTTCAGCACAGACCAGGGAAGTAGGGGCAGCAGCCTTGCAGCCTGAAATCTGAGACAGTGACGCCAGAACCCAAATGAGACCTTACCTCACTTCCTCTACCTGATCCTCACTCCACTACGGACCACTGGGCTCCAGGACAGAGCCTTGGTCTCCACCTGGGTGATTACTTAAAACAGTCGCCATTTGGCAAAAAAGGGAAGAGTTGAACAATCTTCTAGTGTTACAGTACTGAAATTCTAGTGAAAAAGATCACTGATTTCTTTAAGTAAAGCATGTTCAACTAGGGAGTCTGGGCTAAAACAGAACTTAATGGAACTTTCCAATCTGAACCTCTTCACACTTGCAGTAAGCAAGTACCTTTTTTTCTTGAGGACCATCTGCTTTAAACCACTGAAAAGTGCGCTGCTAGCTTTGACAGTAGTAGGAAAAGATAATTAATTCTTTTCTTTTTACAAAAAGACCAAAGTCTAACAGGACCCCTGGTGTGCAGAGATACTAGACCCAGGACTACAACAACTGATCCTGCCCACATTCCAATTCTCCTTTCCACCCTGAAGACCATTCTGGCTAGCACATACCAGAGAGCCTTCTGAGTTCCTCCATCAACTGCAAAAATGATCACCAAAGTGATTGAAATGGAAGGTAGTGTTTACAGTGTAATACTGGTTTTCTTATAGCATGGCTAAGGCACAGTGTGAGAAAGCTGCCCCCACTCCTAGCCACACAGCCACATGGGCGCCTCACTCGCACATATGCACACAGAAGAGGCCAGCTGATTTTGTCACGACACACAGGGAATGAACCGCTTCCAGTCACTTCTGGTTTTTCAGCTGGTTGGAAAGCCAGTCTAGACCTTCGTAGAGCCCATCTCCACTGGTAGCACAAGTAGCCTGAATATACCAGTTTCTCTGGCGAAGGGAATGTAAGCCGAGCTTGTCCGTTATTTCTGCTGCATTCATGGCATTGGGAAGATCCTTGGAAGAGAACATGCAAAAGTCAGTTTATCATGCTGTGTCTACACAAGATTATGTTCTTCCTCCTAAAACATGCCCTAACCCAGTTTTCTCTACCTCAGTTGTTCAGGCCAGAAACCTTAAAATCATCCTTAACTGTTTTTTTTTCTCAGCAATCTGTTTTTTTCTGTCAGCAATCCCAACAGTCCTACCATGAAAATATATGTAGAATCATATATTTACTTCTCACCACCTCCATCTTTAAATATAGTACTCACCCTATATGACCATATTATAAAAATTATTTATTTAGTACACTTGTTAATCCCATAACTAGACTGTAACCTTTACAAGAGCAGGAAATCTTTATCTTGTTTTCTGATGTATACCAAGTGCCTATAACAGTGGTGGTGAATCTATGGCATGCGTGTTATTTGTTTTTCTTTTAAGACAAAAGATGGTAATGTATGAGTTGCTTTTTCTAAACTAAAACCTCAGTAATCAGGTCTAATTGCAGTGTTGGCACTTTAGGATAAGTAAGTGGGTTTTGGGTTGCAGTTTGGGTGCTCAGCTCTGAAAGGTTCACCATCACTGGCCTAGAACCATATCTGGTACACAGAAATCTCAAACTAAGTTTAATACATTAGAACTGAAGAACAAGGAAGATACAGATTTTGTGACATGGAAAGACATCAAAGATATACTAAGTAAAAAAGCAGGTTTCAAAACAGAATGGATAAAAAAAACAGAATGCATATTGTGATCTCTGGAATTTAAATAAAATCATATGATCACTTATGTCAGTATAGAAAGTTACATGTCTATAAAGAGAAGAAATTTGATAATATTTTACCCTGAAGAGTATGACTGGAATATTTCACTTGATATTGATTTGCTTTTTAAATTCATACCCTGAACATGTTCTGTTTTTATAATTAACAAATTCATTATTTTCCTTTTTAAAGTCCCTTATCATGAAACTGTACTGACATCCAACCAGAACAGCAGGATAATAGTTACAGGGATTAAAATCCATCCACTATAGAAAATCCTGCTTACAGAGTAGGATGACAAGAAGAAATGTAGTTGATAAATTTTAAGTGACCCAACTGGCTGCAACATTGTCAAAACCGGATAATCTCGATTACATAACAAATGCATTCATGGATGCCAGGTTCGGGCTAGTAAACCCTGTTGAGAGAGATGAATGAAGACACAGGAGACAGAGTATCTTTGGCGGGGGGGGGGCGCTTTCGCACATTCAAAGTGGATCCCCGACCTGACTCAAATCCCCAGATTTACTGAGGAACAACAAGAGGCAGAATGTCTGCTTAGGTAGCAAGGCAGGCAAGCATGCCATGGGGACAGTTCAGCTGAATGATTAACTTTTATCTGATTGTCCCCACAGGGGCATTCTTGTCTTCCCTGCAAGATCCGTCTCTGCTTGAACTGGCAAAACATCCTGTCTTCAAGACATTCTGACTACTTGGAGTTAGCAGCCTTCCCCCAAGCCCCAGTCAACTTGAGCAGACACCAACTACTGGGTGACGTAAGGAACCCCGCACACGGAGAAAAGGTGGAAGGAACGTATCAGCACATAATGATGATCACCTCCTCACCTCCAGCTGATGCACCTCCACGGGACTCTACCTTCTTTCTCATGTTCAGTTCAGTCTAGATCCCGAGCCTGGACAGTTCCACAGCAGCTCGCCTCCCACTTCTTTTACTGCTTCATATTTATGTTCAAGGTCTTTTGCCTCCACAAGCGCAAGCCCTGTAGGATCTAATCTCATTTCCTTCCTTGCCCCGTCTCATTCTATTCCTAGAACCACGTGGGTCTCTTCCTCCTGGTTCATACGTCATTTTACCAGGGTCACAGCCACTCTGCCTCCTACTCTGCTTTCCCTTTCTCTACAACATTTACCACCTGACATATTGCGTATTATTTATTGACTGTCTCTACTCCCACTAGAATGTAAACTTCAAGAGCACAGAGAATTTTGGCTGTCTTGCTTATTACTACATAACTAATAGCAAAAATAAGCCTGGAAGTTAATAGATGCTCAATTAATATTTATTTATTGAATGAGGGAATGAATATAAGACATTCTAAAAAGGAAATGGTGGGAGAGGTTATGGTTAGGACTAGAAATAAGGAGGCAGACATCTAGTTTACATATCTACATATTAAGACATCTGGTAGTAAGTTTCAGTCCCAGTGTTCAAAAAGCCAAAAGCAGCATACCTGTTTATTTACAAACACCAATAAAACAGCATCTCTGAGCTCATCTTCTGCTAACATTCTAGTTAGTTCTTCCCGGGCCTCATTGACCCGCTCTCTGTCATTACTATCCACTACAAAAATCAGACCTGGAAAGAAATCATAAGCATGTTAGTATTGTGAACCTGCAAAGAACAGCTGTTTATATATCTACAGCTTCACCTGGCTTATGTGTGTGGTTTCACTGAATACAAATGACATGAAAGGATATATAATCTCCAGAGTTAGAAAGCTGGCTGTACATTCAACTCACTTATCTTTTTCAGAACTATCACAACCATTCACCAGCTTAACAATAACAACACAGAGAAACAGGTTCATTTTCTTAGTCACTTAGTTTCTACATCAGAGAAAAAGAGAACTTTGAAAAGTACCCACAATTCAGTACAGTAAGTACATTCTTGGGTTGGTGCACTTAATGTTAAGCTTGAGACAAAGGCTGAGGCACAAGTACCTGTCTGGGAAGTGATTCCAGGGACCAGGAGTGAAAGCTGCAGGGAGTAAAACTGGAAAAGGAGAGAGAGCAGATGCAACGATGAGTGATCAAGCTAGCCACCTCACGTGACCAGCGCTCGTTTTAGAGTTGTTGGAAGCCACATGAAAAGCGTCTCAGAACTGCACGCCCAGGGGACAAAGGGGAAATGTTCATTTGCATCTGTCCCCTAATGGTCAGGAGGAACTCAACAGGCATTAGGCCACCCACACTTCTAGGTCATTTTAGGTGAATGTCTAGAGATTCTCATGGGCATCTCTATAACAAAGAATTTGGCTGATCCCTCCCCAGAATTTTCATCATGGTAGGCCCATGACTGAGAGTTTATGATGACAAGATCATCTCTGGGAAAGGGCGCAGGGACTGGGGTTTGATTCGCATGATGATTCACTTGGTCCTGCACAGGCAATTAAGTCTTGACAAAAATCGCACAGCAAAACTCAAGGGAACCACTCAGGTTGGTAGTACTTGGCACACTATCACACACTGATGTGCTACAGAGGTAACATATTCTGACTCCACTGGGAGTGAACAATCTTGTATTTGGTACCTCTCTGGTCTGTGTTATCTCTGCTTTTGCCTGGTTTATCTATATGCCTTTGCCATAATAAACCTGGAATTTTAAGTATGGTGCTTTCCTGGGATCTGTGAGAAATTCTAACAAACTAGCAAACGTGCAGGGGTATTGAGTAAGGCCAAATATGCTGCCATCTAGTTGGAAGGGAAGGTGGTTTGAAGACCTCAACTTTGCAAAGGAACCTCATAGAGAACAGTGCCCCTAACTATAAAATTTGGCCAACTCCAGACAGTGTGTGTCAGAACTGTTTGGAGCTCACACTACAGCATCAGAAAAATCCCCAGAAGTAAGATATCTGAAACAAGCTAAAGAAAGACAACACCACATCTCACCTGAGTGAAGGGTGCTAAAACCTGCACTAACTTTGTCACTGCTAAACTGGCTACAAGAAGAATCAGGGCCAAAAGAGTGTATAGAGGAGCTGGACAGGAGGTATCTAACACAGTGTCAAGTCCAGAAGGCAGAAAGCTCACTGAGCAGTAGTCCCTGGACAACAGTAACAACAACTTGGTATTTGGCTGATGTCAAGTACTTTGAGATAAAAATGTAAAGGGCAGCCAAAAGAATCACTTGATCCTAGGCAGAATCATTAGGAGTGATAGTAGCTCAGTTTCTGGGAGACAAGTGATAACAGGCACTCTCCTGCACATCAGCCAGAACATCCCTGGGAACATTAAACAGTCAGCGTTGGACTCCACACTCTAAGACATGGGCACTCAAAGAATGATCAGAAGAGTAAAGGCACTGAACACCAGGCATTGAACATCACAAAGAATAACTGATTTAACCAAGGATATTTTACCTAGAGAAAAAGACTCAGTGAAGGGCTGACAGTTGCCTTCAAATACCTGAAAGGCTATAGCATAAAGAGGCTCAAAGTATTTTATAAAGTTCTATAAGGAGACTGAAGACCAGTAGGTGAAAACTGGTCTTCATGAAATCAGCATGATAGAGTCAGCATGATCGGAGATGCAATGGGCTAGCACAGGAGGCGCTTCCACCATGGGAGGTATTTATGCCAGGCCAAAGGCACAAGCTGAGGACACTGCAGAGGAGAACCTGGCAGGGAAAAGGAAGCAGGATGAAATTACCTGTTGGTTCCCTTTGCCCTTGAGATTCCATGGCTTTGTCTAGAAAAGAAAACCAAGGTTGGCCCCGTGCCCTTCCCTCTGTCCCTCCAGGCCCACCCAGCTGCTCCAGGCACCCTATGCCACAGTTTCTGCATGTTTGGGCCTGCATATGAATCAAAGTCATTTGTTATAGCACATCAGATTAAAAATGAAAAATGCAGAACATTCAAAACTCCCCTAACAGTTTGATAAGCTATCAGCAGTTCTGGACCCTAATCATTACTAGCCAAGTTATCCAGACATTCAAACAGATCCTTAGTTTCTAATGCAACACTGACAGGGTAGAGGCTGGCATGTTATTTGTCATTCCTAATAAAAATAAAATTTTAGGGGTTGGGGATTTAGCTCAGTGGTAAAGCGCTGGCCTAGCAAGTACAAGCCCCCAAGTTCGATCCCCAGCACCAAATAAATAAATAAATAAATAAATAAATTTTATAATACTAGGTCCTATTTTATACTGTTTTTTTACAGATCCTTACTGAGAACTTAACACCAGACTGGCTATACTTTGGACCTAAGAGAAAAAGTACATTTACATATGAATAGTATACTATTTATGCTTTTAAAGGAGACATTTGCAAATATAGATGCATAAAATATGTCTAGACAGATATGCATGAAATAAAAGTAGCTGTCTGTGGGAGGGAAATTGAGAAATGAGATGGTGACTTTTCTTTTTGTACCCTGTTCCCCTTTTCTTATGTTTCAACCATATAGATATACTGTCATTCAACAAATTAAAATAACTAAATCTATAATCGAGGAGAAAAATCCTTCCATATGAGAACTAAAGGAGCACTTTATGCATTTTGTACAATACATCAAATGAGAAATGACATAAACAGTTCCAATTCCAATCTATACAGTTAAAACCTAAACAGTTAAATGCCTTAATGGAAAGCAAAAAGCATTCCTAAGTTCTGTCATACTTAACACACTGATAAAGAAAATTTAAATTAATAGAGCCTGACCTTTGAGAAGTTGGCAGGAAAAAAAATAGGGTAGCATCCAAGACTACTCTTGCCTGAGACATTTGGTCCAGCCAGAGACAACAAATCTATCTTCAAACAGCTCCCATTTGCTATTTCATGAAGAGTCCAAATTACCTACCCCAAGGTCCAAGAAAATAGTCAGCTTTCTGCCATTAAACCAATAATCACTGAATTTGGTAAAATTAGGCCTATTATGGATGGAAGACTGAAGACAAAAACGTACTTCAACACCGTATCTGAATGTGAAAACTCTGAAGAGGGTAAAAAAAAGAATCCTACCAGAGAATGATGAAGTAAAACCTCAATTTGGCTTCTGAGTGCCTACTGCCTCCCAGCCACGGAACTAAGTATTTTACAAAAGTCATACACTTCAGCCCAGGGATGCAGACAGTGGGTATTATCCCCATTTTAAGAGGAGGAAATAGAGACAGAAAAGGTTACCTATTTTTCCAAGATTTCATAGCAGAGTTGTGGTTCAAATCCATGTGTACTAGTTTTATTGCAAATGACAAACTGCAAGGGTTTGGCTGAGCTGGTCAGTGCCAGTCAAGGATAAATGGACACTCTGAGTATCAAAACAAATATTGTCTGCAATATATAGAAACACAAAATATTAAAAAAGAAATCTAAGCTTTATCATGGAAGTCTCTAGGGTATCAAGCAGATTCTCTGAAAATAAACTTTAAAAAAAACATTTTTCCTGCCTTCCTTGTACAAACTATATTTCAGAGAAAACAAACATTTGATGAGGGAATTCTTTGTTTAGAAAGAAGCTAGCTAATAAATATAGAAGGAATAACAAGATTTAGAGAAATCACCATCTTGTAACTCTAAATGAAATACAAGTAACTGTCTTCAATGGATGCTAAATTGTTAAGTGAAAGGACTGATGGGGAATTCTATTTTGGAGAAATTAGGCTGATATCAATCTGAGCCCAGGTGACAACCCAGTGGTTGCCAGGAGTTCAAAAAGGGGGAGAATGAGGAGTTACTGTTTAATGGGTACAGAATCTCAGTATTGTAAGAAAAAAAGAGAGATGGAGTGGGTAGTGATGGTCATGACTGTACACAATTTTAAATGTATTTAATACCACTGAACTCTATACTTAAAAATGGTTAAGATGGTAAATTTTCTGCATGTGTATTTTACCACAATAAAAACAAACACAATTATCCAGGAATTCCACTCATAGGTATAGACCTAAAAGAACTGAAACCAAGGACTCAAATAAACACCTGCACATGAACGTGATAGCAACAGTGTTTGTAACAGCTTAAAGGTAGGAGCAATCCAAGTGTCCATCAACACACAAACAAAATATACTATCTCCAAGCAATGTAGTATTATTCAGTCATAAAAGGAGTGAAATTCTCATACATGCTGCAATATGGATACCTCTGAGAACACTATGCTAAGTAAAAGGAGCCAGATATCTAAGTACAAAAGGACAATTATTATGATTCTGCTTATACAAAATGTCCAAAATAAGCAAGTTCACAGACAGAAAGTAGAAGAAAGGTTACTAAGTGATGAAGGTAGGGAAGATGGCAATTATTGTTTAATGAGTATGAAGTTTCTATGGTGGGGGGTGACAAAAAGATCTGGAAATGAATAGTGGTGATGGTTACAAAACACTGTAAGTGTACTCAAACTGGTAAATTTTAAGGTGAGTGTGGTGTTGTACACCTGTAATCACAGCACACAGGAGGCTGAGGCAGGAGGATCACCATGAGTTTGAGGCCAGCCTGGGCTACACAGTGAATTCAAGGACAACCTGAACTGTACAGTGTCTCAAAAAAAAAGCTTTTTAAAAAATAAAAATAAATTTAAGTGTGATAACCACACTTCTGTGTTAGGATGTGATATAATGCAATATTACAAAGTACCCTTGCTCCACAAAGAAATGAAATCTAATCAAGCCACGAGCACATGCTACCAGTTTAAAGGAAATCCATACATAGATAAATTAATTAAACAGCACTACATTAAAGGACTCAGCCAGATGCAGAATGTAGGATAAACATTTAATAAAAAAATGGCATAGAAAAAAAGAGAAGGGAACTGTTGCAGAGTAACAGATTAAAGTGACAGAATAACAAAATACAGCATGTGTACTCTGATACTGATGTGAATAAATCAAACATAGAAAGGCTACATCTGATACAAATGGGAAACTTGAATAAGGACTGGGTATTAGATAGAACAGAATTACTAACTTTATTATTATTATTATTATTTTTTTTTTTTTGTGGTGCTGGGGATCGAACTCAGGGCCTTATGCTTGCAAGGCAGGCACTCTAGCCACTGAGCTAAATCCCCAGCCCCGAGAATTACTAACTTTAGAGCCGGTGTTATTACAAGGAGATTATGCTTACAAACACAACCAAAGGCCATATTACAAATGAACACTGAAGGATGTATATGTAAAAGGCATCACATCTGGGATGGGCAACGTGCTAATAACTGTGTTATCCTTTCTTTTTCTATTTGTTTTAAATTTTCCACTAAACAAAAGCTTTTAAAACTGCACTATATTGAAGAAAGACATTCTAAAATCAATAGACTGAGAAGATAACTGCAAATAGAATTAAGGGCCAAAGGTGAGAGCTAAAATAATGATATAAGATAAAAAGTGATGGCTGACTTGGGTGTTTGGTCTGGAACGATTGATAAATGCAAAGATTCACCACCAATCATATGTAATGAAAACAGCAGCAAAAATCTTCAAAATGAATATACTCCAAGTAAACTCTAAAATGAGTAATTTGTAGATACCATATGGTGAAGACTGCACATGAGAATCAGGGTGTAAAAGTAATGTGAACAGTTATGAGTATCTTAATAGGAAATACTCAATAAAGTCTTATTTACCCAAAATATAGCCAAGGAAAAGACACGAATAGACTGACAAGTGATTACAATAAAACTCTTAGTTTTAAGAAATCTATGATAAAAAAAAAAATAAGGTGATGCTCTGGGATATTCCTGCATCATGCATGTGTAAAACAGAAGAGTAGCAGGGAAGGAGAGAGGCTACACCAAGAGTCCAGGACTTGGGATTTGGAGTTCTGACCATCCTTACTCATCTCTTTTTCTCCAGAAGCATGATCTTCAGATACTCTCAACAGGTTTAAAAGAGTTGACTGAATTCAAATTCTTCAAAAACTGGTACTTCATCTAAGGCACAATTTATTCTCAACTAACCGAAAGATGAAATGCATCAAGACACAGTAACCAACTTCCAACCATTCTAGATTAAGAGAAGTTAAAGCCCAAGTCTTTTCCTAGGAGCACAGGATCATGTTTCAAAAAGACACCCTCCCAGTAAGGGTAAGGGGGCTAGCAAAAGAGACGGAATGACTGACAGTCCAAGTAAAGCAGATCACCCAGTATCACTTCAAGCATCCATCTTCAGACATAAATAATACCCACAATTCCAATCTTTACCTTGAGTGTTCTGGAAGTAATGTCGCCACAAAGGTCTGATTTTGTCCTGGCCACCAACATCCCAGACTGTGAAGCTGATATTTTTATATTCTACTGTCTCCACATTGAAACCTAAATTGGGAAGATGGAAAAAACTTTTCAATACGATTCTTGTCATTCAATTCAAAATCATTTCAACATTTACATAGCACTTTTAAATTTATAAAGCAGCTTGCTAGTCACAGATCTACAGCTTACAAAGACAATGTGCTGGCTTACTCTGCCATTCATCATGCCTGGTATCTCAAACCACCTCTGCTCTCCAATTTCTAACTCACCTCTGTTTCATCGCAGCCTGAGACTTTACAGTATGCTTCAGAGAAAAGAGAAGCCACCCACTGAACAGACTTCCACTTCTCACATGATGTAAAAACTTAGTTACATCTTTACCCACATTTTTCTTTCTTCATGTCGGAGCAATGGATAAGGATAACTACCTACTGCCAATTCGCTCCACCTATGTGCTTCATCTAATAGACTTTGTCTAGAATCTTTTGTTATTGTTATCCTCTCCTCCATTCGAATATCTTCAACCTTTTCTCAGGATGCTGAAGTCTTTTACAAATTAAAAAGAAAAAATCCCTTCCCTGATCCTGCATCTTCACCTGCTACCATCTTCTTTTATTTTTATTAGTACATTTGCAGTACATATTTATATCTCTTGTGAAGTTGAAACATGTACACATCTTAATTCCTTTTTTCAACTCTTTTCCTTCTTCTCCTGTCCCCCTGCCTTCACCCCTTGATCCCCGTCCCATTTGAGACATATCTCCCTACTTCCTGTTACCTATCTTTATTTTGCTCTTTATTTATATATTGGATTTCTCATATAAAAGAAACCATGCAGTATTTAAACTTGTGAATCTGATTTACTTCACTTAATATTATGGTTTCAAAGCTGGACATGGTGGCACACACCTGTAATCCCAGCATTTCGGAGGCTGAGGCAGGATTGCTGTGAGTTTCAGGCCAGCCTGGGCTACATAGTGAGTTCAAGGCCAGCCTGAACTACATAGTGAGACTCTGCCTCAAAAAAAAAAAAAAAAAATTATGGTCTCAAAGTACAACTATTTTCCTACAAATGACACAAGTTTATACTTCTTTATAGCAGAGTACTCCATTGTGTGTAAATATATTTTCTTTATCCAGTAATCTCTTGATGGCCACTTCCAAGATTTAGCAACTGGGAATTACACAGCTGCAAACATGGGTGCACATGTATCACTGCAATAAGATGTCTTTAACACCTTCAGGAGGATAACCTAAAAAGGGAACAAATGGGTCAAATGGAATTTCTCATTTTAGTTTTTTGAGGAATCTCCATACTGAGTTCCATAGTGATTGTACAAGTTTACATACACAATGTAGAAGGGTTCCTTCTTACCCACAGCCTTGCCAACATTTGTTATTATTTGATTTCTTGATGATGGCCACTCATTGTGGGGTAAGATGGAATCTCAGCATCATTCCAATTTGCATTTCTCTAATGGCCACCAATGTGAGCATTTCTTCACGTATTTATTGGGCATCTGTACTTCTGTGAAGGGTCTATTTATTTCACGTGCACATTATTTTGATCAGGTCTTTTATTTTGAGGTGTCTAATTTTTTCAACTTATTTATTCTCAATATCAGTCCCCTGTCTGAAGAACACCTGCGAAAAATTATTACCTATTCTGTAGATACTCTTTACACTCTGTTGGTTGTTTTGCTGTGTAGAAGCCTTTTGATTTGATATAATTCCATTTGTTGATTGTTGATATTATTTCTTGTGCAACTGGGGTTCTGTTCAGAAAGTCCTTGCCTATGCCTATAACTTCAAAAGTTTTACCTATTTTATCTTCCACCAGGCTAAGTGTTTCTGTTTTAACACTTAGTTCTATGATGCATTTTGATTTTAGTTTAGTATGTGGTGAGAGATATTGGTCAAGATTTAATATTTTGCATGTGAATAGCCAGTTTTCCCAGCACCATTTCTTAGAGTGGCAATCTTTCCTCCACGTCTTTTTAGGCCCTTTGTCAAAGATCAAATAGTTGAATGTGCTTGGGGCTGTTTCTGCATCCTCTATTCTGTTCCATTGGCCTCATGTCTGTTTTTATGCCAGTACCATGTGGTTTTCATCACTGTAGCTTTGCAATGTAACTTCAAGTTCAGGATTGAACTTGACATCCTGAAGTTCAAGGATGTTTTGTTTTTGTTACCTAGGATTGTTTGCTACTCTAGGTCTCAGAATTCCAATTCCAGATAAATTTTAGGGTTGTTTTCTCCAGTTCTGTGAAGGATGCTGCTGGTATTTTGATGGAGGGTGCAATAAATCTGTTTATTAATTTTGGAAGTATGGTCCTTTTGACTATACTGTTTCTGCCTATTCAGGAGCGTAGGATATCTTTCCACTTTCTGATCTTCTCTTTGATTTCTTTTTTCAGAATACTGTAGTTAGGTTAACCCCCCCATGTACTTAGATTTTCTTAGTGCTACTGTGAATGGCACATTTTCCTAATTTCTTTCTCAGTATAAAGAAATTATATTGATTTTTTTGTTGATTTTGTATACTGCTACATTACTGAATTTGGTTATTAATTCTAAGAGTGTTTTGGTGGATTGGGGGGGTTCTTCTACGTAGAGAATCATGCCACCTACAAAATATAATTTGACTTCTTCCTGTCCTATATTTATCTGTTTTGTTTCTTTTTCTTGCCTAACTGCTCTTGCTAATGTTTCGAGTACCAGACGTTCTTGTTTCGCTCCTGATTTTAAAGGGAACACTTTCAGTTTTCTCACACTTAATATGTTGCCAGTAGGTTTGTCACAAATGGCCTTTACCAGATTGAGATAAAGTTCTTCTATGTCTATTTTCTCAGTGTTTTTATCAGGAAAAGTGTTGGATTTTAGCAAAGGTTTTTCCCGTGTCTATTGAGATGATCATATGATTTTTATCCTTGTTTCTATTTATATGATGTATTGTATTTATTGATTTGCATAAGCTGAATCACTCTTGCATCCCTGGGATGAAGCCTACCTAGTCACGATCTGATCTTTTTGATGATTTGTTGCATGTTGCTTGCCAGTACCTTATTGAGGAATTTTGCATCTATATTCACTGAAGAGACTGGTCTATAGTTCTCCTTTTGTGCTTGGATCCTTGTCTGCTTCTTTTGTTTTGAGACACTATATAGATCACGCTGGCCTTGAAAGTGATCATGGTGATTCCTCTGCCTCAGCTTTCTAAGCGCTGGGATCACAGGTACATGCCACCACACCTGGCTGGATCTTTGTTCACATTTAGAATCAGGGTAATGGCAGCTTCCAGGAATGACTTTGGGAATACTCCTTCCCTTTCAATTTTATTAAACAGCTAAAGGAGTGTTGGTGTTAGATCTTCCCTGAATTTTTTGTAGAATTCACCTGTGAACCCATCCGGACCAGAGCTTTTCTTAGTTGGTAATATTGCTTCAATTTAATTGCCTGTTATTGAACTACACAGAGTTTTTAGATATTCTCAGTTCAGTTTAGTAAGTCATATGTATCCAGGAATCTATCTATCAACTTCTTCTGAATTCTCCAATTTATTGGTGAACAAGTGTGTGAAGTAGGTGTTAATAATCTTTTTTATTTCAGCAGTGCCTGTTGTGATTTCACCTTTTGCATTTCTAATTGCACTAATTTAGGTTTTTTCTATCCTTTTTTTGGTAAGATTTGGTAAGATTGGCTAAGGGATTATTTTGTTTACTCTTTCAAAGAACCAGTTCTTTGATTCATTGATTTTTTTGTGGGGTTTTTTTTTTGGTGCCAATTTCACTGATTTCTGCTCCGATCTTTATAATTACCATGTTTCCCCAAAAATAAGATTTAACTGGAAAATAAGCCCTAGCATGACATTTCAGGATGCTCATACTATAAACCCTATCCCAAAAATAAGCACCAGTTAAGACTGTCAGCTAGACAAATGCATTTAGTACATCCACTGCAACACATGACAGATGGAATGAATTATAAAATATTAATATGTAATCAAATACAAATAAATATTATTGACATTCTTAAAATATGGTATAAATTATAATTATTTGTAAATACTCAAGTGGGTGCCTTTGGACGAGAGGTAAACATCTATGTAAACAGATGAACTTGAGGCTTATTGACAAATGACCAATCAGGGTACAGACACAATGCACAAATAACATATACACTTGATAATGAAAGGACATGGTCGTGTCTAATATGAATCTTCATAATTCAATATGTTGTGTGTTGTAATGGATATCCTTAGCGCACTCATGTGAAATAAACATTCTCAGAATTTTGGTGCCTACAATTTTTTATTTCTTTTGTGTGGACCACCATTCTTAATTGTCATCCTTTTTTTTTCCTACTCCTGTCTCATAAATCTTCAACTAACACCTGAATTTTGAGTTTTTTTGTTTTATTTGTTTTGTTTTGGTTTTTGAGTTTTTGGAGACAGGGTCTCACTATGTAGTTCAGGCTGGTCCTTAACTCACTATATAACCCAGGCTAGTCTTAAACTCACAGTGATGCTCCTGCCTCAGCCTCCCAAGTGCTGGGACTACAGGCATGTTAACACTTGATTTAATGGAAACTTTATGAAGCCTAGCCTGCAAGAAGTTATGACTTGGGTGAAGAATTCATGGGATAAAATCACCGACAGCTGTGTTGCCAATGCACTACAAGCAGGCTACATGGACAAGAAGTGCTCCATTGCTGGACATGACAGACTGGGGTCAATGGTTCTAGAGGAAATGGAATCATAAGAAATTCAGGCCTCAATTTAGGGTTTGGACGTTATAACGATGTTCCAGAAGATAACATGATGATATCTGAATAGATGTAGATGTTTGTACATGAATAAATGTAGGTTATTATACATGAATAAAGGTAGATTGTTTTTCATGAAAAAATAAGGTATCCCCTGAAAATAGGCCCTATTGTGTCTTTTGGAACAAAAATTTAATATAAAACCTAGTCTTAATTTCAGAGAAATGTGTTATATCCTCCAATCCAGACTTCTGTCCTGATTTCAGAGGTTCATAATCCAGCATCTTCAGTTAGATGTCTCCACAACCCCAGAAAAGGCAGTCTTTCAAAATCAGAGTTTAAGATCCCCACCCCTTCATCCTGCTCCTCTACTAGCTATCCCCTCGTTAACTTCATTCTACAGACTGAAAAATCTGTGAGGCATCCCTAACACTTCCAAGTGTCACACTCAAAATCCCATTAGCAAACCTTACCAATTCAGTCTCCAAGATACCTAACTCAATACTGTCATTTCCAGCTTCCATTACTGAAATAGCCTAACTCCCTGTGGCTACTGTACCGCTCTCCAGTCACTTACCATTTTCTTCCCCTCTCTGCCCCAGTTTACTGGGTATTGAAAGGATTTGCACTAAGCTACATCCTCAATCCATTCTTTATTTTTCATTTTGAGACACAGTCTAGATAAGTCACTAAATTGCTCAGGCTAGGCTCTACCTTACGATCCTCCTGCCTCGGTGCTAGAATTACAGGTCTGTCCCTCCAAGTCCAACCATTCACCATCTTCTACTCAGAGCAACCTGTTAAAAACACACGATGTGGTCATGATGTATACTAATTCTCTACACATTTGTGTTTGACTGAAATGTTTTAAATTTTAAAAACTCTATACAGTAAGTCCCTGACTTATGAACAAGTTGTGTTAAATTCATAAGTCAGATTCACTTGTATCTGTATCCAACAAAATGAGTCTTATATAGTACACCTTAGAAAGGTCGTATCTCAAATGTTGTTAAGTTGTAGACGTACCATACCCAGGCCCCAAACATGACTGTCGGGGCTCACAGAACCTGGACCTCCTCATCTTCCAAACCTCAATTCTAGCCATGCCTCGTTTTAGTGAGAGAAACTCATTACATTGCAACGAGCTAAACTCTTGCTAAATAAATATATAAATTCAATGTGATTCCAATCTTACAGTGATGGGGGAGTAGAAACTTGGCAAAATTGCCTTAAATTTATCTGGAGAAATAAACAAGTAAGCTCATTAGGAAATATCTGAAAATGAACAGTAATTATTTCTAAAGATATTACCAAGGCCTAGTAATAGTTGAATGGAGTTCAAGTGAATTTAATAGGAAGTGATAGACACATATTAGTAAGAATTAGTATATGATAAGCCATTGCAAATCAGCATGGAAAGGTTATTTAGCAATGGCACTGGGTAACTGTCTACTCCTGCAAAGTCCAGAACATAGTCCTTAGTCATAATATGGCTATTTAAATTTAAAGCTTAATTATACTTGTCACATTTCAAGTAGTTAATTGTGATGTCAATTTAAATGAATTATCTGGATGATTGAAATGTAAGCAGAAAACTGAGGAGATAAGATGCCGAGTGGCACCAACCAACGGGCTTGTAGCCTGTATGGAATAAGAAAAGGAACAAAGAAGAAGTTTTGCTTTGGTTTCTTGAGAGGCGCTCCAGTCTTTGCTTTTGCCTTGAATGTCTGTCTCCTGGCGTCCTGCGTAGACTCTTTAGCCTTCTAACACAGACCCTTCAGCCTTCCAGTGCAGACACTTTGGCCCTCTAATACAGATTCACATAGGACTCTACAGTGAGCTCCAGGGTTTCAACCTCTGACTGGATCTTTTGCATCTCCAGTGCACAGACAGCCCTTGTGCACTTGTCTTAATTACTTTTCTTGTTGCTGAGACAAAACAGCCGATACCCACAAGTTAAAGGAGGGAAGGTTTATTTCAGCTCAGTCTGTAGAAGTTTCAGTCTGTATTAGATTGGCAGTGAGACAGGGTAGCATGGCAGAGGGTCACCACAGGGGAGACACATTCCATGGCACAGCACAGAGGAAGCAGCAAGTGAAACAGCAAAGCAATCTTCCCTTTCTCTTTTATCCCATCAAGGCTACAAGCCTTTTGGGTGGTGCCACCAACACTCAGAGTGGGCCTTGCCATTATCCACACCTAGAACTATGCTAAACCAATCAGTGGACTAATTTGGTACCATACATCCTTAATCCCAGTATCATAAATGCTAAATCTACATTCACACACCCTAGATCCAGCCATCTCCAAAAAGCCCCACTTAATGAGTGCATGAGGTTTGGGGGGACATCTAGGTACAAGCCATAATAGACTCTTCCACACCTGTCTCTTCAGGTGGCCACTGTAAGTCTATCTTGTATATCCTTATATATTTATATATCTTCTGTTAATTCTGTTTCTGTAGTCAACACTGACTTATACAGGGGGTGTGACCAGGGAAGGTATATTCCCCTTTCTGGCTCCTCTATTGACTCTGCTTCCTAGCTACTATGCCATGAGCTGCTTTCTCTCAGCCATGCCCCTGTGCTACGCTGTCCTGCCTTGAAGCCAGTTGACTATGGACTGAAATGTGAGCCAAAATGAACCTCTCCCGGGTCAGGGGTTTAGCTCAGTGATTAGAGTGCCTGCCTTGTAAGCACAAGGCCCTGAGTTTGATCCCCAGCACCACAAAAAAAAAAAAAAAAAAAAAAAGAACCTCTCCTCCTTTAAACTGCTCATGTTGGGTTTTGTGTCTCAACAGTAAGAAAGTAACTAAGACACAAGTATTTAACAGCCACTTGTAGCTACTAGTAATCACATTAGACAGCACCCACACAAAACATTTCCATTGCCACTGAAAATGCTGTTGGAAAGCACCGGCTTACCCATGTGAAAAAGAGAACCAAAACCTTACATTACTCAAAACACCAAAATATATTCTAAGTGGATACAATTTTTGCTTCATTAAATAGAAATTTAAGACTTCATAAAATTAGCAAGAGAAAATGATGGTGAATATTTTTATGATTTTTGAAAAAGGAAAGACTTTTCTGAAAATGTTATCAAAACTAAAAAAGAAATTCTAAATTTGGATACCTAATAACTTAAAACTGTCCTGTGACAAAATGCAGAAAAAACAAGTTTGAGAGACAAATCATCAATTAGAAAAATGAACACATAATAAGAGTTGTTCCTGACCCTTCAGATCATTAAGAGACAAACATTCCAACAGAAAAACAGTTGAATAATATCAAAATCAAGGCACAGAGGGTTGGGGATTTAGTTCAAGTGGTAGAGCGCTTGCCTAGCAAGCACAAGGCCCTGAGTTCGATCCCCAACACCCCTAAAAAAACCAAAAAAACAAACAAACAAAAAACCCCACAAAACCAAGTCACAGAAAAACAAACAAAAAAGGCCAATGGATATTTGAATATACTCACTTATAATAAAATAAATCCTGGCTGTGTGTAATGGCACATGCCTATCATCTCAATACTCTGGGAGGCTGAGTCAGGACTGCACGTTCAAGTCCCACCCAGGCAATTTAGAGATGCAGTGAAACCTGTCTCAAAATAAAAAATAAAAAAAGGTCTGGGGATGTAGCCTAGTGTGAAGGCCCTTGATTCCGCCTCGAGCACCAGAAAAAAAAATTCCTAATAGAAGTCAGTGTTTTGGGGCTGGGGAGGATTTAGTTTAGTGGTTAGAGTGCTTGCCGCCCTGAGTTTGATCCCTGGAACCAAAAAAAAAAAAAAAAAAAAAAAGAATTAGAAGTCGGCGTTTTCTCCCTTTCAAATTGGCAAATTTCCAGAAGAAATAACCATTTTTTTTTTAAACTACTGGTGGCATAACATTTCTGGAAAACAGTTTGGCAATATGTATATATACTTTAAATGCACATTCATTCTAACAGAGTGAACCCTCTTCCAAGAATTACTGCAAAAAAATAAAGTACATGTTTGCAAAAATGTGAAAGGTGTTTTCCTTTGGTATCATTTACAAGAAAACAACTGCAAATAATCTAACCATCCATCAACAGAAATTACTTTAAAATATACCCATATTATAGAACACTAACCATTTATTAAACTTGGATGTTGTCAGGAATGGTGGCGCATACCTATAATCTCAGCACTCAGGAGGCTGAGGCAGGAGGATCACCTTGACCATGTTCAAGGACAGCCTGGGCTACATAGTGAGTTCAAGGCCACCCTGGACTATATAGCGAGATCCTGTCTCAAAAAACCAAAAGAAAAAAGTGTATTTTTTAAAAAAATTGATGTCTACCTATATCAACATCTTCCTCAGCCCTTCCCCCCTCAGTAAATGTTAGTTCATTCTTTTGGTCTCAGGTTAACCATTATTTCTTTGGAATATCTCTTCTGTGGATTGCCTGGACTTTTTCCTATAGCTGAACTCAGCTAGTGAACCAGTTTGTGGTCCATCCCTCTCTCTTTCCAGGTGGTTTTTTATCCTTAAATAGCATTGAATTTTTTCAAACGATGGCAGCAGTTTTCCATGTGGCCAAACCCCACAGCATCCATCAAATCCATAACTGAATTATATTTACTCATGTCTCATTGGCCGAAGCAAGTCATGTTACCAAACTCAGCTTCACCTTAATATGGGATTGCTCAACAGCATAGATATCGTGGGGAATGATTCATTGAGAGCTATTAGTTTAACCATCTACCACAACATCAGTATTCAACTCGTTCACCAAATACTTACTAGACTCCTAACATGTGCCAGACATTCTGCCTGATTCTGTGGACAGTGAACAAGACAAACATGATTCTGCCTTTATTTAAATTGTTGGGAAGAAGAGAGACACTGAACAAAAAAAGTCACAAATACATATAAACTTACTACAAAATTCAGATTATTACAGAAACTTAGATCAGGGTAAAACTGGTCCAAAGGGTCAGGAAATGCATCCCTAGGAAATACTGTTTAAACTGAGACCAAAAGAATGAGCTGGTGTTTACTAGGTAAAGGGGGAGGGACAAAGGAGGAAGGCAGAAAAGCTTTTCACAGAAGAAATGACATAGAAAGCAGACCACATATTGTCAAGAGCAAAGTTGAAAAATAGCACACATACAATTTTACAAACCTATCGACCAAAATCTTAAAACACTTAAAAAAAAAGTTTGTTTTCCTGTATGTATGAAATTATAGAAGCATGTATTATTTTTACAATTGGAAAAAGCCAAGCGATCATACTATTTTCACTTGGCACTAACACATTTTTCAAATTGTATGTATGAACATTCTCACCCATTTCCACCTCCTTCAAATGCTGCAATTTCTGAAACTGCTGCCCAGGGTGAAAATAAATTGTTTAGGTCCTGTGCCCACTCAGCACCCAGAACAGTATTAACATTCACATATCACCCTATAGAGTGTATCCTCACTCACGAGTTTCGTTCCTCAGCAGTTCAAAAAGCGAAGATTAAATTCTGTCAAAACTGTCTTTGCAGGGCTGGGGATTTAGCTCAAGCAGTAGAGTGCTTGCCTTGTAAGCACAAGGCCCCGAGTTTGATCCCCAGTACAAAAAAAACAAAACAAAACAAAACAAAAACTGCCTTTGCAAATCACTTAAAAAGTCCATAAAGCACAGCGTCAGTGCACAGTAACACCAGTGCTGCCAGACTGCCAATTTCTTCAGCTGGACACCATCTCAAGTAGCTGGCTTGAGCCATAATGAAGAGAAGAACTCATGCTCCATCTTTACATCCTAGGAGCATGCTTGGTAGAGTCAGATGCTTTCACTGGGGGAGGCCAGCTAGCATGGAGGCTGACAGAGGAGGCAGCAGCAGGTGCTCAGCTCTCACTTTGGGCTATTGGGACATAACACTGACTGAGTGGAATGGAGGGGAAAACTTTCATCAATGTTTTAGTTGTTACTACCTTTTTCTTTTTTGTCAAATAGGCAGGGCTAAATTTGCTTAGCCTAAATGTGTTCGTGTGACTCCCCTATAAACCTAGGAAGGTACTAGAGATGCTGAAAAGAAATTAAGAACTTATATATAAACTCGTTTTTGCTCTTCTACCAAAAGAAATACAGTATTCAGTGATACAAGAAGCACATAAAAGTATAACACTAAATTGTACACTGGAATTGCCACAGGTCATTAACATACCTATTGTAGGGATGGTCGTCACAATCTCTCCCAGTTTTAATTTATACAAGATGGTGGTTTTTCCAGCTGCATCTAAACCCACCATAAGAATCCGCATCTCTTTTTTTCCAAATAGACTTTTAAACAGCTTTTCAAAAATGTTTCCCATTGTAATCAAATTCTGTAACCTGGATAAAAACAAGCAAGTCAAATAATTATTCTTTGATGAAATATAAAGGAACATTTGAGTGCATAAAATTACAAGTCTCAATTAGAGGTGGCTCTTAGTAAAAGTTAAACAATGTTGAGTGCTATACAGTTTGGCCAATAAGGAATAGTACATCTTGTTTTCAAAAGGAAACTCAACTAAGCCTTTTGATAACTGCCAGAAAACTCTATTTTCCACTGCAGTACTCAAGTGGGCTATGTGAAGCACAGCTTCAAGGTCACATTATGGCGGCATCCTTTAGTCATCTTAGTACAGACGCAATGACACAACGCATATATCTGTACCTTGTTATAAACTCTCTTGAAATTAGAATTTATGAAGGAGAGAACCTGTTTACACAATATCACGTGAAGTCTTTAAATCAGGTTAAATAACAATATTCCTTAGAAACTATAGTTGCTTTACCTGGCAGACAATACCAATAGTACCCAAAAAGAACACAAGAAATTTCAGAGTTGGAAATTCTGCATTGGAAATTACTAGGACAAATGACTAGACAAAGAGTTGAGAAGATGCCATGACATCCAGTATTTCAAGGAGGGACTATAACCTTACTCTTACTCAGTTTTTAAAACTTTTTATTGAAGTATAATTTATATACAAATATAAACATAACTATAAAGTGCAATGAATTTTTGTGTGTGTGTGTGTGTGTGTGTGTGTGTGTGTGTGTGTGCTGCGGATCGAACTCGGGGCCTTGAGCTTTTGAGGCAAGCACTCTAACCACTGAGCTAAATCCCCAGCCCCTAAAGTGCAATGAATTTTTGTCAATCAAACAAACCTACCTAATCACATCAAGAAAAGATGATTATCAGACTAGATTCTCTTTGTGTCCACTCCTTACTCCTTAAAAGGTAATTACTATATTATCTTCTAATAGTATAGATGTTCAATATTTTACTTCTCAGGAGAATGCCTGGTAGATAAAGGAAAGCAATAAAGTAAACTAGTTTTGAAGAAACACAGTCTTTTAATAGGTCAGCCTATTTGAATTGTGAGCCTGACATTCCAATGAAAAAAAAGTAATATAACTACAACCCTAAATGAACTCTTAGAAATCAATAAAGATTGTTCAAAAAGAAAAAGATGGCCAGGTGTAGTGGTAAACACCTGTAATCCCAGCATCCTGGGAGGCTGAAGCAGGAGGATCACGAGTTTGAGTGCTGTCTGGGCAACTCGTGCTGCCTGGGCAACTCGGTGACTTAGGGAGAACTTCTCTCAAAAAAAGAAAAGAAAAGAAAAGAAAAGAAAAAGAAAGAAAGAAAATAAAGTAAAATGAACTGGGGATATACCTCAATATGAAGGCCCTGGGTTCAATCTCCAGTACTGCCCCCCCAAAAAATAAATAAAATTTAAAAAATAAAAAAAGAAGAAAGAAAAAGAAAAAAGACAGACACATATATACCTGCTGTAGAAGCTATGATTTTTTTTTTTAATTGCTAACCAAGCTTTACTCAGGTCAGGGCTAGGAACAGCAAGGAATGCCAATATCCTTCGCATCCAGACCCCAGTGACCTCCATATTCCAGAAGCCCTTCCTCGGACATTCAAGAGTTCCTTACAGCACCATTTCATCCTACAACCAGAAAGGGCGCCCACAGCATTTCCCCTCTACACACAAAAAAACGAACAATTACCCAAAAGAATGAAAACTGCTTTAATCATTCATAAAAACTCATTACAGGTCATTGGTACGGTGAAGTATTCAGAAACTTGTTGGGCGACAAAACGAGAAATTCCTTTGTTTCCGCAAAAAAGGACAAATCTCTTAGAAGGCTTAAACTAAGGAACATGCTGAGCAGGGAAGGTGCTTCCTGCTTAGAGACCCCTTGAGGGGGGCGGTGCCCGATTCCCTCTGTCAACCGCACACAACATTCCTCCTAGCGGTCACTCCCGCTTCTTTCCTTGTGTTCCTACTCCGGTGACCGAGTTCCCAGGTCCCCAAGCTCTGCTGGAGACTCCCTGGAATAGAACACTGACAATCCCAGAGCCTCGAAAGCATACTCACCCTTCCCTGCCACAAGCACCAATGTCCAAGGGGGAAACGACGGCGCGACACAGGGGCACAAAGGAGAGAAGTGGCCAATGTGAGCACGTGCTCTTCTGGAACTGGGAAGGACACTGAATTTCCTTTCTGGCCAGGCCGCCAGGCCGCTCTCGTGGGAAAGCGGAGGGCCGGGCGGCAGGGCCTGCCGAGCATCTGTCGGTTGCCCTCTCCCCTGCCCTACAGAGGGCGGGGAACAGACAGCAGGACTCAGCTCCTTTCTGCAGGTTTCCACTGCTCTCTAGCTTCCCGCCGGCCGAAAGATACGAAATCCAGCCAGATATAGTACTGAGTGGTGCAGTCCCTTCCTTCCAGCAAGCGACTCACCTGTCGCCGTTTTGAACACCGGTACAAACACCTCTAGCAACACTGCTGCCTTTAGGATTTCAGCTCCCCGCAGGAAAATGGCGTCCAGTCGCGGGCTGGAACAGCAACCCACAAATAACTCACCTCTCGCTGGAGCTTTTGTACCAATGAGCTCGAAGTTTCGTGAGTGACGACATGTCTGACCAATGTAAAGGACAATGAGGGTGGGCATGAGGAGGGATGCTTCCCGAGACCTAGACGACCTGATGCCCTGCGCGACCAATTAGAAAAGCGAAAGGATTTCCGATTTGCCAGGCCAATCAACTCGGAAAAGCCTCAAGCATTAAACTAACCCGCGGAGTATTCAAACCAACCAGTGCGGGCAGGTGGGCGGGGCCGGGGCTCTAGTGTTATTTAAGGAAATTTGCCGCGGTCAAGCTAAAAGTAGAAACTAGTTTGGGATGGTGTTATATGTAGGAAGTACCCAGACGCCGTCACCAAAATTGGGTATAAAGATTTCTTATTCAGTATGAAGCTAGACAATGTCTGGCCTGAAATCAATTTTTAACAGCCAGGAGAAATACAGCCACCTGCACTATCCAGACATCCCAGAACCACAGCCTTTACTTCCTGAGAAATGCTTTGAATAAGTTAGTACCCTAAATACCAACTTGTTTAGCTAAAAAGTTTACAAATACCCATACATAGTACATAACTGAAATAATCAAAATAACTAACATCTATTAAACGTATGCTATGTGCCAAGAACTTAATGTTCCAGGGAGTTAGAAATTATTACCCTCATTCATTTTACAAAGGGGAAAATTAAGTAGTCTAGCAGAAATTCAAGCCTGGATCTGTCTGACACCTTTATCTTTTTAAAAGGATACTTTCTCTTCTGTGTACAATGATTTTATATATCGGTATAGCTATATAAAAACAAATACATATGGGATTTTCAACACGCCTCCTTAAAAATCAGTGTATATTTTTTATTATTTATAGTTATTTGTTAAAGTACATGGGGAAAAAAAGACACCCCCCAGGGGGTAAGGAGGAAGGAAAGGTGGAGAGTGAAAGTGAAAAAGGGGGAAAATAAGGATCAAGCCGGGCATGGTGGCCCACACATGTAATTTCAGCACTCAGGAGGCTAAGGTAGGAAGATCTCTGAGTGTCTGAGGACAGCCTGGGCTACACAGCGAGTTCCGGGCTAGCCTGGAATACATAACAAGACCCAGTCTCCGAAAGAACAAAACAAAACAAAATCGTCCTACTCTCCTAAGGCAATTCACTGTTGCCATTTTGGTTTCTTTCTCTCTGGCTATTTTTCTATGCAAATTTTACACAGTTAATATTATGAATACATATAATGCTTTTTCCATTTGTTTTAATTTGAGCACTTTTCTCCTCTTGTGGTACTGAGGATTGAACAGACGGCCTTCGCACTGAACTACATCCCCAGGCTTTTTCTTTTTTAATTTAAGATAGGGTTTGGCTAAGTTGCTGAGCTGCCCAGGCTGGGCCCAAACACTCCCTCCTGCTTCAGCCTCCCAGAGTCTAGGATGACAGGTGTGCACCACCACACCTGACTCTACACTTTTAAGCATTTTCTTAAACATTTTTGAGAGCTGCATGATATTTCATCATATAAATGTATCCTAGTTTATTTAATAATTTTCATTTTTTCAACATTTAGATTATTTCTAAATTTTTCTATTACAAATAACATTACAGTGAAGATCTTTTTCTTCCTGTATTCCTTATTATTTTTCTAAGAAAGGATTCCAAAACTAGAATCACTGGGTCAAAACATGAAAATATTTAAGGTTCTTGATATATATTACATTGTCGGATTGTTTCCTAAGTAATTTCTTAAAGTTACATGTCCAATAACTAAGTAAAAGGCATGCTTGCTTCATCATTTGGTAAACTATTCTTTAAAAAGTGTGTTTTCACTTTCATGGAGCAAAAGGAACTCTCATTCATTGCTGGTGGGAAAACAAGACAGAAGAGCTACTTTGGAACATAGTTTGCTAATCTCTTACAAAATTAAACAGACCATTAACCAAAAGAGGTAAGTAAAAGTTGGGGCATAAGTAAAATTTAAGTCCACACAAAAACACATGGATGTTTATAGCATTGTGATAGCCAAAGTGTCTCCATTTTATCCTAGCTCTTCCTTGTTAGGTGGACTCCATGGGAAACTGAACTTTGGCTGAACTGTTAGCTCTCTGCAAGCCCCACATGAAGCTACCTTCTCTGGAGTAGAACAACCTGCACCTAGTGTTGCCAATGATAAATTGCTTCTCTTGAAAAATGTATTAACTGACAGTTCCATAACAATCCTGTGATTCTGATTTAAGTACAGTTTCTGATAATAATCCTGTGATGCTGATGTAATTGCCCTCTGCCTATAAAAACCCTATTCTGCATCGCATCAGGGGCTGAGAGTTTTTTGGTGCATGAGCCCACTCTCATCCACCGGCTAATAAAGGACTCAAATTGGCATACATTCTATGTGTGGCAATTGTCCTTCTCGTACCCAGATGAAGTGACCTCCAAGTGGCCAGTGGGGTCAACTCGGGGTTCCCATTTCAGCAGCTTTATTCATAACTTCCAAAGCTTCAAAGCAACCATATTAGCATTCTCTAAAGGAACAGAATAAATATAAAGTATATGTATAATTATACAAAGGGATTTATTAGGTAGGCTTACAGGATAAGAGGCAGAAGAACCACAATGGCCAACTGGAGGATGAGATGTGGAAGAATCCAAAATGGCTTCCTGCACACTGGAGAGCCAAAGGATCCAGTAGCAGTGGAAGGTCAAAGTCTGGAAGCTCAGTGTAGAGTCATCAGTGTGAGTTTGCACTGGAAGGCTGAAGAAACTGAAGACCAATGTCCAAAGGCAATGGCAAACACTTCCTTCTTCTTTCCCTTTTTATTCTGTGCAGGCTACAAGCCTATTGGTTGATGCTACCTACATCTAGGGTAGGTCTTCCTCTCTCAGCTTCCTGGCCTACATGTCAGTCATCCACAGACACACCCAAAATTTACTAATCTGCTAGGCAGTTCTTCAGTCTAGTTGAGCTATTACAATTAATGATCACAGCTGAGCATGATGGCACATGCCTGTAATCCTAGCATGTGAGAGGCTGAGGCAGGAGGACTAGCAGAGTTTGAGGTCAGCCAGAGGTGTATAGTGAGACCCTGTCTCAAAAAACAAACAAAAAACAGTTAATGATCAACATGTCCTTCAATACGTGTATGAATAAATGAGCAGTGGTACAGCCAGTCAATGAAACTTTATTCAGTTCTAAGAAATGAGCTATCAAACAACGAAGAGGCATGGAGACAACTTAGGTGTTATTACTAAGTGAAAGAAGCTAACCTGAAAAGTTTGCATACTGTATGATTTCAACTGTGTGACATTCTGGAAAAGGTAAAACTAGAGACGAAAAAAAGACTAGTGGTTTCAAGGGGTCAGTGGGAAGGGAAGGATGAACAAGCAGGGCACAGCATATTTTTAGGGAAGTGAAACTATTCTGTATGCTAATAGTGATAGATACATGTCATTATATTTTACCCAAACCTATTAAATTTACATCACCAAGAGTGAATCCTAGTAAAACCATGGCATCTGGGTGATAATTGTGTGTCACTGTAGATCCATCAATTATGGCAAACGTACCACTGTAATGGGGACGTTGGTAAAAGGAGCAGGGGGTACATGGGATACTTCTACACCTTCTTCTCAATTTTGCTGTGCTAAAAGTGCTCTAAAATATGAATTTTTTAAAGTAAACTTTTGCTGAGCTGTTTTTTTCAAGTTTGGTAACCAAAGCCAAAATTCATTTTGTTTTATTGGTCACTTCTTAGATTGTTTTTTTCCCCAAATGTTTACTGCTCTTACTTCATTTGCTACAAGTGATGCAGCATGTCCTACGTACTTACTTCCAAGGCAAAAATATAAAATTGTTTTGCCAGCAGCCATGAAGATTGCTTGTTTGGAGTTATCATAACATGAAAAACAGTGAAATATCAATGGAACATTTTAATCTACTATTGGCTATAATTACAGAAAGTATTTTTGAGTTGATAATGAAGGGGATTTAACTCTCCACTTCTGAGCATAGTCATTATTTTCCCAAGATCTGTATGGAGCCTATGAATAAAGTTCCTGCTCACATGGCATTTAGTTGCTGAACCATTACATATACATCTGTATTAGTCCCCTTTTCATTACTATAACAGAATTATCTGAAATAATCAGATGAAGAAGAAGAAAGGTTTATTTGGCTGGCAGTTTTAGAAATTTCAGTCCAGAAATGGACTTGATTGGTGCCACTGCTTTGGTCCTGAGATGTTACTATACATCATATACATGGAAGTGTGTAGCAGAGGAAGCATGTTTACCTGATGAGGGAGGGAAGGAAGGAAGGAGAGAGAGGAGGAGACAGGAGGGAAAGGGAGAGGAAGTGGAGAGAGGAGGACAGAATATAGGAGAGAATATCGGCCTAGGGCATGACTCTAAGACCTTCTGATAGGCTGTGCTTCTTAAAGGTTCTGCCACCTTCTAATAGCACAATGGGCTAGGGACCAAGTCTTTAATATATGGACCTTTAGGGAACCTTCTAGATCCAAACTATAGCAATATTGTATATAGTTTAATAATGATATGGCTGGGATGCATGATAAGAAGGGCTAGAAAAAAACAGGCCTAACTTACTAGTGATGATATTCAAGAGGAAGGGGTATGTTTTTCAAAGTGACTACGTGAAAATGGTGTACTAGTTTTATATGAAAAACTGAACTTATTTTAATAAAGTATAAAGGCTGGAGATTTGGCTCAGTGATAGTGCACCTGTTTGGCAAGCACAAGGCCAAGTTCAATCCCCAGCATTCTACCACCTCCCCCCCAAAAAAAAGAGAAAAAGAAGAACTATTAGAAAGGAGATTTGACTGAAATCAAGATGGCTGTTCAGGAGAATTTTATCAATCTCAAACTGTAGTCATTCAATAAGCATGAACTGTTTATGGTTATATTGATTTGGTGGGTTTTTTTCTTTAACAGTATACTTTTTTTTGGTCAATATGTTCTTTGCAAAGCATGGAAGGCACAAAGTAACCTTGGAAGAAACACGGAAAGAATTTCATGCTGAAAAATTTCTTATTTGGCAAAAGCTCCCCACTCTGGGTCAGATTTTAAAACTCATTAATAGTGTTATTAGGATTAGTCTCAGTAATAGTAGTAATGCTATAGAAGTTAATATCTACTGTGTATCTGCTAGTTCAGCTGCTGAATATGTAAGTACTCAATGACAATCATCTACTTCTCATATAAAACACTGAAAAGAGAATTTAAAAGTCAGCAAGGGGGAGGTAGCTCAGCAGTAGAGCACTTGCCTAGTATGTGTGAAGTCCTGGGTTCCATACCCAGTACTGAAAAAAAAAATGTACTATGCCCAGACCTATCTTTCCCAAAGTATCACTAAACTTATTCCTCTACTCTGGTCAAGCTTCTGCTCAAATGCCTCTCATGAGAAATTTTCCATATCTAGTCTTTGCCCTAGAAACAGCCCTCTAAGAAATGTACCCTCAGGAGAAATCTTAAATTACACTTTCACCTGCCTCTAGGGCCCTTTCCCCAGGACAGGCAGCCAGTGTTTGGGCCTCTAGCGTCTTTAGTTTCTAGGCAACATAGCCCCTCCCAGGAGACTCTGACTTCCTTTTCTCAAGATGCATAAAAGCTCATCAGACCAATATCTGAAAACTCCCTTTTCAAAGAGATACAGCAACTCTCTGGTCCCACAATGTGAGTATGTAGTGTTAGTCAGCCTAGCAAGTGCATGAGGCTGCCACTAAAGGATCATCTAGTTTCCAGAGCAACATTCCTTCCCTTTCAGGGAGGATCCCATCATCTCTCCTGCCCACTCAGACTTTCCAGAATGCATTGATTTTCATGACTATCGGTGTTTTTCATACAGCACAAAGAAAACAACACATTCATTTAAAAAAAGAAAGCAAAGCCAAAACATTTGACAGCTAGAATGCTGCAATGCATCAGCCAGCCTTCCTTTCCTTTTTAAAATTCTGCATCATTTCTCTATTTTTTTCCATTCTCTAGCCTTATCCATCATTTTTGAAAATAGGCTTCTCTGGCAGAAAGCAAACAAGATGGCAACTTCATCACCCTAAAACTAGCTGTGATGGGCTATAAAATTAAGCATTCACAAGGTAGGTTGGCCTGGCATGAGTAGCTGACTCTTGAGTTAAGACTGAGTGCAGAAGAAAAATATTTTTTAAGGGGGGGCTCTGAAGACCACCTTTGCTCATAATAACATCTGCAAGAGGATCACTGCAGATCTTGACTTGTCTGATCTATCTGTATGTTTCTCTCTCTCTCTCTCTCTCTCACATACACACACACACACACACACACACACACACACACACACACACAGCCAATACCTTCTGACACTTACAATGCAGTGGTGAATTCACTGAACAGAACTGCTCCCTGAAATATCTGCATACAAGCCCGCTGAAATGCCTTTGTAATGCATGCACTGCAGTGACTAAAAACTCCTATTTCTGTCCACAGTGCCGTTTGTTTAACCTCACAGTTGCCATAGACTAAAGGTAGTTTTCCTTTGGTTAAGAGGAAAGCACCAAAATGTCACACTGCTTTGTTAAAGTGAATCACCTTACTGCTATGTTGTTTAATATTACCCTGACTCATCAAAACATGGGAAATTTATTACCTCGTGCGGTAAGAGGTAGCCTGTTATGGGTTGTGTCTAGATGTCCCCCTAAAGCCTCGCGCAGTAAGAGGTAGCTGGATCTAGGGTGTGTGATTACTAAATTAGTCCACTGATTGCTTGGCGTGGTTCTGCTGAGATCAAGGATGTGACGTTAGGATTAAGGTTATTAGGATTAAGGGTGGGAGTACTGCCCACCCTAAAACCAGGTATCCTGGATAAAATACAAAATACAGGAAGAAGCTGGTTAGTGCCCCGCTTGCTTGCAGCCTTTGCTTACCTTGCTGATTTCTGCCTGTCTGCCATGCCACCCTGCCTTGGACCCAGCTGACTGCGGACTGAAACCTCTACAAACTGTGAGCCAAATAAACCTTTCTTCCCCTAACTTTGGGTGTCAGGTATTTTGTCTCAGCAACAACAGAAAAGTAACTAAGACACCTCCCCAGGTAAATTCTGTTATCTACCTGTAATCCTACTCTGGGAGGTTGAGGCAGGAGGATTATGAGTCTGAGCCCAGCCCAGATAATTTAGCAAGACATTGTTTCAAAATGAAAATGAAAAAAGGGCTGGGGATATAGCTTAGTGTGAAGGCCCTGGGTTCAATTCCCAGTACTGGGGGAAAAAACACATATTAATAAGTTTCACAGTTTAAGGGTCTAGAAATACTTCCATGTCACTCACTGACAGAAGACTTAGTGTATTGTTAGGCTTTTCCAGGGAAATAGAACCAGTAGGATGTGTATACATATAGGTAGAGATTTATTTTACGGAATTGGCTTGTGTGATTGTGGAGGCTTGGTGAGTCCAAAATCTTATAGGGGAAGCTAGCAAGCTGCAAACTCAGGGAAGAGTTATAAATCAAGCCCAGAAAGAATCTGCCAGAGAATTCTCTCTTGTTCTCTTTGAAGTTGGCCTTTTGCTCTATTTAGGTCTTCAAGTGATTAGAAGAAGACTTCTTCACTCAAAGTTTAGAGATTTAAATGTAAACTTCATCCAAAAACACCTTTAAGGAAATATTTTAGATGTTTGATCAAGGATTTGGGTACCATGGCCCAACCAACTTGACATATGAAATGAACCATCACTGGGTCACAAAGGGCTGTTTCCAACAAAAGTTAACCTCGATTAAATCCTGCCTCCCTTCCCATACCTCAGTCTTCTTTATCCTGGGTCCTACTATTTCCATCTTATTATGTTATCATTTCTCTCCCCTCTCTTCAGGCACATTTCCTTTCTGATCCTATACCTACCCAGTCAAACCTCCTGTCCCCACAAAAGCCCTCCAGCCTTTAGAAAATAGTATCAGTCATTTACATTGTAGGATAAATTTAAATCATTCCGTTGTCTTGCCTCTCTCACTATAAATCAAATACTGTAACACAAAACACACACACACAAAGGATTTCAGGCACCAAAAATGCTGAGGGAGGCATTTTGTTTTGAGGAAGGGGAAGAGACTAACATATAGAAATCAAAACAAAGGGGATCAACCAGATTTTGCACAAGACTGAAATGAGGTAAATTCTAAGAAATTAGAAAACTAGTGGATGGTCTTTTCAGGGTATCATCATTGCAATAAATGAACTCTGGCTATTTCTTTTTTCCTCAGGATAGTCAAGACTGCGCTTGTTTGGGAGAGAGCATCTGACTGACTGAACCAGGAAAGGGCTGGGTACTTGGCTGATAATACTTCCGAGACTGTGTGAACTAGGGGAGCTGTTAACAGAAAGGGCAGAGTGGATTGGGGGCAGAAAAAGTACTGGTTGCTTACTGACTACTGCTGTTAGAGTTGTTCATAAGGTGATGCAGAATTAGCTCTACTCTAAGATGACCTTGATTCTGGGCAAGGAACAGATGGGCTGCAAAGACACAGGGACAATCCGAAGCAAGGTGTCAGGAGTTCTTCCCCTGCTGGATGCTAAGGACTTTTAAGAGCTACATCTGCCTACGGTCTCTTTGGTGGATCTTGCAGGTTTGTACACAAGATTCTACTTAATTTTTATCACTTCAGGAGAATATAAAAAGCTTCTTATAATGAACAGAAACGTGCATAAGCCAACACATTGGAACCCCTACAGCAGACCTATCCTTCCAGATCATAAACTTCCTCCTTGTTAGGGAGATTGAAGACATTTCCACTTGCAGTCTACTTAGTAGAATAAGAAAAAATCAGTGGTATAAATAAACACATCTACCTTACTTCCCAACCTTGAAAGCAAGGTGAGTCATCAAACAGAAGAGCCAATGTTATCTTTTGGGTTTGTTAATTATTTGGGCAAAATTTCTTTGCTTTATAGATTTAAATTCAAAGTATCAAAAAAAGTAACATGGTGCAATTAAGCTTATGTAATTATACCTCCCAACTGACAAATATGGAAACTGGGCCTCAGGGGTATAGCAGGCAAGTGGCAGATGGGATAAGAACCTAAGTCTACTGAGTCCTTATTCCCTTCTACTGTTCTACACAGCCTTTGCAAGCTAATACAATCAGACTTTTACTGGTTTCTTATCCTTCCTCTTAACCCCCCTGATCCACCCACAATTTAGTTAACATCTGATGTCTAATGAAGCAGTCTGGTTCTCAGGGTCTGTGCGAAGGTTTACAAAACTGGCATGAATTCTTTCATCTGTCCCTTGTTTTTACTAGTTTTCTTTCTGATGGTAGTGGGAATTGAACACAAGGCCTTGTGTATGCTAGGCAAGTGCTCTACCACTGAGCTACATCCCCAGCCCTTTTTGAGACAGAATCTTGTTCAGTTGCCCAGGCTGGCCTGTAACTTGCCATTCTCCTGCTTCAGCCTCTTGAATAGCTAGTTTCCCAGGCGTGCACACTATCACACCAGGCTCCATTCTAAATCACTAAGCATGCTTAGTTCTCCTAATTATGTCCTTCCTTTCCTTATGTTGGAAAAAAGTGATTTTTTTCCTACTTAACTGTGAGAAATGAAAAATAAATTCTGTCAATCCTTACCGTTTTGCACAATATGTAGAGAAATATAAAGTAGCTGAGAAATATGGGCATCAGAGAACCTAGTCAGTAGAATCTTTCTATTTGTAGTGTGCTTAAACTTAATTCTGAAATTCCAGTGACGAAATAGTATGGTGGGAATGAGGTAGGAGAGAAGAAATAAAAACAGTGTAATAAGGAGATAAGAAAATCGAGATTTTGTAATTGTACTCAACTGCAACTTCAAGACGCAAGTTATTCAAGCCTTTTCCCTTCCAGGAAAGTCATTAAAAAAAAAAATTCCTAAAGGTCTTAAAGACATAATAAGCCTGTAAATCCAGGCTCTGGACCTATCCCATGTAAACTGTGTTTCCTCCACACCCCCCAGAAACAGCAATATTGGTGGGCTGCATATCTCAACTCCAAAAACATGTAGATGACTTGCATTCCGACATAACCAGTCAGATGGAAAACCTGATAGACATTAGAAATACACATCCTAGATCACTCATCTTGAAGACACCACAATCCCTTAAAGTTATATTCAGCTTCAGCTCATAATGAGTCTCATTTCCCTGAGTGTCCACCCTCCACTTTAAAGTGCGTCCTAAAATCTCTAATAAAACCTTGTCTCGTCTCTTACTGATGCGTCCTGAAAAAAATTTTTCCCCGACAGCAGTCAGCAAACTTGCAAACTTGGATAAGTTCCTTATTTCAGCCTTGGGGACCCTCAGACCCAGCCCAGTGACAACAAGGCAACACTGAGGTAAAAAAAAGACTGAAGGGCCTACTTACCATACACTCTAAAATGAAACAACACTGGGAGATGAAAAGATGGTTTGAAATTTCAAGTTGCCTTTATAAAGAGAAAGATTTAACCACAGTTAATACATACAAAAATAATCACAAATGCTTTCAAATTTGAGGAAAATAATTACAAAGATAATCTTTCAAATTTGAATAAAATATGGTTTCCAGGCTACACATAAGCTAAATAAAAACATCAGCTTTGACAGTTTCCAGAAATTAGGACAAATAACGCCTACAAAGAAAGGGGTGGACTCACGCAGAATTTAAACTCAGAACCTGACTCACTCACTATGTACTAACCTTCCTGGACGAAGACCAGTACTGGACCTGGGGTCTCTCAGGATATTCACATTTAAGTAGGTCTAGAAACATAAAGCTAACCCTCATTAAAGGACAAACTGCAGCTGGCAAAGAGATACGTAATTAAAAGCACCAAAGACCTTGCTACCAATTCGCTGCTAAGGCCTAACACACTAAATTTGGCAGCTCCCACCCAAAATGGCGCCTTGGAGCCCGCGCGTGCCCTGCGGGAAAGGCGTCGGGGACGCGGCCGGGGGCGCGCTCAGCCTCCCGGCGGCTGCGCGCCTGCGCGCCTGCGCGAGGGAGCGCGCGCGCGGCGGGGGCGGGATCTGCCGAATGCTGAGCTGCAGCTGCTGAGCCGGACGTGTCCGCGAAGATGGCGGATCGGGTGAGTGCCGGCAGGGCTGCCGAGGCTCGAGGCCGGGGCGCCGGGCTCGCGGAAACTCCGAGGACTGGACGGCCCCGGGGAAGGGGAGCAAGGCTGATCAGTGGAGTGCTGGAGGGACGGGAGGTTGAGCAGGGCTTGAGGCTAGAAGGGAGAGCCGTGGTAGGCGATTAGCTCCCCTCAGAAACTCCATCCCCCTCGAGGGTGACTCCTCGTCAGCCGCGTCTCCTGCGCGTATCTTAATCCTCCCTTGTCACTACTGGGGTTCATTCCTCCAGGCAGCTTCTGGGTTCTGGGTACTCGTCCCTTCTGACGGGCTCTGGGGGTTTCTCCGCACACCCTCCGAGGGGCTGATTCGGTGGCGCTGCCGGATTAAATCCCGGGAGTCCGTCTGCTGCATTCCGGGCGAAGGCTGCGGGAAGGATCCTTAGGAACCCATTTCTAGTTTTTTATAAATGAGGGGTCTTGTAAAAAAGAGGAAGGGATGCAAACGGCTTTTAGGTTTAACACCTGGCCATCTGGGGGAATCTGGCAACCGTCGGGTCAAGCAGGAATGGCTTTAGCTTGGAGTGGAGATGAATTTGAGCTCACGCGTTTTGTTTCGTAAATGACAGTCGCTTCGAATGCAGCAGGATATGCTGTAGTTTCAGGGTTTTAAATTTAACTTCCTCCCTTAGCTTCTAAGATCACGGTGTAGGATGGTTTTGGTGATCAGAGATAGGGCTGGTTCAGTGTAGATTGAGCTGAAAGCTCTGAGGCATGGATCCTTCCAAGACATTATTACATTGGTCACAAACCTGAGGATATTAACTGCGTCATTAGGGGTTAAGGATATGCTTGATTCATTCATTTTTATCAGAATGTTTGAATAAGTTTGCATAAATATATGCGTATATGTAAATGACCGGACTTGTAGGTCAGGAGATTCTAGTGTCAGAAGAGACCTTAAGGGTCATCTAGTTTTCCCCATCCCCACCACTGAGGGGTCATCTAGTTATCCCATCCCCTTAGTTAAGGCTAGTTTCCTCACCCATACTTTGGATTCTATTTTTTGCCTCCTCAGGAATCTCTTTCCTCAATGATCATTTGCTCCTTAATATACTCAGCCTTCTCCTACCTTAAAACAAACCCTCCACTCTCATACCTCTCACCATTTCTCTTCTCATTTACAGCCAGAAAATCTGATAGAATTTTCTGTATTATCTGCCACCTACTTATTCCACAGCCCACTGCAGTCCGATTTCTGCGTGTCATCCCACTGAAGCGTGGCCCTCAACTTAATTTATATTTTTCAATCCTGTGCTTGATGTCTTAGCAGCATTTACATTGTTGACCATCTGTCCTCAAGGAGAGAGGCTTCCCATGGCTTCTGTGATGCTCTGCTCCTGTTTTAACTCATACTTCTCTTTTGCAGACTCACCCTCCTCTATCCTATTATTCAGTGCTGTTATCCTTCAAAGGTCCTCTTCTCACACCCTATTTCCTCAGGCAATCTTTTCTAAACCTATAGCTACAACTATCTATATGCCAATGATTGTCAAAATTTTATTCCCAGCACAGACCTCTTCTTTAAGTTCCAAATTAATGTCTGACTGCCTATTTAAAAATCAAGGCTGTTTACAGCTCGTTCCAATCAGAACCCATGATCTTAGCTCACCTAATTGGTACCTCTGTTTCCAATTTCATTGAATAAAGGTACCATCCATCCAGTTATATAAACTGGAAACTTGGGTGGGGGAAAGAGGGTGGGTCACCTTTTATACCTACTTTTTTCACCACCACCACCACCACCCTCCCTCATAAAATTTATCACTGAGTTCTGTCTGCTGGCCCCCCACATACCAAAAACAGATATTTAATTAAGGTCTTGGGAACATTGTTACTTTAAACTGTAGCAAATGGCCAAAATCACCCACTGAACTGGTCACCTGTTCTGTATCATTTTAGCTTGCTAAAAATCTCTCCAGCCCTTACTATGTCTTCATTTCCACCTCCTTTTCCTAAACTACTAACCTTACTGCTCTGGACCACTGCAGGAAGTTCCCAAGTGTAGTCAAAAGACATTCTGGCCCACTTCCGATTCATCTTCCAGATTGACTCTTCCTTCCCATGCTTGTTGCTGCTTAAGCCCCTCCTCAGTAGCATCCCATTACTTTTGAGAGAAGATCAAATACTTAACAAGGCTTTAAAGGCTTTTTGTGGTTTTGCCCCTTGCTTCTCTCTACTTACTCCCTTACTTACTGTCTGTGCTCAGCTTATGTAAGCCTTCCAATTCTCTAGACCTACCATAGTAGTTTCTTTACCACAAGGTCTTTGCATGTGCTTTTTTCTTCCCCTCTACTGTTCTGCCCCCAACTGTTTACATTCTGCCAAGATCACTCAGTCAGTCAGGGAAAGACTGTTTTGACCTTACATTGTAAGCCAGGTACTTTGCTATACATGCTTGAAAAACTATTCCTGTCTTAGAGATTTATCTTTTTTCATTTAAAATGTATTTGTGTTCTTTGCCTTGACCAGTAGACTTAACCTTCCACGAAAGCAGAGATCATGCTGGTTATCAACACATTTTATCGTCTGTGTTTTGCACACCTCCGGGGACCTTGGCACTCAATACATGGTTTTTGTTTTGTGTTTGAGAAGGCTCAAACGATCCTCCCACCTTATCCTCCCACATATCTGGGACTACAGCTGCAGCTACCATGGCTGGCTGCTCCGTACATTTTGTTGACAATGAATTTGATCTGTATTTGAATATTCGGGTAATAGAAGATTGTATTTATTAGTTAGCTTTCTGTCACAATAACAAAATATCTGAGATAATTAACTTATAAGGAAAAAAGATTTATTTGAGTTCACAGTGTTGGAGGTTCCAGTCAGTAATTGATTAGTCCCATTATTTTGTGCCTACAGTGAGGCAGCAGATTATGGCAGGAGTGTGGGGCAGAGAAAAACTCACTTCACCAGCCAGCGAGCAGAGAGCGAGGGGAAGAGATCTGGGTCCCACAGTCCCCTTTGAGGGCACACCCCCAATGACCCAAGGTCTTCTCACAAGTCCCTACCTCCTAATGGTCCACAGTACTTGGCAGTAGTGCCACCTGAGGTACTAAGCCTTAGTACATGGATCTTTGGGGGATATTCCACGTGCAAACTATTGCAAGCAAACATCACCCTAAAGCTAGCTCATTTTATTGTCATTCAGTGCTGTTAGAAAGGTCTTTCTGCTGTTTAAAGCTATCTTGAACTAAACAGAATTCCTTTTCCATGTATTAGCTTCTCAGGTATTTGAAGATGGATTATATATCTCTTCAGATTTTCTAATTTTCAAGTTAAACATCTCCAATTTCTTGGCTATCCTCTGTTTCAAACCCTTACCATTTAGATGACTTTCCTCTGGAAATGCTCTGTTTTGTCAACCTTTCTTCTGAAATGTTCTCAGACTGGAATATGATTATCAGACAAACTACTATTGTCTGAGCTGAACACTACCATTTTTAAAAGAAACTAATTTTTGAGGGGGAGTGGGGAGCAGATCTCCCTCTTGGCTCATATACGGCTTGCAGACAAACCTCTCATGTTTTTTTGTTGTTGTTGTTGTTTTTGGTGCTGGGGATCGAACTCGGGTCCTTGTACTTGCAAGGCAAGCACTTTAACCACTGAGCTACATCCCCAGCCCTCATGTTCTTTTAAGATCAGCTCTCTTCTAGGTACTAAGCAGTTGTTGTATTGAACCTAAGTGTATGTCCTACTCCTTTACAGTTTTTTTTTTAAATTTCTTATTTTTTTTTTTTTTTTTGGTGCTGGGGATCGAACTCAGGACCTTGTGCTTGCAAGGCAAACACTCTAACCACTGAGCTAAATCCCCAGCCCCTACAATTTTTTTTTTTTAAAGGTTAGGGCATACCTGCTGCTTGGTGAAGGTTTTTTAAATTCCTTTATGTTAGGAAATACCAGTTTTGTTTCATCTATAGGTTAAATAGTGCTCATTTCTGTGGCTACATTTGAGTCACTGAAAAAGGGTAGAATAAGAAAGGGTCAGAAATAGTCCTTAAACATACTTTTCTTTAGACAGATGCCCATTAATACACTTTGAGAACCATTGCTTAACTACAAATATATGGCATTTAATCATGACAAATTTGTTTTACTCAGAGAAAGAGGCTCTGTAAGTTAGCAACTTCATGTAGCCAACAGGATGCAGGATCAAGATTTGAATTCAGGTCAGTTTTACACTATTACCTAGTTCACCAAGTTGCAAGGTTCTAAAAGCTAGGTATACTTTACCTAGAACTTCTTGGATGTGGATGCCAACGTTTAATTTTCAGAAAGTATCTTCTACGTTTTGGAGCATCTGAACAACTTTGGCCTGCACTGATTGTCTGTTCTTCTGAGAACCTTAACTTTTAGTAACTGCTGATGTTTAGCAAGTAGAGTTCATCATGCTGTAAAACTCTTCTTAAAGTGGGTTCTGTATTTCCTTTTTGTGGTAGAAAAATTATTTTGAATTATTACTTTTGGTTACTTTAATGTTGGCATTCTGACATCAACTCATGAATGGCATCTTGTGTGTGTGTGTGCGTGTGTGTGTGTTTGTGTGTGTGTATAAAATGAAAGATTTGTTGTTGTATCAGTGACTATTGCCATTGATAGCATAGTTAACTTGTCTATCTTGTCCTTGGCTTTTTCTGGCCAACACCACCATATTGAGTTAATCTGGGAAATTGCTAAAGAATAAATATGTGATGTTATTCAGCGTGTTAGCATCTAGTTCATCAGAATTTGATTAATCCCTAAAATACACGGAACTCCCTAATCTGAGAAGTAAAGAACCTTAGAAAAAAGACAACCAGGAGTTTTATTGTATCATTTTAGTGTATTTATTTTTTTTTTTTTTATTTAGAGGACAGTTTATTTAAAAGTGGTGAAAAAGGGGGGAAAGGAGATAATAGATAGCTACTTGATGAGTAGGGAGCATTCGAAAGTGAAATACTCCCTTTAGTGTATTTATTATGTGACAAAAATATGGAATGGTATTGAATGGTATTGAACACATTTTATAATAAAATGATCAATTGATTTAAATGTATCTGATTTCCTTTGGCCTTTCAAAAAGATTCAATTAGGTAAGTTTTCTCACTTTAAATTAAAAAACTTTTTGCTAGTAATAAAGCAGATTCTAAAGTTACTATTTTTTATTGCTTACATTGAAATACCAATTCTTTTTCATTTTTTATTTTATTTTTTGAGACAGGGTCTTGCTGTGTAGTTCAGGCTGACCCTGAACTCACTATGTAGCCCAGGCTGGCCTCAAACTCATGTGAGCCTCCTGCCTCATCTGCTCAAGTGCTGGGATTACAGGCGTGTGCCACCATGCCCACCCACACTGATTCTTTTTTTCTTTTCTTTTCTTTTTTTTTTTTTTCCAAGGCCAGGGACTGATTCTTTTTTAATAAGTGAATGCCACATACAAATGGCTACCATTTTCTCAAGCCTTCACATACATACCCTTTCAAAAGCCTCATGCTTCAGCTGCCCCAGAACTGCAGAGATAGAAGTAAAGACAGGAATCTAAAATGTAGCAGTTATAGCTTAGAACTAGTGGTAGGTAGGGAGAGGTTCCTTAGTAAAGCTGCTGTACTTGATGGTGTTTCCTAGCCCCTTACTCTACCACCACCTTCCTACTACCGCAAAAGAAAAAGGAAGAAAACCCTGAAATTTTTTTATACTCCATCTTTTTAAACTGCCAAAAATTAGGACTAAGTGTGGTGGCACATGCCTGTAATCCCGGCACCTAAGAAGCTGAGGCAGGAGGATCAACGTGAATTTGAGGCTAGCCTGGGCTCCATAGTGAGTTCAAGGCCAGCCTGAAGTACATAGTGAGATCCTGTCTCAAAAGGAAAAAAACAAAACAACAACAAAATCCCTCCCAGAATCTTACTGGGAATTCAGCAGTCCTTTTCTGTAAATACATTTACATGAATGTAAATAAAACCAACGAGTCTCTTCATAAGTCTTTAAACTAGTTGAAATAATCTTAAGAAATGGTAGTAAAACAAGGTAAATAGTAACTTTAAATGGGAGTAAATAAAAACTGTAGGGAGAGAACTTTCTTAGGAGTTGAAAGGGGTAGAGGTAAAATTTACCTAATCCAACACTCTGACTAGGACAGGCTACTGTATTCAGTGTCGGTTAGGAAAATGCGGAAGCTTTTATAGTTTTGTTTGGAAACAGCCATTTATAACATTTTATGGGTGAATAACATAATTACCAAATAACCAACCTCCAGGTGAATTTCGGAGCTCTAAGCTGTAAGGGGGGAGGGCTCATGTGCACTACCACAAGTTGAAGCAAGTACTGTAAAGTGTTGTAGGCTCATTTTCCAAATCAGTTTTGCTATACAAAGCATATCAGCTTTCTGCAGTTTTATATGCAGTAGTTATTGTTTTGTATATCACTCTAGGGTGATTTAAAAAAACAAATCTTCAAAATGCAATAAATTTTAGAAAACTGAATTTTTAAAAGCACTACTAATAGCTTCTTTCTGAAACAGGAATTTGTGCGTAGTATGGATTTATTTTTTTCAAATATTTAACTTATGGTATAACAAGAAAGTATATTATTTTATTGAACATTCTTGAATTGGCACAACAGCAAATCGTTGGAAATGCCTGCATTGGCAATACACTGAACACTTGCTATAATGCTGTTTTAGCCATCTGTATTCTGGGTGTTACTTTAAGTAAAAATCTCTTAGTGGGATCCTTTTTCACATTTCACCTTTTACAATATAATAGGTATAAAATAATCTCATTTAAATTTGCATTTTGTCCTGACTACTAGTGATATTGAGCATTTTTTCTACTGGTCATTGAGTATTTCTTCTGTGGAATTATCACTGTATATTTTTGCCCCAGGCCCCTTTTAATTGGGATATTCATATGTTTTTTACTAACTTAACACAGCTTTTCCTTTTTGGGGTCTAGGTTAACTTTGGATTCTAGCCCTTTATTTGAAAGTAGTTTCTTCCAGATGATATTTTTCATGTTTATGGAATTTTAGATTTAAGCTTTGTCTGGGGATTGAGCTCAATGGTTAGAGTGCTTGCCTAGCAAGCACAAGGCCCTGAGCTCAATCCCCAGCACCAAGGAAAAAAGTTTTATTTTCTTTATTTTGGTTATTTTACCCTCATGATTTGTGCTTTTGTGTATTTTTAAAGAACTCTTTCTTCACCCTGTAGTGACAAAGACTTTCTTCTAAAACACTTAAAAGTTTTTGGCACATTTGGTGATTAATCCACCTGGAACTTTTTCCTTTGGTGCTGGGGCTCAAACTGAGGGCCTTGCACTTGCTAGGCAAGCGCTCTACCACTGAGCTAAATCCCCACCCCTCACCTGGAACATATTTTTGTTTTTGGTGTGAATTATGAAGATAATCTTATCTTTTCTGTATGTGTAACCAGTTGCCCCGGTGTTATTTATTGAATCAGTTCTCCCTTGCCCTCCCATCGATTCGAAATGCAGTCTCTGAATTATATTAGGCAAGTACTCTACCATGATCTATACCCCCAGCCCTTCTTTTCTTTCTTGTTTTTTGGATTTTAAGCCAAACGGTCTAATAATCTATCACAACTGTGCTCTGTAGATTTAAAACTGAATGAATTAGCATCAACTGTTTATGAGTAATGCAGGATATTTTGGTCCTTTGCGCAATGCAGAATCAGGTGCTAATATGCTGATGGATTTTCTACTAGCTATATAGAGGAAGAAAATAGAAAATTTAATTTCAGGTAAGAAGTTAATCTGTTTGAAATCTAACATTCATGTATTTTAAAAACCACAAGATAACAGAATATTATTGGACTTCACTGGTGAATCTTTTGTAAGGTATTTTTAGTGTTATGTGCTTATGAACAAGCATTTTTTTAGTTGGTTTGACAAATAATAAAAATAATAATGCTGTTTCTTCTATTAGCTATTAGTAAGGCAAAATTAAATGTAAACAACTGCTGAACACCAATAGCCCTTTTTTTCTACCTACAGATACTGAGTCTGAGAACTGTTTTTATGTACAGAGCCTTCTAATCAATTTACTACTAATTAAGCATCAACATATAGTTCGTTACTTTTACTAAAGTAAGTGATAGAGTGAACCAAGAGCATTACTGAAATTTCTTTTCCGTACGCTTATTCTTTTCTGTTATGGAAGGAAATAAAACGAACCTGTCAGTGTTGCTGTTTTATGTAGTTTATTTCTCCTTACTTAGTACAGTAATTCTCACAGTGGGTTCTGAAAACCAGCAAATGAGCATCACTTGAGAACTTGTTAGAAAAGTAGATTCTTAGAACCCACTCAGGTTGACAATTTAGAAGCTCTTGGACTTGGGCTCTGCAATCTCTCCCTCTCTCTCTCTCCCTCCTCTCTCTTTCTATTTATTTCTTTCTTTTGAGACAGAATTGGGTTAGAGTGCTTGCCTAGCAAACACAAGGCCATGAGTTTGATCCCCAGCAAAAAAAGAAAAAAAAAAAAAAAAGACAGGATCTCACTATGTAGTTCAGGCTGCCTTTGAACTCACCATGTAGTCCATGCTGCCCTCAAACTCACAGGAATTCTCCTGCCTCTTCCTCTTAGGTGCTGGGATTACACGCATTCACCACTATTCCTGTCTTGCAGTCTCATTTAATTAGTTCTTCAGGTGATTCTGCTTCATGGACTTTGGGAACCATTGACTTTGTATTTTGAGCTCTCCAATCTAGTTCCTTATAAATTTCTTTTTTTCAGTTTGGAATCTTTATTGAATGTCTTGATGCATTTGTTAATATCTCAGCACTCTTTGATCAAGAATGTTAAGTTATCAATTCAGATTTTGCCAATTTTAGAACAGTCTTAGAATCGCATGTTATAGTAACAAACTGAAATGATAAGTAACTTTGAAGATACAACAATCATCAACAAAATATTTTTCCAAATTATGACTCTAATATAGCTATATATTACTCTCATGTACCTTGTACATTATAAGAAGGGTTTTTTTGTTTTGTTTTGCTTTTACCAGTACTGGGAGTGTATACTTTCAACCATGCAGTCAGACAGAAAGGCTGTTTTATATATGGAGTGTGGTACTCATAAAAAGCTTCTCTTTTCTCTTGAATATTATTCAGGATGCAACCGTAGCTGTACTTGAAGAAAAGTGAGTTTCAGTAACAACTATTTCCTAAAATATGGATACATTCCTATACTGAATGCCAAGATAATGACACATTACACTGTGATATGCCTACCTCTGTCCCGAGGCCAGCTGTCCAGTGAGCCTCCAGAGGACCTATACTTTCTCCCATCTGATACCCGCAGTGCTTCTTAAGTGCCCCCTGCCCGAATAACTGTCTGGTGTTGAGGATACCTCTGTGAAAGCACTTCTTACAGATCTAATTCACCACGCCTGGTACCCACACCAAAAGTTCACTGAATCTTCAAATCCAGGTCTTGGCCATCATTATTTCCTCTACCCAGATAAGGCTAAATTAGAAGCAGTTTGGTAAAAATAAGTAGTCTAGACAAAAGCAAAACGCTATTCTGCAGAAAGTAATTCAATATTTAAAGTCCTTTCTGAATAGAACCTTATAAATTATTGAAGTTTTTTCCCCAGATTTTTTCCAAATATATACTCAAATTTGTTATTTGTAGTCTTTGAAGTTACTGTTTTTTTCTGCCCTTTAATATGTTCACCTATACTTAATTTTCAAATATTTGAGAAAACATAGTTACTGTAATTTCCTGCAGTATTGTGGATTAGGTGACCTAACTTTCCCACAGAAAAAATTTCGATTGCTAGATAAAATACTTTTTAAAAAATTGAATTTAGGGCTTGGGGATTTAGTGGTAGAGTGCTTGCCTAATAAGCACAAGGCCCTGATTTTGATTCCCAGCAAACCCCCCCCCCCCAAGAAATTGAACTTAATGGAGGTAGCTGGCCAGAGAGTAAAGACGAATTGGGCTAAAGACTATGTGAAAGTGGGAACCCAGAGATGTAAACCAAGTGCTTTTATCTTGAGACCATTATTTGCAAAACTTAGTTGTGCCTGCTGAAGAAGCTCAGAGAACAGGAGATAAAAGTTGATAGTTTTGTGGTAGAACCATCCGATTAAAAATAGTACCTCAAAGGGCTATCTATACCTCATAATAAATGTGAAGTATGAATAAATTGTTCCACCTAGGGACCTGAAAGGAAGATTTCCCTTCTCAAATGGTGGTGCTGGGTAGACAAATTAAAAAAAAAAAAAGACTTCCCTTGCTTGGTATGAAAATTTAAAGCCAGTAATTAAGTGCAGAATGGTATAAGAGTAACAGTGCCTTAAAATACAAAGAACACCTAAGAAGCAACAAACACAAAGCTTTTTGGAAAAACTCATCTTCATCCCAAGACTTGGAGAATTCCTAAAGTTGTAGGAAATACGAATGCAGAGTCACAAATACACAAAGAAACAACACATAGTGAATGAGAGCTATCTGAATAATAAGGAGCAGAGTCAAAACCTTCAGAGACTTCAGATCCTGGAAATCAGCACACAGAGAAAGTAAGTATGTATATTTAACATATATGCTGATAGGAATAAAGACTTCAAGTACAAGTGAAATGCAAGTGTGTGAAAGTGACTTGGTAGATTTGAGAAACAAGTTTGGTCCCCAACCCTCCCCAAATGGCTAGAAGTAAAAACTATTATTGGATTGAGAACTCAATGTATAAGTTTAATAATAGATTAGATACAGCTAAGGGAAAATTTAGGCAATCAGAAGATCTAAAAAAAATCATTAAGATTTCCAGGACAAAAAGAATGAGTCAAAGGCTTTTTTTTAAGTCAGAGTTTCATTATGTAGCCCAGGATGGCCCTGAGCTCTTGATCCTCATGTCTCATCTTTGTCCTCCTTAGTGCTGAATTACAGATGTGTGCCACCCTGCCCAGCTTAGGCAAAGACAATATTTGAAGATGATGAATGACAACAATATCTGATAAGATAAAAAGCTCCATTCCACAAATTCAGAATCCTTAAAGAATCCTGAGTAGGGAAAAGGAATTCACACCTGCTAGACATCTTGTGAAGAAGCTAAATGCTAACGTAGAAGGTCTTAACAGCTGTCAGAGAAAAAAGATATTTTCAACAACTAGTTAGGCAGTCAGCTAATTTCTTGACTGTAATAGTGAAAGCCAGAAGATAAGATGATTATTTTCCAAATGTTTGGAGAAAATAATTGTCATCCAAGAATTGTATACCCAATGAAGAATGAGGCACAACCTTCCTTTATGATGGAAATTCTGATCAATTTCCTTAAGGAAAAAAACAGTGATCAGTGACACACAGTCTGAGCTTTGAGAAGGATCAAAGAGCAAAGATAGTGGCAAGTCCTTGGATATATTTTAATGAATGTTGACTTTATGAGACAATAATGATGTCTTGTGGAACTTTAAAAAATAGAACTAAAGATATGACAACAATAGCATCTAAATCAGGATAGAGAATAATTAGATTTAAGGTATTTTATGGTCCTTGGTCTGTTCAGGAGGAAGGTAAACCTATTTGGTTAACTTTAGACTTTGATATGTGTGTATATTTTCAGACTACTGAAAAAAATAGAATAGAATTGAGTGGGTACTGGGGATCAAACTCAGGGCCTGGCACTTGCTAGGGAAGTGCTCTACCACTGAGCTAAATCCCCAACTCCCAAAATAGAAATATTATGAGTAATTTACAGATGGAAAATGGAATTTTGAAAAGGCAGGGAAGAGCAGGATGTGGTACGCACAGCCTAGCACTCTGGGAGGCTGAGGCAAGAAGATGGCAAGTTTGAACTCAGCCTGGGCAATTTAGCAAGACCCCATCTGAAAATTTAAAAAAAAACAACAAAAACAAAACATAGAAAAGAGGCTCAGGGCGGGGGGGGGCAGACAAAGATTTCTTAAAGAGAATACAAAAAGCACTACATAGTTAAAAAGGAAAAGTTAATTGAATTTCATTAAAAGTAAAGTCTTCACCAAAAGATACTGTCTTAGTGTGCTCAGACTGCCATAAGAAGTACCACGTACTGGGTAGCTTGAAGAACGTAGTTTCTCATGACTTGAGGGGTTAGAGGTTCAAGATCAAGTAAGTTGGATTGTGGTGAGTTCTGTCTCTGGCTGGAACGCAACCTTGCTCTGTGTTCACATGGCAGAAGACAGAGCTCTCTTTTCTGACAAGGCTAGAATCCTGTTGGAGTAGGACCTCACCCTTTTGATTTCATTTGATCTTAATTACCTCCTCAAGGTGCTATCTCCAAAATAGTCTTGGGTATGAGGGTATCATGGCTTCAGTATATGAATTGGGGTGGTGGTGGTGGCAGAATTCACTCCATAGCAAATACCACTGAAAGAGAAAGAGAAGACAGATCACAGAGAGAAGATATTTGACATAAGTATATTTGACAGGACTTGTACTTAGAATACGTAAGAACTACAAATCGATATTAAAAAGGACAGAAAACCAGAAGAAAATGGACAAAGAATTCAAATAGGCACTTCTCAAAGACTATGTCTATAACAATTTCAGTGTGTGACCTCATTAATCATTAGAGAAATACAAATTAAAGCCTCTGGAAGACTCCACTGTATACTGACCAGGAAGTTAGAATAAGAACATTGGCAGTCCTAAGTATTGCTGAGGATGTCAAGAAACTGGAACTCTCATACACTGTTGGTACGGATGAAAACAAGTGGGTAAAATGTCTTTGGAAGACTAGTAGAATTAGCTAAAACCAAACGTACCCATGAATGTTCATGACCTAGCAGTTCTATTCCTTGGAGTAGAAGGGTGAACTATATCCAATAAAAATATATGTACATATTTTTCAGAAAACGTACAGACATGTTGATAGTAACAATATTCATAGTAACTAAAAATAGGGAGCAACCCAAATGAATTAAATAATCATAGTATATACTATTGAAAACAATGAAAATTAAAAAAAATTAAAAAAAACAATGAAAATGAGTGAACTATTGCTGTATGCAATGTGTGTGAATCTTACCATCATAATGAGGAATAGAAATCAGACAATACTTGCTGTCTGCCAGGCATGATGGCAGATGCCTGTAATCCTAGTACTCCAGGAGACTGAGGAGGATCGCTGCAAGTTCGAGGCCAGCCTTACTAAACAAACGAACAAAAGAATACATACTGTCCAAGTCTGTTTATATGAAGTTTTCAAAAACAGGCAAAACTATGATTTTTATCTCTGATGATGGAAATTAAGATGGTGGCAGTCTGTGATTGGGAGTAGAAGGATAACGGGACATAAGGGATATTGGTAATGTCATCCTTCTTGTACTGGTTGTGGGTTACCCTAAATGTGTTCACTTTGTAGAAATGGAACCAAATTTTTGCAATGTATGTACTTTTCTGTATATATGTTTTTGTTCAATAAAAATCTGATTTAAGGTAATGGTAATACTCTTTTTCTTAAACTGGGTGGTAGATACAGGGTGTTTGTTTCATGGTGTTTTATATATTAGTATAATTTATATATTCCTGTTCAGTGTCCAAAAAAATACGTGTAGTCAGTATTTCATTGTTAAATTGAATATCTCCTGCACTTAACACAGTGCCTAGGACATTGTATTCTTTATTCTCCCCAAGGAACAGAAGTAGGCTAGTAATTCTTTTTTGCCTTCCATCAGCCATTCAATTATTTATAAATAGTTATTTCTACTGAATTATTTCTAAAAATAGATATAAATAAAACCACTATAATGTACTTATTTTATTAAGCTGAATTATTAAATGAGAAACTTCTCAGTATTACAAACACATGGTAAATTGTTGTCTGTTTAGTTATAGGGGCTCAGATCAACATCGGCTATTTATAAATCAGCAATTTTGATATAGTATGGATTTATGGATGTAAATCAATAGATTATGCAGCTTTGAAGACATGAAGTTTATTAGACCCTCTGATATTCTCAGGCATATCACTTTTTTTGTTTCTGAACAACTAGAATCAACCTTTTGTTTCTATGTGTTTAGTAACTTTTGGAGTAAATTTTTCAGAGTATGAACAATGAGGTCACTGAATAAGATCTTAAATACTTTTTTCAGAGGGTGCTAGTAGTTTAAATGCTATTCTACAGTTTTAGAAACACTTTTCACAGATCCTTTCTTGTTAGGTTATCAGAACAACCTTATGAACCGGCACTCTCAAAATTCAGTTCACCAAACAAAATTCAACTAACAAAATAACCCACCAATAGTATCATACTTAATGGTGAAGACTAAGTGCTTTCTCCCACAGGATCTGGAACAAGACAGAGATGTTTACTCTTTCTGTTGAACACTATTAGAAGTTCTAGGTAAGGAAGTTATGTAAGAAAAAGAAATAAAAAGCATCTGTATCAACAAAAAAGAATACTATTTCTATTCCTAAATGACATGATGTCATATATAGAAAATCCCAAAGAATTTACAAAAACAATTTTTATAGAGGCGATAACTGAATTGAGCAAAGTTGTAGGATACAAGATCAATAGCCAAAAGTCAGTTGCACTTATATACATTAGTGATGAAGAATATAAAAATAAAATTAAGAAAACAATTTGAGCTGGATGTGGTGGTGCACCCCTGTAATCCCAGCACTTGGGAGGCTGAGGCTCGCAAGGTTTGCTGTGAGTTTGAGACCAGCGTGAGCTACATATAGAGTTTAACACCAGCCTGAACTACATAGTGAAACCCTGTCTCAAAAAAAAAAAAAAAAAAAGAAAAAGAGGAGAAAACAATTCTATATACAGTAATATCAGAAGAAATAAGCTCAGAACAAATCAAAGACCTAAATCAATAACATTCCTAAAGGGAAACATGTAACTATCCGAATGACTTCGGGTTAGGCCTGACTGACTTTTTTAAAGATACGACACCAGAGCACAAACAGTTAGAGGCAAAGTAGATTTAAGTTGGACTTCATCAAAAGTAAAACTTGCCATGTGTCAAAAGATACTATCAAGAAAGTGAAGACAATCCAGAAAATAGAAAATACACAAATTACATAAGTACGTGTTTGTACTCCTAGGTATACACCCAAGAGAATCGAAAACCTGTTCATACATAAATTTGCATGGAAGTTCATAGCATTATTCATGTTAGTCCCAAAATAAAAACAACCCAAATGTCCATCAGCTGATGAAATGATAAAATAATGTTTTATGCACACAGTCGAATGTTATCTAGTACAGAAAAGAATGAAGTAAGGATGCATGGTACAATCTGGATGAACTTTGAAAACATTATGCTAAATAAGTTAGACGCAAAGGGACACATACTGTATGATTTCACTTATGTGAAGTATTTTTGCATATGACTTCTTTAACTCAGTGTTGCTTTTAATTGGTGAGTAGTAGCCCATTTTATGGCTCTACCACAATTTGCCCATTCATCTTTTGGTGGACATTTGTGTTTCCGGTTTTTGGGTATTATCAATACAGCTGCTATGAATGTTGATGTACAAGTCTTTGTATAGATGTGTTTTCATTTCTCTTGACTAAAAATTTAGGGGTATTCTTGCTTGTTCACATTAACTTTGTGAGAAACTGTATAACATTTTTGCAAGTATTTGATGTTGTCAGCCTTTTGCATTTTTCTTTGCTGATTTTTTTCCCCAAAAAGACCAAAATGAAATCATTTTTTCTTTTTCAATATAAATTTATAAAGGAATTTTAAGGACTTAAAGGATGATAAGAAGTTCATTATGTGAATAGTTACTGGTCTGAGATGCAGCATTTCAAGGGTATCCTTATGGTCTCTTTGAGAGACAACTGTAGGACACACAAGGACTTTTTTCTACCTTGTATATGTGCTGCCAAAGTGAGTTCCATTCTTTTGTTGTAGACTGATACTATCCAGTGAAATTTTTTGCAGTGATAGCTACTAGCTGCTTATGGCAGTTTCAGTGTGACTAATGCAACTAAAAAAAAAACCCTGAATCTCAAATTTTAGTTAGTTTTAGTAGTCATATATATCTGATGGTCATTTTGTTGAAAAGTGCTGTTCTACAGTATTATTTTTCAGGGAAGATCCTCTAAGGAGAAATAATTGAGTGAGGTTTGTTGGCTCTGCTAGGACTGGGGCAAGTTCACGTGTTTGGTCCTTCCCTTTCCTGTGGGGATGTGTATGTCTCTTGAGAGAGGTAACCAAGGCCTGAAACATCACAGAGGAAGGGCCAGCAAATTTGTAAGAGTTAAGGTTAGAAGAGAGGCAGCTATTTGGTAACAAACCCTTATGGTCAGTTATTATACTTTTTCTTTATGTTTATTTTACCCTATTATCAAATAATAAAGTATTTGATAAAGCATCCACATGTTAATCCAAATTTTTGTGGTTAATAGTGTTATTTTTAAATTTTTTATTAGTATATATTTGCCATATATAGTGCTCACATTCATCATAGGGAATTTGTACCTGTGCATAATATAGCTTAATTCTTTTTTTCCCATTCCCCACCCCTCCCTTCAACCCTTCATCCCCTCCCCATTTACAAAAGCTTTGTTTCCATTTTCTTCCTTCCATTCTTTGTTTTTTAAATTCATTTTCCCTTTCTTTCCTTCCCCCCTCCCCTCCCTTGTTCCTCTTCCCATTTCAACATGTTCTTATTTCTCAATGTCTGTCCTCCATTTTGCTCCTTAACCCAATTTTTAATGTGGCCTTTAGACAAGAGTATGTTATTTTTTTCTCTTTTTTTGAGACAGGGTCTCACTATGTGGTTCAGGCTGGCCTTGAAGTTGCAACAGTCCTCCTGCCTCAGCTTCCCAAGTGCTGGAATTACACTCTGCTCTCTCTTCAGATTGTATAAATCTTTTGCCTTTTACTAAATACTGGGATTGCAGGCATGCACCACCATGCCTGTCATGAAGAATATGTTATTTAAACTCTAAAACTGTACAGTGTTGAGCAGAATCCTGGTTAAACTCCCCCCAGCCCTTTTTTTTAGGAAGAGAAGCAAATTCTCTTTCTGCACTTTAAAGAGTCTCAAATAAATAATGATTCAACCACTTTGAGCAAAGTACCCATTAAAGGTTTATTGAAATTTTCATTCTTTAGCAAGCAGTTTATAATTTTTGATATTTCAGGTTTTTGTAATGAAGACATTTCTGTATCCTTCAGTTACTCAACTATTATTCTAGTAACTCAGACAAACTTGAGTAAGACTGCCTATCAGTTTTGTATTCTCATTTTTTAAACAGGCAGATGACTGTAGTGGTTGGCACTTACTGTTTCCTAGAGTCAAGGTCAATGTTAGAAAAATTGTGGAATTTTCCTTTGCCATTGCTGTGTTAAGTATGCAGCTACTATTTATAGGGACTTAAACTTTGTTGAAAAAAATGAGAAACCCTGCTTGGCCTACCATAAAAACACAGATGCTTCTAGATTCCAATAAGGAGGACTTTTGCTCACAGCATCTGTTTTAGTCGGCCAGGCAGATGACTTCTACAGATTTTTTTGTTGTTGCACTTTGTTAAAGGACACTGACAGTTTTACAAATGAGCATCTTAATTTAGCATTTTGTAAATTTTTTACTACTTTGGCTGAATCAGTTCTTTGTAATTTTGAAATATTAGGTCATTTTATTTAAATTGTAGTACTTCATAAATAACCTTGAAACAATCAGTGTTTTATGTACATGTTCTCCAGATTGTTTATCCTACAGTTGAGACAGATTTGTATTTATCTATAAGTTTATATAGTCAACAAATGTTTAATAGAATACTCACTGTATGCCAGGCACAGTACTACCCCTGGGAATTGTAGAATGAGTAGGAATTAGGTAAGGGGCACAAGATTAAGGGGAAAGAATATACAAAGAAGAAACCTGAAGGTGCAAAACTCTAGGAATATGGGAAAATAAGAAATGTTTGATACATTTTTATCAGACAGGTGGTCCAGGGTGTGACCATTTGCAAAATGCTGTCTCTTTCCGAGAGCAAACTTGTGACCTTGACTCTTTTCATCTCCTATGCTAAATTAGTGATTTATAAACATTTTATCATGAATTCCATAAGTAAAAAATGTTTATATATCCCAGTATGTATCCATATTTATTTGTAAATTGATATAATTACTAAGTTTATATATATAGTAAAACATACAAAAAAGGATGGACTACAGATCAAATGTACCCTCAAAATACAATAATACATAAAGCAAATTGATGCATCATTTTTCTTTAAAATGTTAGTTTGATATTTTGTGATGCATCTATTCAGAGGACTGTTTATTTTGATACTTGACTTTCCTGGCAGTTAAACCCTGAATCAAAAGGGGGAGTATGGCTGCACTTTTGAAACCATGACTTTCTTTTTTCCTCCCAAACTTAATCACCATTTCTGGAAATGTTTTATTGAAATGTGGCTGTCTACATTTCCATCTGTCTACTAATTTTTCTTGCAAATTAACTAAAATGTAATATACTTTCATAGTGTTAGTAGGTTAACAATTAACTGAAAATTTTCATTTGGATGATTTTTTTAAAGATTAGAATATTCTGCTTCTAACTTTTTAAAGTGTGCAGATGGGAGTTTTGGGGATACACACGCATATCTGTAAGTTTTCAATAGCAGAATCATTTAGCAATGGAAATGTTTCTAGATATCCAATTTTCAAATGCTCTATTAATTAGAACAATGTCCTTTTTTCCTTTAAAAAATACTTGTGTTGGGCGAGGGATTTAGCTCAGTGGTTAGAGTGCTTGCTTTGCAAGCACAAGGATCTGAGTTCTATCCCTGGTACCAAAAACTAAAAAAAAATGAATAAATACTTGGGTTTTGGGAATGTAGCGTAGTGGTAGAGCACTTGCCTAACATGCTTCAGGCTCCAGATTTGATCCCCAGAACTAGAGAGAAAAAAAAATTGTGAATAAAAATGTTTTTATTTTATAGGAATAGAATGAGGTTTTTTTTTTTTTTTTTTTAATAGATTGGTAGCATACTACTTACAGCCTTACTAAGTATTTAGCAAGTTTGGAACAGTAGTCTTTTTATTTTTAAAAAATTGTGTAATTCATCTATGTTTAACAGATCTTTTAAGTACTTACATTGTAGCCACCATGAACCCCTGTATGATTTTTTTTTAAATAGCCCTAAAAAATAATTTTGATGGCTACTTCTTATCTCCTTATGTAGTATAGGAAAGGGTTCATATTGTAAAATAGATAAAATACTAAATAAATTAGATAAAATCAATCTCGGTGCCATCTCAAAGCCCTTCACCCATCCCTTTGGTTCTTGTTTGCAGCAGCAGTTTACTTTTGAAGCAGGCAGTGAATGACTTTCATATAAGGTGCTTTGTAATCTTACTCTCCTTTCAAAAGAGTTCCATCAAAGTAGTCATTAGTTTTCCCATAAAGCACATTGTTTTCCTTACAGTTCAGAATATATCCTTTGCAGTATGTGTATCATTTCTCAATATCTCACAAAATTGTAGTTCTTCGGATATTTCAGAATTACCTGGCAAATACTCTAAACTAAAAGAAACCTCTCTATTTTGATCCAACTGTATAACAGACCTTCCATGCTATATTTTATCTTGATGTTTTCACTAGGGTTTTGTAAGATCTTTCAACTATATTTACCACTAAAGGAATGTGTAATTTGTCACTATTTTGTGTTTTGGGGGTTTTTTGTTTTGTTTTTTTGTTTGTGTGTTTGTTTATTTTGAGACAGTCTCACTATGCAATTCGGGGTAGCCTTAAGCTCATTATGTATCCCAGGCTGGCCTCAAACTTTCAGCAGTCCTCCTGCCTCAGCCTCGCTATTTTATTTTCCATCTTTTCCTTCAGACATTTTTATTCTACTTCATAGCTTCATGTCTTTTCTTTGAAAGAAACTTAGCAGTTTTGAAATTTACTAACATTAATGCAATTTTGTGAAGTATAGCCTATGACTTTAAACATAGATGGAAAAATTAGAGAAATTTATCTCATGAATAGTTAGTCTTGGCAGAATTTGAAGACTTTGTTAGTACTGTTAAGGTTATATCTCAAGGCAGAAATACTTAGAATAAGATTCATCTTTCTTGTTTCTTATTTTGGTTTGTTTACTTTTTGAGACAAGGTCCTGTTAAGTAGCCCAGGCTGGCCTTGAACTCAGTATAGGGCAGGTAAGCCTCAAACTTGAAATCCTTCTGCCTTAGCCTCTCAAGTGCTAGGAACACAGGTATGTGCCATTGTATCCAGCTAGGGTTCATCTTTAATAAGAGTCAGTATAAAATAGGTATAAATAAAAATACTAGTATTTTCTTCTCATGCCTTCCAAAGATTATCTTGTAGACCTTTCAAGAACACATATTCTACTTTAGAGACTATTGCCTTAAACTGGGATAATGATATTGAAACTGGCCTTTTAGTTAAAAGCAAGCAAAAAGTAATTCATTTTGCTGTGTAAGTTTTATTTGGTTGAAAATTTTAAGAATAATCAGCTTTGGCTTAAAGTTTGAAAAATAAGGGCTTTATTCATAAACAGACTATGACTACAAGTATCATAGCTCACTAGGAAATCCTAGAGAGTAATGGAAGGGTTACCAGTTAAAAACATTATTTAGGGGTTGGAGATTTAGCTCAGTGGTAGGTCACTTGCCTAGCAAGTGCAAGGCCCTGAGTTTGATCCCCAGTATCCAAAAAAACAAAACAAAACATTTAAAAGAATGTTTGCTAGTAGCTGTTGACCAAAAGGGCCAAAAGTATTTATTATTATTATTATTATTATTATTATTATTATTATTATTATTATTATTATTACTATTTTTTTGTGGTACTGGGATTGAACCCAGGGCCTTCACACTGAGCTATGTCTGCAGCCTATTTGAAACAGGGTCCACTAAATTGCCTAGGCTGGGCTTGAACTTGTGATTCTCCTGCTTCAGTGTCCCACAGTACTGGAATTAAGGCCTGTGCTGCCAGGCCTAGCTTACTTTGTAATTATTTTTGTTTAGAAATGTTTGGCTGATGATTTTTCTTAATCTCTAAGAGTTGCGGTTCATAGCCCTAGGAATCTCTTATAAAGAGAAGCTTTTTCCATAACCCACTTTATCAAACTTACTGAGTTTACTTAATTGAATTTTTTTCAGTCAGCATTCTTTGGAAGAGGTGGAAAACCAATTCCAATCAGCTTGAGCAAGAAAGAATTTACTAGCTTATAACCATTGTCATGTCTAGGTTTCAATGTATTTATTAGTTTATCTGTACCTTTCTTGCCTTTGCTTTCTCTGACAGTTTACTGTCTTAAGAGTACAAAGATTTCCTCCATTTCGTAGTGTGGCAAGGGAAGAGTGCTTTTTCCTGGCAGTTGTACATGTAAACTGACGTGAGTGGATCAGGAGTGTATGTGGCTACATGCGTTTTGTGTTTGGTAGTCCCCCAAACCCACACGAAATGAGGGAGGATCTGTCTTCCAGAGGAGGGGTTTGCTGCTACCACAGAGAAAGGGTACTATGAATCAAAACAATAGATGTTTACTACAACATTTGTAATGATGAAGAATATAGAACAGGGAGGCATAAATATTGTTTAACATGTTCACAGTGGGGCTGTATTTCATATGTCTTGCTACTAGGCAGCTTGAACCACCAGTGGTATGTGTGTGACTCTCCCATTGGACAGCTTTTTATTAATTTTATTAATAAAAAGGCCGATAAAAGTGATTAATCTGTTTGTACTACCAATGGTACAAGCCATCTGATGGGACAGTCGTGCATGTACTGCTGGTGGTTCAAGGCAATGGGAATGTGTTAAGGTATAAAACATGACTTAATTTTATTTTCCCCATCATTGATTTTTATAGAGTATGCAAGCTGCAAGGTGTCCTACAGATGAATTATCTTTAACCAATTGTGCAGTTGTGAATGAAAAGGATTTTCAGTCCAGCCAGTGAGTATCTATTTTCTTTTAACCTGCTAAGGGGTACTTTTTTGAGGGGGGTGGGGGGTTTGCGCTGGGGATCGAACTCAGGGCCTTGTGTTTGCTAGGCAAGCGCTCTACCACTTGAGCTAAATCTCTAACCCCTAATAAGTTCTTAAACTTTAGCGATTATGATTATCACTGTGATAATCTGAGAAACATGAAAATTGGAAGATACACAACAGTAATTTTTTTTTGGTGGGGGTACTGGGGATTGAACTCAAGACCTTGTCAATACAAGGCGAGTGCTATTAGACTGAATAAAAAGGGCTATATTACCAGCCCTTTTTATTTTTATTTATTCATTCATTCATTTGTTTGGTTTTTTGAGGCAGGGTTTCACTGTGTAGTGAAGGCTGGCCTTGAACTCACTGTGTAGCCTAGGCTGGCTTTAAACTTGTAGTAGTCCTCCTGCCTCAGCCATTCTAGTGCTGGGAGTGCAAGCATGTGCCACTGTACCCAGCCTTTATTTTTAGTTTTGAGATAAGGTCTTGCTAAATTGCTCAGGCTGGCCTTGAACTTGTGATCCTCTGCTCTAGCTTCCCAAGTAGGTAGAATTATAGGTGTGCAACACCACGCCGCACTCAAATGTGGAATCTCTAAAAGCATTTTCATCATAATTTATTTTAATTGATTCACATCACTCAATGATGAACTTTAGTGTTATGTAACCTGGAAATGTAATGAAGTTGATGTTTTGGATTGGAGGTACTCTGTTGAACATGACTGGATTCTACTTGCTCTATGCTTGGCCCAGTGTGCTCTTTATATCTGGAAAACATTTTGAATTGCTGACAGTTTTTGGAAACTAAATTTGTGAGTCTGTCCTTCAGGACTCATATGGTGCCATGTTTCCACCTGGCACTTATCAAACCTCAATTTGGGAAAAAACATACATAGAAATTATGTTCATCATTTCCTTGGACATGGGGTACTGACTGTGTTTCTGCCTTTTAGGCATGTGATTGTGAGGACCTCTCCCAATCATAGGTACATATTTACTCTGAAGACCCATCCGTCAGTGGTTCCAGGAAGTATTGGATTCAGCTTACCTCAGGTAACTCAGGTGTCAGTTTATTCTCTCCTACTCTTGAAAGCTGTAGAGAAGTCTATTCATTTTAAGCAAACATTACCCTATAACTATGTTGATTCATATTGAAGAAAAACATTTAGATATTATATAAGGAATTTTTTGGTGGGGGATGCTGGGGATAGAACTTGGGGCCTTGCACTTGCTGGGCAAGTGGTCTACCACTGAACTAAATCCCCAACCCCAGGAATTTAAAAATATATTCTTAATTGTCAATTTTTACTGAGGCTGCCTTTTACTGTCTTGATCTTTCTCAGTTTCTTAAAAGTTTTGCAGTAATGTCAGTCAGCTATCAGATAAAGTGGCATCATTCTAATGCTAGTTCCCAGGGTAACAGAAAAGATATAAAAATGATATTTTATTTGTAAAATTGACGTCTAATAATAGATGTTTTATAACGCAGTGTCAGACTAAAAATATGAAAAGTAGTTAACTTGCTAGGCTTCCCTAACAACAGGAAGGGATGTGACAGCAGTTATAATTGTTGGTTGATTCTGTGGAATCCACAGAATCAGATTGCCTAGCATAATGTAGGAGCACCACAAATACTAGTTTGTATTATTTTCCCTCTAATTGTCTTACTCAGGCTACAGACTCCACAGTACTAAGCAGTGTAAATGCAACCCCTCCATCTTTCTATGGTAGTAAAAATTGATTTATTTCCTTGGTGGCTTAGGGAAAGAGATCAAACACTTATTTGGGAAGTATTAACAATCTCTTGAAGCCTTTAAAAATAGTGGGAAATCTCTATTCACTCTTCTCTTTTTCTCTGCCTGGATGCTTCTCTATTATTACTTTTCACATTTGTTTGAATAGATTAAAAACTTGAGATATTCCAGGGTTTGCAAGCTTTCTCAGAGCTTCATTTGGAATTCTGGTGGTCAGAAGTAGCTTGAGGTGGCCATTTCTCCTTACGTCTCTACTTTGTAAAAAATAATTTTTCCTAAGATTTACTCTAGCTCAGGCACCATTCTAAGTACTTTCGAATATTTTAGCTCATTTCATTTTCAAAACAACTCCATAAGTAAGTACTATTATTGTTATTCATTGAGGCTATCTCTGGGATTAAAGCACAGAACATAAATGTAACAACTTTGTGACCCAAAGTCTGGGTTTAACTAGCACTCTGCTAATTGCCAAGTTGGTCAGATGTGGAATGGAATTTTACAGAAAAGTCTTGTAAGGGAGATGAAGGGCTGAGAGGAGGGCACGTGACCTGTGGTGCAACAGCTAGAAGGGAGTGCTCGGCATTTTTTGTAATCACGATGCAACATCTTACAAATGATCACCACAAAATCTAGAATGTTCAGTAGAGTAGGCCAACTATGGATTTCCAGTTCAAAATTTTTTTCTCACTATTCTTTATAGTGCTATTAGTAATTACTAATTTCGTACACTAAGCAAATCCCAAATTCCTCCCTGAACACAATATGCTGTACATTTTTGCCACTGTGAACAGTCAGGTTTGGGGAGAGGCTAAAGTCTGGCTGTTAATGCCTGAAAATCCTTTGGTCAGTACACAGAGTAGATTTGTGTCCTTGCTTGGGTTTCAATATAGTTTATCTGACCAGTTTTAGTTTAACTTTCACGTATTAAAAAAAATTTTTTTTTTTAGTTCGGGTCTTCCTATGTAGTTCAGGCTGACCTTGAACTCACTATGTACCCCAGGCTAGCTGTGAACTTATGGCAATCCTCCTGACTCAGCCTCCTGAGTGCTGGGATTATAGGGGTGCACCATCATGCCTGGTCCAATTTCTTTCTGTGATACTATAATGAACAGCAAAACTAACTGCACCTGTATCTTTTTTTTTTTTTTTGGTGCTGGGGATCGAACTCAGGGCCTTGTGCTTGCAAGGCAAGCACTCTAATCGCTGAGCTAAATCCACAGCCCCTGCACCTGTATCTTTAGAACACTGAAATGTTTCATGTAGTGAAGACTTCAGGAGCAATGTACTGTGCAATGGAGCATCCTACTCAGTGGGCCAGCTCTACTAAAAAAAGGCAAGCCTCCTATGTTTTGGAACAGGCATTCAGATATAAATTGTAGCCATGCATTTTGGGCTGCTATATGAAAACCACAAATTAAAACAACAGAAAATTTAAGCAGCAACAACAACAAAAGATCAATTTTAAAAAGAATAAAATTTCCTAAAAAATCAAAAGCAGAGACCAGAAATTTATTCTTTTATAGTTCTGGAAGCTGGAATTGTGAAATCAAGGTGTTAGGAGAGGCATGTTCTCTGAAGCATGGAGGGAAGAATCTCTTCCATGTTTAGCTTTTGGTATTGGTGGCAGTCCTTGGGGTTCTGGGCTTGTAGATGCATCACTGCAGTCTCTGCCACTATTGTCAGGTAATGTTCTCCTTGTGTGTGTGCATCTTCTTCTCATAAGGACCTGAGTTTTATTGGCTTAGGGACCACCTTAATTCAAAATGACCTCGTCTCAATGTGATTGTGCCTGCAAATACCCTATTTCTAAATATAGACACATTCACAGGCACCAGAGGCTAAGACCTAAACACACTCTTTGAGGGTAGGGACAATTCAGCACACAATGTTTTAGTTTTAGAATGTGTTCCTGCAATTCATAGTATTTCCTTTTTTCCATATTTTTCTAGTATTGGTAATGTTTTCATTTTAAGTGTCTTTTTCTCATTTTATAGCGAAAATGGGCTGGACTTTCTATTGGACAAGAAATTGAAGGTAGGTTTTCTTTTGACCACCTAAAGTAGATTTTGTGTGATTTTTCTCAGTTGTGCTCTGTATAATATTCTACTACTGATTATCAGGCCTTAAACGTTCGTTCTATTCAGAGTGTGGGTTAGATCTATGAAAACAGAAAGGGTATGTCCTTAATACTTTTCTCAATAAAGTGTGCTACAAGATCATCATAGTTCACTAAAGAAGGGCAAACAAAGCAATTTATGACTTCAGGGGAAAAAAAAAAGACTGAGCAATTTATGGATAATAAGCCAAGGACATAATAAACAAAAACTGGCATTCTGTCTTAGGTAGTGTGGCAAAGCTGAAAAAATGGAGTGTGAATATATATATTTTTTTGAGACAGGGTCTTGCTGTGTAGTTCAGGCTGGCCATAAATTCACTACGTAGCCCAGGCTGGCCTCGAACTCTTGGCAGTCTTCCTGCCTTAGCCTCCTGAGTCCTGGCATTAAGGTGTGTGCCACCACGCCTGGCTGGAGTATGAATATTTAGTGAAATAATTTTATTTCAACTTCATAGATACAGTAAGGGAAATGCAAATAAAATTAAACCAGCTTTTTTTCTGCTTACACTTAAAAGTTTAAAAAATCATTTTTAGAAAGGTTGCAAAAGTACTGAGAATTACTGTGTACTACCCTTACCTAGATTTACCAGTTGTCATATTTCCACTATAAGAGTCCTGCTCAACAACATTAATATATTTACCTCTTCTGTCCTGTAAAATGTACAATAATTTCAGAACTGGCATATCCGTATTACTACAAAAATAAATATGCTAGAAATTTCCAGATTGGTTTGCAGCTCTTCTTTTCTCCTAGACTGAGGATACATAGTTATAGTACTGTGTTTAAAAGTTACTTGGCTAATTATCCTTCAACCCTCACTCATAGTGATTGCATTAGTCATTTAAAATACAAATTGAGGTTAGTTGTTTCTATTTACATTCAGTTTTATGCCTCCTATACTTGATTTATTATTTCGAATATGTGAAACAATAACATGCTTGTAAAAGTCAAAACCATTGAGAAATATATGCAAAAGCCTTCCATATCTGAGGTTCTGCATCTATAGATTCAACCATTTGCAGATTGAAGTTATGCAGAAAATAGAAATGTATATGACTGAATATGCACATTTTTCTTGTCACTGTTTCCTAAATAATATAGTATAACAACTATTTACATAGCATTTACATTGTATTAAAAAATGTGAATGCTAGATCTGTCATTGTAGACATGATTTAAAATATATGAGAGGGTGTGGGTACGTTATTTGCAAGTCCAGTGAGGGATTTGAGCCTCCCTGGATTTTCCTGAATCTACTGTGAGTTCCTGGAGCCAACCTCTGCAGACACCAAGAGATTGTACTCAAAAGTTCTGGGGATGGAGGAGATGGGAGAGACCGGAGGGAAAGGGGAAGTAAAAAGCATTAAGACGTGATATGTATGTGTACCAATTCCCCACAGTGAATGCATTTGTTACATATCACAGACATATTCTAATTTTAAAAGGGGACATATTCTAATTTTAAAGGGGGGGGAAGAAGTGTCACTTCTTTCTCTTTATTTTGTTCTACTGACATGTTTTAGTTAAATTATTTTACTACTTTCTAGTTTATCCTTGGGGTTTAAAGTTTTTAAAATAAGCACAGTACTCTATTTTTAAAAGAATTTCTCCTTTCTTTTTTTTTTTTTTTTTTTGTGGTGCCGGGGATGGAACTCAGGCCCTTGTGCTTGCAAGGCAAGCACTCTAATCACTGAGCCCCCTCTCCTTTCTTATATAAACATTTACATATATACACACACATGTCTTTCTACTAGATTATTACTCCATATCAACTCACAAATTTCTACTTCGTTCTTTCTTACATCTGCATAGTGCCTCATTGTATATATGTACCCCTATTGATTCAGTGGGTACATACTACATTTTATAACATTGGAGTATGTTTGTTTTAATATTGTGAGGGGTATACCTTCAAGATAATTCACAGAAGTGAGATTTTTGGGTCAAAAGGTAAATGTATGTGTTAGTATTCTACAGCTGTATGAAATTAACTATGAATTCAGTGACTTAAAAGAACACCTGTTATTGGCTTACATTTGTGTGGTACTGTGTGGTAAGGTTCTTTATTCAGGATATCACAAGACCACAATGGATTTTATTTGAATTTCTCAAAGGCTTTCTCAGCATATAAAGATGATCATATGATATTTCTCACATGCCTATTAACATAATAGATTATATTAATACATTTCCTGATATTGAATCATCTTGCATTCTGGTGTGAATCCTGTTTGGTCATGATGGATCATCTTTAATATGGTATTAGGGGCTGGGAGTTTAGCTCAGTGGTATAGCACTTGCCTAGCAAGTGCAAGGCCCTGGGTTTGATCCCCAGCACCCCCCCAAAAGAAAAAAGAAAAAAATAGTACTGGTCAATATTTCATTTTCATCTTCATGCTATCTCAGTCAGTTTGGGGTATTGTTATCTAATTTAATTTAAAAATTGGAGAATCTACCTTAATTTCTATGTCATGACATGCAAGTCATTAGCATTGAGACTGGTTTCTAAAGGTTTGTTAGAATTCCCTTTAAAACCATTACCAAGGTGTGCTGTGTATTTGCATTTGTGTTCTTTGATAACTGTCTTTCACCTATGGAAATGGGTGTGTTTTAACTTCTTTATTGCTATTGGGATAAATTTTGACAAACTGTTTCCTAAGAGATTATCTGTTTTATCCAAGTTTTCAAATTTATTTGCATGGAGATATAGAAACTTGTCTTTTATGACTAAAAATTTCCTGTGTTACTAGTTGTTTTTGTCATCCTTTTCACTCCTTTTTTCTTAAATTAGCTAATGGTTTGCCTATTTTGTTGATGTTTTTTAAAAAATCAGGCGTTAGGGGTTTAACTCAAGTGGTTAAGCACTTGCTTAGCAAGTGCAAGGCTCTGAGTTCAACCTTCAGTACCCCTCCAAAGAAAAAAAAACTGAAATTTCATTAGTTTGACCTATTTGGGTTTTTTTTCTACTTTATTAATACTTACATTACAGATTTCCTCCCTGGGTCACCTTTTTTTTTCCTTTTGGTGGCAAGTACTCTGCCACTGAGCTACATCTCAGCCCTTGCTGTTCTTTTTTGGATGTACTTTGATGTTCCTTTTCTAGCTTTTTGAATTGGGAATTTTATTTATTTTCATTTTTATTTACATAGATCTTTAAGGGCCTGACTTTTTCTTTGATCATTGCATTAAATGTATATACTAGATTCTGATATGAGTGTTTTCATTATTTTTATTTTTCAGAAATTCTGTATTTTCTCTTTGTGTCCCCTTTCACTGAAGGGTGGGAGGTTTTTTGAAAATTTTAATTGGGAGGTTGGGGATTTAACTCAGTGGTAGAGTGCTTGCCTAGCAAGTGCAAGGTCCTGAGTTCAATCCCCAGCACCCCCCAAAAAAAATTTCTAGTTGGAAGAGTCTTCTGCTTTAATTACTTTCTTTTTTCTTTCTCCCTTACCTCCCTTCTTTCTTTCATTCCTTCCTTCCTACCTTCCTTCCTTCCAGTATTGGAGATTGAATTAAGGACCTCATGCATGTTAGACAAGTGCTTTACCAGTGAGCTATTATCTCCAACCCTTTTTACTTTTTTTTTTTTTTCTGAGACAAGATCTTACTAAGTTGCCCAGGGTGGCCTCCTGTCTCAGCCTTCTCTCTCAGCTTCCCTTACAAGTGTGTACCACCATGCCCAGCTATTTATTTCATTTTAATGCCAATTTTTATTGTGTTATGTTCAGAGAGTTGTTTATAATATATGTGTTTGTGTGAAACTTACTGATATTTTGGGACCTAGTATATAATCAGTGTTTTTTGAATGATACATGTATACTAAGAACAAGATGGACTCTATTAGCAGGATGTAGTGTTTGCTATATGTGTTCATAAGATCTGCTTCCTCGATTACACTGTTAAAATCATTTATATTCTTTTTTTTTTTTTTTTTTGGTGCTAGGGATCAAATGCAGAGTGTTGCACCTGCTAGGCAAGCATTCTAACCACTGAGCTAAATCCCCAACCCCTAATCATCTATATTCTTACTAATCTTTGTGGGCAGATTTTTGATCTGTCTTGCATTGAGTCATATGTTAAAATATCCTTTAGTATCTTTCTGTCCACTTTTCTTTGTATCTTCTGTAGTTTCTGTGTTACGTAGGTAGTTTTCTGTGTTATCTAATACAAAGATATTTATAATGATTGTAGCTTCATTCTGAATTGTGCCCTATAGGATTATAAAATACTGCTTAATAAGTTTTGAGTACTTTGATATAAGGATTACTGTCTGTTCTTGTTTTTTAGTTGCTCAATATATCTTTGCCCATCTCTTTATTATTAACATTTAATGATTTTGAATCATTATGTTTAGATGTGTCTGTTATATACAACATAGAATTGAGATTGGCTTTATGAGCTATCTTTTTCTTTTAATGTTAGTTAAGCCACTCATAGTTACTGAAATAACTGGCATATTTAATCTCAATTCTATCATTTTGGTTTTGATTATGTTTGTGTGGTTTGTCTGCTGTTTTAAATGTTTCCTTTGGATTTGAAATTTTTTTTTTATCTTTGTGTCAGTGCTTACTTTGTTATTGATACCTGTCATAGAACCCTAGTCTCCTTTTTTCCTTAATCTTTTAGAAATATTTTGTCAGTACTAATTGATATCTTTTGACTCTTACCTATTCTCTGTGCAATAGTCAGTGATTATATTATTCTTCCCCCTTTTCCCTCCTATTTTGTTACTTGCTTTCTGCTTTGGCAGAATATGTGACATTTACAATGCTATTCTTTCATATTTGACCTTGCACTTAACTCTACAATTAATTCTCTCAAATAACTTTAATTAGTCCTTTTGCCAGTTCCTACTTGGTTGGATGAAACTTGTCCTCTAGTAGATTACTCCAGGAAGTGCCTATATGTACAGTATTCCCTGGGTTCTTGGATATTCAAACTGTTTTTCTGTATCTTTGATGTTTGAAGGATAACTTGGTTTGTTTTCCCTGGTTAACTTGTTCTTTCCTTGAATTTCTCAAAAATATTGTATCACAATTGCCTAGTCTTATATGATGCTTTTAAGAAGTCTGGTGCCAGTATTCTTACTTTTATGAGTAATTTGATTTTTCTGTTTGGAAGGCTTGAAAATTTTTCTATCTTTAAAGCCAGATTTTTTTTTTTGAGTATTTCTTGGAATTGGTAATTCTAGGTTAATTTTCCCAGTTAGGTACAGAGTGGGTTTGTTTAGTATGCAGATTTAAATTTTCTCTTACTTCCAGAAATTTTTCTTAGATTATGGTTTAAAATATTAGTTCTGGTCTGTTTTGCTTTTCTTTTCAGGTATTCTGGTTATATATGCATGTTGGTACTTTATGGCCTAGCTTCCATTTAAACTACTTTCTCCTTTATCTTTTTAAAATCTTGGTTGTTTTCATTTCTTTCTTTGCTGTCTCTTTTTAAATTCATTCAGATTTCATTCTTCTGAGTATCTTATAATTTATTCTTCATTTCTAAAATTTCCTTTTTAAATTTTTCCCTGGGTTCATTTGTCTACCTTTCTTTTTCTCCCTTCTTTTCTCTCCTTTTCTTTTCTCTTTCCTTCCTTTCTCTCTTCCTTCCTCCCTTCCTTCCTTTCTTTTTTCTTTCTTCTCTCTCTCTCCCTCCCTTCCTTCCATCCTTCCCTCTTCCTTCCTTCTCCCCCCTCCATTCTCCCCAACTCCCTCTTCCTCCTCACCCATTGAGCCCAGGGGTGTTTTACCACTGAACTACATCCCCTGCCTGCCTGCCTTTATTTTGTTTGTTCTCTCTCCCCTCCACCATTTTTCTTTATTTCTTTGAGACAGGGTCTTGCTAAATTGCCCAGGCTAGCCTAGAACTTGAGGTCCTTATACCTGAGCTAGGCAATAAGTATGCTGTGCCATCACACCTGGCTTATTGAATTTCTTTTATTTATTTCTGTTTTTGGTTTTTATCTTCTGATTTTAATTTCATTACATGTCTAAATACTTGTTTGAGGATAGTTAATTTAAATTGTTATATTAAAGTTTTTCTATTTCATGATTTTGGGGGAAGACAACTAGCTGGAGTACTGCAATATTTTGTTGTATATATTTGTGGGGGCGGTGCTGGGAATCGAACTCCGGGCCTTGTGCTTGCTAGGCATGCGCTGTACCACTGAGCTAAATCCCCAACCCCACATGTTTTATTTTTATAGTAACTTTGTATGGAACTATTTTTTGTATTTTTCATAATTTCGTAGGCAAGATTACTAGCCCAAAAACATTCTTTTCTGTTAGTATAGGGAATTACAATTTCTTTTATGAATAATATTAATGAAATAGGGAAGTAGAAAGGTCAGTTAACATGGGCTATTTCTCTTTTGTTTCTGCATGATCCTTAATTTTCCTGCCTTCTTTTCCTTACTGCTGTCTCTCTTGGGAACCCAATTCTTTCTTTATCTGGTCAACAATAATTCTTTGATGCTACTACCTCTAGTCCTACTTGCTTTCAAGTCATTTTCTTGTACCTGTAGCTGTAGGCTGCTAAGTCCCAAATCTTTGCATAGTATTCTTGACATTTAGTGCTGTTCTTTCTATTTTTGGAGGTGATTTTGTTTATGTCCAAATTTACCTTCTCTCTGCCCCATCCCCAATTCCACAATGGGAGCTCTGTGTAATTTTGGTGCTTATTGCTCTATTTTTTGAGTAATTTGAGTTTCATGGTATTCTTTATATTTTAGTAATGCTGAAGGTGTAGGATATATGTGTTATATCTCCTTGTTCTTTCTGTGAGGTTTTGGGAGTATTCAGATTAATGGGTCCACCATTACCCTCTAGACTCAATGCTTTTGAAAATATTCAAAAATACAGTAGCTTTAAACTGGCTAAAAGAAGATAAATACATAAGAAAAGGTGGTAAAATGGCAGACGAGAACAATCTACTTCTCATTTACAAATGTAACAACTTACAAATTTTTCTGAGTTAGAGAGGACTTAAACTTAAGGTTATTTTTAGTTGGCTCTCCTTTTCTTTGTGAAAGTTAAATTTGGGATGGAAAACTTAGAAAATAAAAACAAAGGTGATTCCTTTAGATATGGGTGGTTGATGGAGAGGTATACATACTTAGTGCTCTCCACACTTGCTTGAAAGTGTTACCTAGGGAGTTTGTTTTTTAAAAATGATTCACCGGCACCTCTGTTGGGGAATCTGATTCATGTATGTGTTTTTTTTTTAGCAATTGCTCTTAAATGGCTCTTATCAGCCACATTTTGGGAAATGCTGACATAAATGATTCCCTTAACTATCACTTCCTCACCTGAAGCATAGTGAGAAGCTGAAAAGGGGGAGAAATTTAGCACTGAAATGAACTAGGTCATTGCTTGAATCCAGCGTTCCCTATTTGTAGACATTTGCAGAGATGAAAATGAACACTTATTAAAAATGACATCTAAGGGGCTGGGGATTTAGCTCAGTGATTAGAGTGCTTGCCTTGCAAGCACAAGGGCCTGAGTTCGATCCCCAGTACCACAAAAAAAAAAAAAAATTCAAAAAAATGACATCTAATGAGAAGATGAGGTTGTATGTAGCTTGAGTCTTCAATTTCCTTAAATTGACTGGTCTAAATTTAAGAGTAAGTGTGTATTGAAATTTAACTTTTAACATAGATTTGTGTTCCAGAAAGTTACAGGTTTTCAAGGTCATAAATTTTGATGAGTAATGTGTTTGTGGCTTTAATTATGTTATAAAAGCACTCTTGTGCTCTCAGAAATGGGTTTCTAGATTGTAGAGACAGATCTTTAGAGAGGTAAATCAAAAGAACATCAGTAACAGAAAAAAATATAATGGTAAATCAAGCAGATTTTTAATGGGCAAAATTTAAAGCCAAGTGGTTGTGGAGGACTAAGGTAGATGCTTGAGGCAATGAAAGGTTCGAAGTCTGACTGATGTGGATGACGTGGCCATAAAGGTAAAAAACTGGTTCAGTGTAAGTAGAAATGAGTTAGGATGGGAGGTATGGCTTTCAGGAGGAGTATTTGGAATAAATGGGATTTTAGTCTGTGAGAAGTTAATGTTCTTAGTCTTACGTATTACAAAGTCTAATGTTCTTACGTATTCTCTCTATCTGGCAGTGCTATACTTCAAGTATTACAGAGTGATGTTCAATTCATACATTTTTTTGGCTATTCCATATCTATTACTATAATGTTTAAATTTTTCCAAAGCATTAAATAGAACTTATTAAGTTGGTATTAGCCAGAGAATAAAGAAAGCATTCTCCACCTTCTCCTTTGCTACTGTCTGTAACCTTCAAGGACGCCTGTCTCTTTGGAACTGACCATGGTGCTGACCGTGGTACTGCCTGTGATACTGTCCATGGTGCTGCCCATAGTGCTGAAATTGGAACAGCTTGGATTTTCCTATTTAGGAACGTTGACCTGAAATTAAACTTGAAAACTACAATGAGAGATGATATTTTAATTTCTCAGTGTGAAGATGATATACATGTATATACACATACACGTACATATACACACATATTTATGCATTATATTACAATATTGTTTGGAGTCTTTGGCACACAAAATGGTATGATGATGTACAAATATCTCTGAAATATACTTTTTCATTCAATACTATGTTTTCATGGATCATACATCTTTGTTAAATATAGATCAAATTTTTAATTGAAATATTTTTTTAACCCTTTTTTTTTTTTGAGACAAGGTTCTTGCTTTGTATTCTAGGCTGGCCTTGTACTCTCTATGTTGTCCAGGCTAGCCTCAAACTCATGGCAATCCTCCTGCCTCAGCCTCTCAAGTACTGAGATTACTGGCGTGTGCCACCACACCCAGCTATTTTAATGAAATTGCTGTACAGTATTCCACATTATGAACAAAATACATTTTATTCATTGTTGTTTGATTATTGCAAATAATGCTGCAGTGAACCTCCCTATAGGTCTCTTTTTAGGCAAATGTTCAAGAATCTTTCTGGGATAGATAACCTGAAAATGGAATTACTGAATCCACATACTCCATTTTATATTAATATTTTGACCTATAAATATTCAGTCTGTGGGGAAATAACTAATCTCTTTTGCCCATAAAAGTGACTCAGCATAGAACCTGTGCTTTTTAGGAAATGTGGAGAAGAAATAAAATGTCCAGAATGGAAGCAGGAGGGTATTCTGAAACTTTCAGCCATGACTTGAACATACTCTTTGATCTTAATACATTTTCCATCCCTTACTTGGGCTTTATTTTGCTTTTGAAATATTTAAAATACTTCCTCCTTTATGATGGCCAGCTAAAATACAAAAATGTGCTTATAAAACAATTTCACTCAAAGAATTTATAGAAAATCCTTGTATATAACTTAAATGGCTATAATATAAGAAATCAGTTCAGAATTTATAGTATCAAGTAAGAATAACCATACAGAATTATCTAGTCCAGTCTTCCTGATTTACAGATGTGATGAATGAAGCCATAGAGAGCTAAAATGATTTACCTGCATTCTAGCAGGGTCCATTGACACAGAATCAGTGTCCTTTTGAAGAGAACAGCTTTGTTTGTGAACCACTGTAATCTTTGCAATATGTATTTCATAGTTAGAAATCGACTGAAAACTACACTGCAGTGACTTTTTGTTTAGCTTCTTACTATTTGACCACAGTAATTCGCAAAAGTACCATATTCTGTTGTCTAAAATTAATGTAAGAAACCAATCATTTTTACTACCTGTTTTTGTGAAAACTATAGAAGCTCTGTTATCTATTGTGACTGGAACTGAAAGTTAGTTATTTCAAAAGTAATTTAAAAGCCTTTTCTTGGAGTTTTGGTCCGTATACTGGAGTTCTATACTGTCTTGTACACATAAACTTCAACCGTAATTTTCATATGATTTTCTTTGAAATGGGTGGAGAATTTAGACTTTTTGAAGCATTTGAGAGTAGAGAATCCTTTTGGATTTTAATGAATTCCACCCTAACCTTTTCTAATTTTTGTGTTTCTATCTAATTTTACAGAAATTTCTTCATTTTCCATGTTTTTCCCCAAAGCTTTCCACTTAATTTTATAAAGATTTTTGTTTGTTTGTTTGTTTGTTTGTTGAGACAGATTCTCACTATGTAGCCCAGGCTGAACTCGAACTTGTGGTGATCCTCCTGCCTCAGCCTCCTGAGTACTGAGATTACAGGTGTGCACCACCACACCCAGCTCCACTTAGTTTTGTTTTTTTTTTTTTTTTTTGGTGCCGGGAATCGAACTCAGGGCCTCATGCTTGCGAGGCAAGCACTCTAACCACTGAGCTAAATCCCCAGCCCTCCACTTAGTTTTATAATACCAATTGTAGAATGTAAAAGTAATGTTTTTAATACTATTTAATTTTATTGCATAATTATTGTAGCAAGTGTAAGTAGCACACAGAGAATGAACCCATGATGTGCATGTGGAGTTTATAAACTCTGAGCATTAGGCAAGCTAAAGGCAGTTTGGTATGTTAGAGGAGTAAAAAGTTTTCACATGGCTTGAATAGCAGTTTTCTTACCCAGTGCTTTGTCTGTATGCTTGTCTTGCCTCCTTTGGTATTAGCTTTGAGCTCATGGGGGTTTTGTTGTTTTGTTTAATAAGTTCTTGAGTGTATGAAGCACCTAAAAGATATTGTTAGATGCTGTAATAGAAAGATGGTCAAAAACATGGCTCTTACCCTTTTTGTTACATCTTCTATATATACTACTGACTATAATTCCTTGATACATAGGTGCTTAATTTTTTTTGATTGTTTGTTTGTTTGTTTGTTTTTATGAGGCAGGGTCTCGCCATGTAGTTCAGGCTGGCCTTAACTTCACCAAGTCATCCAAGCTGGCCTAGACCTAGGAGCGATCCTCTTGCCTCAACCTCCTGAGTTCTGGGATCACTGACATGTGCCACCATGCCCTGCTTAATATTTTTATAATATTGAAAGAGAAATATCACATTCTAGCTTGTTCCAGAGCAAGTCCTTCTAATAAATATTGTTTCTCAAGCCTTTTTTTTGTTTTGTTTTGTTTTGCCCCACATCTTACTTTTGTAGGGCAAAAGGATCTGCCTAACTCTTGCTCCCCATCTCTTAGCTCTTTTTTATGTCAAACAGAAATATTTGGAAACTACATGGAATGCCAGCTCTACTAGGGGTTTGCATACTGACATTTTGTCCTCTGTTAAATTTGAAGGAGGAAGATGTGTAGGCCATGAGGGGAGGACTGTGATTTTTGGATAGATGAGTGAGGGGCAAAAGATGAGGGAGAGAGTGTTCAATATTTTCTAGCTAATTCAGTTGAGGAAGAAAATCTCTAGTGGTCATTATTTTAAAAATTTGTACCTCTGTTCCTTCAATGAAGACCATGTGAAGCCCTCTTCTGGTCAAGTATTGTTATGATTCATTTATGTTGAACTTTTTTTTACTAGAAACACAGCAAGTATTTGGTGTCCCTGTGATTTTAAAAAATGCTTTTTTCCCTCCTAGTCTCTTTGTATACATTTGACAAAGCCAAACAGTGTATTGGCACAATGACCATCGAGATTGATTTCCTGCAGAAAAAAAGCATTGACTCCAATCCTTATGATACTGACAAGATGGCAGCAGAATTTATTCAACAATTCAACAACCAGGCCTTCTCAGTGGGACAGCAGGTAGGTTTAAATTTTCTTTCATTCTTTTCACTTTCTAGGTATTCTAATCCCAGACTTTGTGCAAAATGAATTATACTTTTTAAGAATTGACAGTTTTGTATATGAACAGGTAGATCCAAGATGAGTGATAAAAAGGAAGATGTATTTACTGAACCTCTTGAAATTTGTTTATAAAAATTTTAAAGTAGCTTTTAGATTAAGATGTCACATATATTTACAGTAACTTTTCCCTCTGCAAATTTGGGAACACTGTAAACGTACATTTGAAATTTCTTATTGTAGGACATTTATTTTGTCTCTGGGAGGTCTGTTTTATCAACATTTCTATAGAGAAATAGTACTTTTTTTGGTTAAGACTTGAGAATCTTAAGAAAATGTGCATATGTATTTTCTTTTTTTTTTTGAAATTTAAAGAAAAAATTTATTGAAGATCTGAAAAACAATTCCTGAAAGAGTGACTTTTCCAGAAAAAAGTAGGTACAAAATGCATTGTGTCTATCATGTTAAAATGTGCATTAGACACAAATACAAAAACCATGAAACAGTTCACCATATTTCAACAATTTGAGCAAAGATAAAATGCTTAAGGAACAACATGGATGACTTGCAAAGGATGAGCTCTTTAAGCACTGTCAAAAAAAAAAAATAGATGAGTATGTTCAGTTATATACACTGAATTGGACCTTTGGCACTAGGGATCAGAGAATTTTGTCATACAGCATTAACATATATTATAAAAGCACATCGTGTCAAGGAAATAGAACCACCAACATTCAAAAGCAGCTTTATCAACTAGGCAAAAAAACACTCTATACCATGTCTCTGTGTTGTCCATCGTTGAATACACTAGTAGCAACTTTGAAAGAAAAGAAAAAATAAAGGCGCTATAACCCCTTTTATTTTCTCTGTTTAAAATCAAACAAAACAAACATCAACTCTGTTATACACTAACATCTTCAAAGTACATCATTTGTACAAGAGAAGGACTGGGAACAAAAACGCGTTGACAGAAATCCAGACACGGGTGAGAGTGCCTCTCACACTGCTTTCTAATGGTATTCAGGAGGGGCCACTTCATAATCACTGGCACTAAACAAAGTTGCTGAATTCCTTGTCAGATACTTGAGGAAATCATGAAGATAATTCAATAATAATTCAGGGCTCTTTCTCATCCAGAGATGTATAGGTCAACATCGCTCCAATTCATACATATAATCTCAGTAGACATGGTGCTCCATACACCTAGGACATGGGCGCATCAGGGTGATCTTCAAGGATCCCAGCGTACTGTGGTCTCAAATTTGTAGAGGAGTTGAGTTCCCAGTATCACACTGAAGTATTCTTTTATCACTGTCACAACCTCATTAACCACGTACTCCTTATTATCTGTGTTTCCTTGAGATTTCTTATAATTTGCATAGTCCTCTAGAATGGAATCCACATTCTTCTTGGCAGGAAGATAAAAGAGCGGTTTCTGTCTGGTAATTAAGATCCAGTCATCAGCAAGCCACGGTTTTGGCTCTTCAGGGATCTTTAAGTTCAACTCTTCATAAATGTTTCTTCATTTTCAACAGTAGGATCTACCCGGTCAGGCCCTCTTCTTTCGAGTAGACTGAGGTGTCTTACTGGTACTGCCATCATCTCCATTACTGGGGTTTTTTCTTTTTTGTTTTCTCTTCAACATTTTTCTGTTGCAGACCAGATGTCTTCTTTCCTGGAGCACCCCCTCTAATTTTCCCTCTGCATACTGCTCCTGATTGGCCTTTTGAAGTCTTTGCTGTTTCTGCAGATTGGTGTCCACATATTTGAGTACTCTGCCTTCTGGAACCATTCATCCCAATTTTTATTCTGACCACTGTAATGTATAAAGTACTTGTTTTTCCTTTATGGCGACCCTTACACACTCTGCTTTGTAGAAAAGAGGCCCATGAAAGCACAGTACTTGTTCACTTTCCTGGAACTTGGGCTTCAGGTCCTGCTTGGGTGCCATTTATAAGTGACTCACTGCCTGCTTCTTCTCCCACTACCTCCAACTACCACCATCAGGCACAGCCTCTCTGCATCCTGGGCCGGATTTGCCAGTACCCACAGACCTTAGAGCGCTGCAACTGTGTAACCGCTGCCCGCTGCACACTTGTACATGTATTTTCAAGATGTGTGGAACTTCTGAAACCTACACTTGCTCTTTGAAAACGTTTGCCAATATTGCCTCCTTTTTTGGACTTGAGATAATATCACTTGTTAAACCTCCCAAGAAGAAACTCTTTTCTCTTAAAATTTTACTTAACGTGTTAGTTTGTAAATTATTTGTATACCTAAATAATCATTGCTCTTTTGACCTTAGTCCCCGTCTTTGTGACTTTTTAAATCGTTCCAGACTCCTCCTCCATACCGTGGTTGCATAACAGCAGTTCTTGAAGTGTGATCCAGAATCCCCTGCAAGTCCCTCAAACTTTTTCAGTGGTTCTATAAATTCAAAACTATTTTCATAATAATGCCATAATAAGGCATTACTTATCTTTTTCCACTTACTCTTTCACAAGTCTGTAGTGGAGTTTTGCAGAGGCTATGTGGTAAATGCTAGTATAGCACATTGATGGCGAGGCAGATGTGAGGATACAGTTATCTGACATTAAGCCAGACCCTAAAGAGATTTGCAAAAGTGCTACAATGCCAGTCTTCTAATTTTTTTAGAAAATAGGATTTTTTAAAATTAAAAAGGTCAACTAGACCCATATCTTTTCCCATGCACTAAGCTAAAATCAAAGTGGATCAAAGATCTAAATATTAAAACAGAAACACTAAATCTTTTGGAAAATAGGATAGGTAGAACTCTTGAAGACATAGGTATAGGCAAGGACTTTATGAACAAATCCCCAATTGCCCAGGAAATATCACAAAGACTCAACAACTGGGATCTAATCTTATTAAAAAGCTTTTGCACAGCAAAAGAAACTACCAACAGAGCGAAGAGACAACCCAGAAAGTGGAAAAAATTTTTGCCAGCTATTTGTCCAACAAAGGACTAACATCTCGAATATATAAAGAACTCAAAAAAATCAGACCCCCCCCAATTTAAAGACCCAATCCAAACGTGGGCAACTGAAATGAATAGACACTTCTCAGATGAAGAAGTAGAAACAGCAAATAAACATATGAAAAAATGTTCAACCTCACTGGTCGTTCGAGAGATGCAAATTAAAACAACCCTGAGATTCCACCTCACTCCAGAAAGAATGGCTATTATCAACAAATCAGCCAATAACAAATGCTGGAGGGGCTGTGGAGAAAAAGGAGCCCTTCTCCACTGTTGGTGCAAGTGTAGACTGGTGCAACTACTTGAAAATCAGTGTGGAGATTCCTCAGGGAACTGAGACTAGAGATTCCATTTGACCCAGCTATTCCCCTTCTTGTTATTTCCCCAAAAGAATTAAAAGTATCATACCGCAGCGATATATACACACCTATGTTTATAGCAGTACAGTTGGTAATAACTAAATCTTGGAAACAGCCCAAATGCCCACCAACTGAGAAATGGATAAATAAAATGTGGTTTTTTTATACAATGGAGTACTACTCTGCCATAAAGAATAATAAGTTTGAGCTATATCTAGGTAAATGGATGCATCTTGAGACTATACACTTAAGTGAAATAAATCGGACACACATGTTTAAATACTGCATTGTTTCTCTCGTGTGAGAAACTGAAAGTGTAAATAAAGACTAAAATGTATTATATTGGGAAAGAAAATAATGGAGGGGGAGGGGGAAGGAACAGAGGGACAAGAGAAATAAGAACTGGAAAGAAAAAATAGAAATGAAGCTTTTGTAGATAAGAAGGGAGGAGGGGCTGAAGGGAGGGGAGGGCAATGGGAAAAAAAGAAGCAACAAGATATATCATGTATAGGTACAAATCCCCTATGATGAATGTTATCACTATGTACATCTAAAATGTACCACTAAAATAAAATTTAAAAAAAGATTAAAAAGGTCAGTGTTAACACATACAGATATATTATCATTAACTTTAAATAATTATATTTTTATTCTAATCTCTAATATGGTGAATATGAGTAGATCTGATCCCTATGAATGAAAGCCCTTTGGGGTTCTCAGACATTTTTAGAAGTGTATAATAGGATCCCAAGACCAAAATGTTTGAGAATCACTGCTGTCTAGCATTCTGATCACTAATGACTTACCTAGACTGATCTTGTAATCTCTCACATGGGAAAATAGGTAAAATGAGGAATGAGAACAGTGGTAGAATGCAAGAGCTGTTGAAGTAGAAGGAATTTTTTTTCTCTTTTCTAATTGATAAATCTAGAAGAGTCAGTTTTTGCAAGCAGAAGCTGAATCACTGATAGATAAGAAAAGAATATAGTTTATTTTTAAGGAAAATATGAGAATTGGAATGAATTTCAGAGATTATCTTGTCTAATTTCACTTACAAGTAAAAGAAGGTAAATTATGTGCCTACAGTTATACAGCCAGGAATACAGTTAAGAATTAAACAAACATTTAATAGCATGAAGTATGTTCCAGCCACTCTCATAGAACTTACTTTCTAGTTGAAGAAGGTAGAAAATGAGAAATGCTGTGTATTATCGAGTACTCTGACGTAAATAGACCTCAGTGTTGCACCAGAGAGCCATTGCTGTGTTGTTTTGTATCAGATGATTTGAAAAAGCTGCCCCAGATGCCTGTTAGCTGATAATTTGTTGACTACCAGTCCACTGCTTTTTGGCTTTGCTGTGTTCCTTCTGGATTCCTGCATTTTATACTTAGATTGCCTAGCTAAACTTCATTGTTTCCACCTTTATTGTTACCTTTAGTATCTTAATAGAAAATACCTAGAAGAATGTTTAATAGAAAGTGCTTTGATATTTGTAATAATTTCAAACCCAGTGACATGAATATGTCAATAAATCCATGAAAGAAAATACTCCAAAATACAGAGAAGTAAATATCATAGTCCCAAATCTCTGTTCTTAGGGGTTACTCTCATTTGTAATAGTAATGGCAGGATCTGTATTATTATTACACTCCAGCATACTAGATTGTGGAAGGCATGCAACGGGTAATTGGTGAATGAATATTCAGAAGCTGTCTCTGCACTTGTGTGGCTGGCATTTTATACTGTTTATAGAGAAGTGTGAATTTTAGGGCCATGGACCTGGGCTTGACCACCAGCACTATCATTTACTCTAACTCTTGAGCCCACTGCTTAGCCTCTTTATGGATCTCAGCTTCCTCACTCGTGAAACTGAACAGTACTGTAGTTTGTTTCCAAGAGCGTTTGTATTAGTTACATAGGCTCCCACAGTGTTTGATACCTAGCAGATAGTAAATACTAGCTTCTTTTCCTCTCATCGACCACGTGATTGTGCCTGTGGAACAGATTTAAGAAGGGCACAAAGGAGAAAAAGTACTGTGTATATTTGGAAAACGTATCTAAGAATGTGAGAATCAAGCCATTTATATCATGAAGTAATTTTTCTCTTATATAGCTTGTGTTTAGCTTCAATGAAAAGCTTTTTGGCTTACTGGTAAAGGATATTGAAGCCATGGATCCTAGCATCCTGAAGGGAGAGGCCGCGAAAGGTCAGAGACAGAAGGTATGCTTTATTGTAATTTTTATTGGGTAATCTTTATGATATGAGTTGTGCAAATTAATTTTTCTATCATCTTGCTTGGTAATTTTTTTTCATATTGTGGTCTCTTTAAGGTAGTAAAAGATTCTTTTATAGCAATCTTTATTAAAATATAACTTCAAATATACTTATTTTCAGACCTTACAGTAATTTGAAATTTGTACATACTTGTTGATACTTGTAATTCTTCTTGAATGCAGGAGCATTATTGAACATGTAAATAAAAAACTATGTAGGAATTACAGAATGTAAATAACTCAGACGATTGTTTGGAAGATTTGCTTTGCAAACTTCATTACCCCTTTATTTTTAGCTTTGCTTTAAGAAGTCCAGGAGTCTGTTGTTAGCCTGTTAATTATTTTCTTTCTATATAGATTGAAGTAGGACTGGTTGTTGGAAACAGTCAAGTTACATTTGAAAAAGCAGAAAATTCATCACTCAATCTTATTGGTAAGATTTAGTTTTATTTTTTGTGACACAAGTGATTTTCAAGTAGGGGAAGAAAAGAGGGGCTTCCCCTTGAGAGGGCTTATCACAAAACCACAGTGTATTACCTATTTGTCAGAAGTGCTGATGAAAAAGTTTAAAACCTTCATCTGAAAAACAAACAAACAAACAAACAAACAAAAACTTCATCTGGATCAGCTTTGGCCAAGAGAAATGGAACATGAAACACTTTTGTAATTTTTAATTTCTTAATAACTACACTAGAATAAGTAAAAAGAAACAGTGAAATAAATTTTTTTAACTTTCAATTTTTGTAATTTTAGGCTTACAGATTTGTAAAAATAGCTCAGAAAATTTCTGTATACCCTTCAGCTTTCCCTCATGTGAACGCTATATAATTATGCTGCACTTATCAAAACTAAGATACTAAACATGATTTCATAGTAATCAAACTACAGGCTTTATTTGGATTTCACCAGTTTTTCCATTATGTCATTTTTCTGTTCTGGGATCTTATTTAGGATTATCCCACAATATGTTTAGTTGTACATAGTCTTTTCCCATCTCTGACAGTTCCTCAGAATTTCTTTATCTTTCATGACCTAGAGAACTGGCCAGTTACAGAGTGTCCCTCACTTGGTCGTTGTGTTAACTGACATACTGTTGTCACTTTTATTTAGCATCAGGTGATGAATATGCAACTAAAAATTTTTGTGGTGGTTCTTAGTTCAGTCCTCCTCTTGTACTTTATCATTTATTTTCCCTACTCTTGTACTTTAGTCTTATTTTTAGTATATTAAAATGCAGTTTAGTTTCCAAGAATAGTAACTCATCAAAATAATAGTGCCGTTAACTGGATAGGATTACCTATTTTTGGTTGATTTAATTGTGTTCATACCTGTCTCAAAAAAAAAAAAAAAGGTTTTCATTGCCTGCACACCATCATGTCCCAGGTTACTTAACTTTCTTTAAATGTGTGGCCTTTTTTTCTTCATTCATAAATTACCATTCGCACTTACTATATTTTCTTAACAATAAAATAAGGACAGGCATTCTCTCAAAAACGTTCATATTCTAAAATTTGATTTTATTTTTGTACAGTTTTATAATTTCCTTTTTTGTTTTAACATGTTTCACACATCTTAGTACACTGCTACAGTATTTTTTTGAGGGGAGCAGGTGCTGGGGATCAAACTCAGGGCCTTGTGTTTGCTAGGCAAGTGCTCTACCACTGAGCTAAATCCCCAACCCCTACAGTATTACCTTTAATGCCTATATGGTCATTTATATGCTGGATGTATCATAATCTCCTATTACTTATCCAATATATTTATAAAGTGCTTACTTTGTATCTTATTTTTGTACAGTTTAAGACATTTTATACCAAGAGAATTATATAACTTTCATACAGTGTAGATGTTTCCAAATAATCTATGCACCAAAAGTAAAAAGTAATCTATGCAAAGATGCAATTTCCATCGGAAAACAAAATTGTGTAGTAATTTGCCATACAGCAGATTTGACCACAAGAGGGCAATAGAGTGTAAGCAAAATATTTTTGATCACTTCCTAAAGGAAATTCTTGAATCCCCAGAACTCTAAACATAAAATTACAATCTAACCTTTTTAATGTGGTATTTTCTTCCCTGACGTTCTAAAAGCTATATTTTTACTTTTTATTTATAGTAGAGTGTAAAGTACCTTTTTCCTTTGTGTTTGAAATAGTAAATGTGGTTCTCTTGAGTTACTTTAGATGGCACTCTGACATTTAAGTTAGTTAATTGTTACCCTTATGAGAGACTGTTGTAAACATGAATTTTGTAATCAATAATGTCTTTACAATGATATTAGACTTTCGTGTACACGTAAAGAAAAAGCAAATAAGACATCGAGTTGATTCTGGACATCTCAGACAAAGGGTTTGTATACATAGTTTTAAACCTAATCTAGATGAATGTATGTATTTTAAATACACTTGCTTTTGGAGCCTTGAGAAACTGCTAGACTCTAGATGCATTTTGGGTAACCAGTGCCTTTTTTTGTCTATCAGATATGTACGTGGTGTTTCTTCTAACCAACTGTGTTGCTAATTTGGTTAAATTAAAGGTTAGTGAAATCAAATTCCATAGATTGATTACAAATAGACTATAGACTACAGCATAAGTTTATCTAGTCATTTTGAAAATTTAGACTGACCAGAAAAAGTAGATGACACAAACTTACTCTAATTATTAGAAAATTATCCAAAATGTTGATGTTCTTTGCATAAGTGTAACTTGTCTTCATTCATTTAGGATGCCCAGAGAGTATTTGTCTTTTTACACTTCATGACAAAGTTCTCTTTTCATATTTGATTATGTTTGATATAGGCAAAGCTAAAACCAAGGAAAATCGCCAGTCTATCATCAATCCTGATTGGAATTTTGAAAAAATGGGAATAGGAGGTCTGGACAAAGAATTTTCAGATATTTTTCGACGAGCATTTGCTTCCCGAGTATTTCCTCCAGAGATTGTGGAGCAGATGGGTGAGTTCAAAAAAGAAAATTTGATAAAAGCTTATATTGTTAAAAAATTTTTAAATGATAATCTCTTTTCAGTAGTTTTGAAATTATTTTTTAGATCCACCAAAAGTATTTTTCAGTCTTAATTGCTTTAAAAAAAACCCTTAAATTTTCTGAAGAACATTTAACTTTATGGAGAAGTCATAGAAATAGTATTTCTGGTTGTTCCATCTTATTTATTTGTTTAGAATGTTCTTATATGGGGCAGATTTAGAAATTTTACCTGATTCTAAACATCCACTGTAGGTTGGATTTACCCTGTGGAATAATCTTTATCCATTAGATTGGAAATTTTTCTAATATTAGATATTCTTACTTTTTTGGTGAGGGAGAGTGCTGGGGATTGAACTCAAGGCCTTGTACTTGCTAGGCAAGCGCTCTACAACTGAGGTAAATACCCAACCCCAATATTCTTACTTTTTATTGTACTATTGCATTACCCAATTAGTACCTCTTTATATCAAGTAAATGAATTCCTGGCATATTTTAAATAAGTTTGATCTCAAAAAATAAATGCAGAATGTACTTGGGAATTTCTTTATTGCATACAAAGAAATGCTCTATTCATTTATCACTTTCTTCTTAAAGGTTTATTTATCTATGTGAAATGACTATGTTTGCCCAGTAGAAATGCTGTCATGACTTTTCATATCCATCTCATACGTTAAATTGGAATGTGAGCAACAGAATATCCGAGAAAGGAATTTATAACCTAACAACTTCTAGCAGACTATTTGTTTAAAAACAGGATTCTCCCCGCTAAAAAAAACCCAAACTGAAGGAATACAAATATATTACTCCCTTCACCCTCATCATTCTTTCTCTTTAAATTGCTACTGGGAGATAAAAGTATATTCATCATGATTGGGATAGGAACTGCTTTCTGGGCATTAAGTACTTGGATTAGCCTCCTGTTGTTGGTAGCTTTTCTGCCTGGTCACTCTGATAATTTGCAAGCACAGCACACACCTGTTCACTGGGTAAAGGTCGAGTTTGGAATTGGATTAAGAGAAACTGACAGAGACCCTCATCACCTGAGTTTTATACACCTTGAAATGGCCGTAACATACTTTTTTGCCTGAAAGATACAAAGGCCAAGTCCATAAAACAACAGAATTCTAATTTGGAAAGCAGTAAAAAACAAAAAAAACCCTGTAGTTTGCTATCTTGGTAATGTGTATTTTGAGGCACAATAAATCCTTAAAACTTTTTGATCAAGATGTAGAAATGTCATTTAGGTGTATTTTGGGTAAAAACAGATTTAAAAGAATGATTTCAAATCTTCTAATTTATTCTTATGAAATACTTTACTAGTTTTCAGAATTGAGACCTGGGAGAGTTAATGATTCTGTTTACTTGAATATTTATATTGTCTAGCGAACAAGTAGAAAAATAACAGCTTCTGTAGTAAGCCTTCCTTTTTTTTTTAATTGTAAGTATTTTCTTACTGTTTGGATGCTATTGAGGATTTAGTTATTCAGATACTAGTTTCCTCTTTCTATAGTGTCAAAACCCTGTGCCTGAGGGCCTCTATCTGAAGTTGGGTAGTTAATACATAAGAAGTAAAACTCCTATCAGTAATTGTGACTTTGCCCCAGCTGTCAGAGTGTTTAAAATTAAATCAAAATAGGTTTGGGATTTATTAGTGAATTTTAGTCCATATCTGATATCCATATCTAAGTGAGTTGAATTATAGTAATATACTTTTTGATGTTGTTCATGTGATTTGACTAAGGACTCTGGATTTGAATTTTGTGTTAACTGTCCATAGCCTTTCTTAGGGATTTATTTTTTCTAACATGTGTGCACTAGTAATTTAATTTGACAAAAAATGAGCTTTTTCCTTTTTAAAAAGTCATATTTTTTCTCTTTATGACTTTTTGCTGTCAAGAAGTATATGTTATCAGTTTGATTTAAAAATCAGCTAGTATAAAGCTACTTTGGCTTTTGAGCCAAATTGAGAAACGTTATTTTTTAAAATTCTAAGTGAAGCTTCTGAGTATCTTCAAAAAAAAAGTAAAGCTGCTTTTTTTCTTTAAAGATTAAATGGCCAAGAAATAATTTTCTTGCTATGCATGTGTTGTTCCTCATTATCCAATAGAGGCTTCTTTTTTTCTTTGAATTCTGAGGGAATTAGTAAAATATTCCATTGCATTCCAAGTACATTGTGGTTATAAAGTTCACGTTAGGCTTGGTAAAGATATATATAAGTAAAAACTTGAACAGAATTTAAATAAAATTATAGAAGTTTTTATTGTATAGTCTATATTCTTTTACCCTGCCAGGTGAGAACAAAATTGGCCGATCTTTTTTCTTACTCTTTATTAACTGCATAGATGAAACTGTATGGTTTGGGGATTTGATAGTCAAATCAATTCAAATTTTAAAAGATTAGAAAAGAATAATTTGTGTAGATTATGGAACTTTATAATTTTAAATGGAGAACTTTATTTTTGGCTTGAAAATAAATCATCGTATTTTCCATGAAGTTTGGAGTTGTTTACTTTGAAAATAGGAATCTAACTAAATGGATTTTTGCCTATATGTATCAATTTGTTAAATTCACAAAGTGATACATTTAGTATTTTGTCCTCTGTGACTATCTTTATGAAACTGATAATTATGCTTCTAGGTAATGTAGTTCTTTCCTTTTGCTTGTAAAACTTCATGTTTCCTTTTCAAGACTGAAACTGTAAGCTGGGTATGGTGGCACATATCTGCAGTCCCAACATTCTGGGAGACTGAGGCAGGAAGATTGCAAGTTCAAGCCTAGCCAACTTACTGACTTAGTGAGACCCTGTCTCAAAATTTAAAAAGGACTAGGGATGTAGCACAGTAGGTCCAGGGTTCACTGCCCAGTACTGCTTAAAAAAAAGTGGAAGAGAGGAGGAAGGGTAGGAAGGAGATAATACAGGTTAGATACATACAGAACATTGCTGATGAGATTTAAGAGAACTAGGGGCTGAGGATTTAGCTCAAGTGGTAGAGCGTTTGCCTAGCAAGCGCAAGGCCCTGAGTTTGAGCCCCAGCACCACAAAAAAAAAAAAAGAGAGAGAGATTTAAGAGAACTAAATTACTTAAACAGAGGCACACAATTGTGCAGTGAAATTAGGGACCAGATGAGGTAATACACATAAAAATAACTGTCATAGTGTCTTATCTGTTAGTCTCACTCTTGAAGTATTTCCAAGTACATAGTATATACCATCCTGCTTTTTTTATATTTTTGTAGAACTAAAATCAAGGAAATCCTTAAAGGGAAAAGGAAGTCACATAAAGCTACATAGACAGAAGGATAAAGGATATGTGTAGAAATAGGAAAAATAAATAATCAGTGTAGTTATTTTGGGACTATCAGTTTAAACTTTTTTGTTACTGTGTTATTTAGTCTATTTACTTTTTTCTCATCTGTAACAGTTGACCTCACTCAAACCCAGGTGAGGCAGCTCTTTCTTAGAAGTATGTGACAACATTCGCAATGAATACTAGACCTATACCTTGTACCAAATAAATATTTAGTTAGAATACCCTGTAGCCTCCATGATGATAGATATTTAATTAGGAATTACCTTAAATCGTTACTTTGTGGGATGATGGTAGCACTACTTGGGCTTTAGGGTAGAAATGGGAACATGAGAAGTTGGTATCTGGAAATTTAGGTAAGTTCAGTTACTGATTGTTATCCTTGAAATTTTTCAGATGTCAACTGAATATATCCTTCTGCTCAGCCATTTACCACACTTACTCCTTGCATGCAGTTTTGTGGAGAATGCTAAGGATTAATAAATGATTAAATGGCTCAATTCTCATTGCAACTCTTTTTTTTTTTTTTTGGTGAAGAGAGTTTCTGCAAAGAAACATCATTTTTCAACATCCTTGGCAAAACTCTGTAAACTGTAAATGTTGAAGCAAAAAAAAAAAAAACCCTTTTCAGTGAATATTGGAATAATTGCTAAAGAATTAGTCGATGTCTTAATGTAGTCTTGGAAATAGGTTCACATCTACTCAAGGAAAGGAGCTTTGGTAGAAGAACTGAAAGGCAAGTGTAGAGACCAGAGACCTCAGGCTCTGTCTTTTGGCTATTTGTGGACTGTGGATGTCCAGGCCACCTAGAGGGGAGAAAAGCCCCTTATTACTGCCCACGCCTGTACCCCTTCTTTGAAACTGATGCCGTTTTCTTTTTGGTCCCCTTTTTCCTGTTCCTCACTCTCTAAGCCCATTTTTAATCTGTGTTTTTAAGATTTCTTTTGAAATTCAACAGGAAAGCAACTCTTTTCTGATATCATAAGTGAAATTGCAATTCCTCTATGAAGGAGAACTGCCGTGAAGATAAGGAGCCTTTCAGTCACACTCAGACATCTTTCACATGCTAAGAACAGTGCAAATAAAACATAGTGGAAGAAAGGGCACTAAGATTTTGTGCATGCCATATTTGGGAGAAAGGGAGTTCTTGCTAAGATTAACATAAACACTGACACTCTTAAAATGCATTTTCACACCCCCACTCATGAGGAGAGATTGCAATTTAAATGGGGGTTAAGACATCTAGCCGAACTCCATGGCTCTGTAAAAGGAACCCTAAGGCTAAAGAGCTTATCTGAAATTTGAAAAAAAGAAAAAAAAAAATGAAGCTTTCTGACATTCATCTTTTTTCCTCGTATTAGTCATAACTTGCTTTTCAGCTATATTTTAGGTTTTGAATGCCAACCTGACATCTGTTCAAGTCTGCCTGTAATTTATTAGCAGAGGAAAAGAAAGCAGTTGCTCACTAGTTAGAGATGCAAAACTTTTCCCTTCTTACTTTTCACTAAGTACTCATAGATGATACCTGGATATGAAAAATGCAGTAATTTACTAATTCAAACTTAAGATCAGGAAATTTCACAAAGAGTGTGTGTGTGTTGGGGGGTAATGTCTGTGTACATGAGCACATGTGTGTGTATTAGAAGAAAATAGATCATGACCATGCAATTTCCAAAATCTCTATGATAGTATTTAGAGACAAAGCATATATTCTTTTATAAGGTATCTTTTATAAATTGAATTTTTTTTTACCTTGGATTAATTTTTCCCTGGTTTTAATTTTTTAAGTTAAATTTATAATTGAATAGAAATTTGTTTCTGTATTTTAAACAATGGGTAAATTTGGATAGTGGGTTTTTTGTTATTGTTGTTTTAGACAGACTTTAAGAAATAAATCTTTTGGGGAAATAGAGCTGTCTACAGAGTCATCAGTGGATTAGATGTCCTGGCAACTACAGTTAGATTACATATAGATCAACAATTGGGTCACTACAAAGTCGAAGTATAGTGTTAACCTGAATGTTCACCAGTAAGAGATGATTAACACATTCATTACCAGGCCGTGATTTGTATGTCTCACTGCTGGGCAGCTTGACCCACTAGTAGTACATTCATGATTATCCCATCAGACAGTTTTTGTTTTTTGATTAGCAAAAAGACTGATACAAGTTATTAGATCCGTCTGTACACCAGTAGTACAAGCTTCCCAATGGGACAGTCATGCATGTACCACTAGTGGTTCAAACTGGCAGGAACATGTTTAATAATAGAGAGGGCCACATAGAATACAGCAGAGTCAGTCATAAAATGATATAGTTCCAAAAGTACAGACGTATCTGTGTTAATAAAAAATATGTAAAGCTAAAAGTAAACGCATTACAAAAGTCTCTGAGGATACATTAAATTGAAAAAAGTATTTACATTTGTGTGAAAAGAAGAGAAACAAAGAGAGACCTTTGTTCTTTTCCTCCATTATCCTTGTCTGTGTCTTTTACCATGATCTTATATCTCTTTAGTGCAATTTTAAGCAAACAAACAAAAAGATATCAAAGATTCTTTTTCTGTCAGGGCAGCCATCAGCACAGAAAGGGAGCAGGCAGATTATGTCCCACTGTCTTCATAATGCTTTCTGTAGAGGAGAAGAGCACAGAGTGATGGGCTTGGATTCTGTGGTCTTTGATGGCAGCCCCTGACCGAGTAGAGGCAGGAGTACTTGTCCTACTTTTCTAAGAAGAGAAGAATGGTTTCTTAGTAATGTAACAAACTGCTTCCTCCTGGTACTTTCTGCATTATAGTAATAGGCATATCCAAACGTGGGAGCATTTGCATCCAGACCTTTAGGTACCTGAGGAAGCATTAGAGAACAAAGAGTGGTAGAAAGAATGACTTGATTGAGAACAGAATTTCTGACATTTGAGAAACTATGCACAAATTTGGTTGTGGTCTTCAAAAACCATTCTGTTGAGAATCTTAACTCCTGTGACTCTTAAAGTAAAATGGTTTTTCTCCTGTTTTACACTTGTATTTAGATTGGTGATAATGACAATGCTAGCTTATACTTGTATAGTATGAGACACTATTCTAGGTGCTTTACTTTGATCCAAGACCCACAGTTAGAAAATCCTAGAGTCAGATTTGAACATAGGCAGTCTGGCCTTAGAGTCCATCCCTTCACCTTTGTTCCTTGTTCTTCTTTTTTTGTTTGTTTGTTGTTTTCTTTTGGTGCCAGGAATTGAGCTCATGGCCTTGTGCTTACAAGGCAAGCACTCTAACCACTGGGCTAAATCCCCAGCCCCTTCACCTTTGTACTAGTCTTTTTCTCACAAAAGCCTACCTTATGAAACCATTGTAGTGAGTTTCCTCAGCCCCTTTTTGGGGGACCTTGCAGGTGTTCTTTGAAAGAAGCCTTTGACCTAATCAAGGATTTTTTTAACCATTGCATCGTTGCCGTGTTGAGCCAGATAATTATTTGGCATGCAGGCTAACTGTCCTGTGCGTTGTAAATAAACTACTTTTCTAAGTAATCTGATACAAATTGTCATGAATTCAAGAGACATGGAAAGTTGGTGCTAGGACTATAATGCCACTTTTTTCATGTGCTTTTTAAAATAACTATTGTAGCATAATGGGGAAAGGAAGTGATTGCTATGGATGTGTCAAAGAGGATCTATCTTAAGTGGACTGTCAACCTAGAGACAAATGTAAATGTTAAATAGTCATTTAAAAGTTTAAACAACAGTTGGGCGTGGTGGCGCATGCCTGTAATCCTAGCACTTGGCATGCCTGTAATCCCAGTGCTGCCTCTCTAAAAGATTTCTTAAAGGCTGAGGCAGGAGTATCACCACAAGTTTGAGTCCAGTCTGGGCTACATAGTAAGTTTGAGGCCAGCCTGAACTACATAGTGAAACCCTGTCTCAAAGGCAAAAAAAAAAGTAAACAATATAACCCAATAAGTAATATCAGAAGCCAGCATGTGATTAAGTTCCAATTGAGTGGTATAGATAAGTCATCCAGGAATTTAAACAGAATTATTGACGACTTCATGGAGGAGAGAGAGCTTGAGTGAGGCCTTAAATGCTGAAAGATATTGAATTTACAACTTAGACCAGTTTAGCAGCTGTGATGTTGGGAAGAGGCAGGATGTTGTGGTTGGTAGAAATCGATGAATCAGGAGACTTTTTTGATTTTTTTTTTTTTGTTGTTGTTAAGTACTGTCTCTATTTAACTTTTCAGACAGACTTGGGTGCTTCTCTGTACTCCCCCTATACTATCTGTGTGCTTCAAATCTAGATATTCTATACTTCTTTTTTTTGGGGGGGTGCGCTGGGGATCAAATTCAGGGCCCTGTGTTTGCTAGGCAAGTGCTCTATGACTGAGCTAAATCCCCAACCCCTAGATACTCTGTACTTCTTAATATGTTATAATTATTCATTTGCATTATACTCCTAAAGTAGGGTTTCTCAGCCTTGGCACAATGGATATTTTAGTCTGGATAATTTGTTGTGGGGGCCTGCCCTGTGTATCATAAGATGTTTAGCAGCATCTCTACTCTCTGTCTACTCAATATTGGGAAGGCAGCCCTGTGTGACAATCAAAAATATGTCTCCCCTGGGTGGTGAAATCATCCTGCATTGACAGCCACTGCTCAAAGCCCAACTATAATATCCCCTATCCATTATGAACATCAGGGCTGTGTAGAATGTTGTCTGTGGCCGTTGTTGGACCATGAGCCAATGTTACCAATCCATGATAAGATAAATATTGGAGATTCAGAGTAAATATCTTTATAAATTGTTACTTTATAACAATTTAACATTACCATGATGTTTTAAAATTGTACTTTAAAATTGTACTTTAGAAAAACATTTCTAAATGTTTTTTAGAACATGGGTGTGGTGGCGTAGTGGTGCACACCTGTAATCTCAGCACTAGGGAGGCTGAGGCAGAAGGATTGCTTCAAGTTTGAGGCCACCATGGGCTGTATAGTGAGTTCAAGGCCAGCCTGAAGTACATGGTGAGACCCTGTCTTAAACCGCCACCCCCCTCCAAAAAACCCCAAAATATATATATATATTGCAATAGGTTGAAAATTCAAAAGGAAAGAAATACAACCTGACCGTAGCATAGATAGTTTGAGAAACACTGTTGGATATAAACATTTACTGAAATATTGACTTTTGGCTGAGGGAGGGCATGGTGCTCAGGTTCGAACTCAGGGCCTTGTTAGGCAAGCACTCTACCACTGAGCTAAATCTCCAACCCCAGTACTGACATTTTTAAGGGCTGGGGGTGTAGCTCAGAGGTAGAGCACTTAGCTAGCCCTGCTACCTACGCAACCACAACAAAAAGAGAAAGAAAAAGAATGAAATTTTTGAGCAAATGATTATAATGGCAGGTCACTGGAGAATTTTCAGCAGTGGAATAATGTGATTAATGTTAATAGTTGAGGATAAATGATATGGTTATTCTGTGTGATAATCATCCTGGAGAGGAGCTAGGATGGGTGGATTGGGAGACCAGTATATTCTAGTTATCCAGTTGTTTGGTACATAGAACATAGAACTTTGTTAGGGGAGTGATAACAGGAATGGAAAGGGAAGAAAAGATATAAAATATTATAAAAGCGAAATTAGCTCAATTTGGTAGTTGTTATGGGTGATGTATTTTGGAGACATCACTCAGGTCTCGTGAGAAAATGTCGGCAATAAGAAAATCACAAGGACCTAGTTGTAGACGGGTGGGGAATGTCATTACACATATTTTCAATATCCAAAAAAGAAATGGGAAACTAAAGAGAGGAAGAGTTACTGAAAATTTACTGAAGGCTAGATTCAGTCACTCTACATGTATTTAAGAATCACACAGTTGGCTATTCTTTCTTGAAATATATTCTTTACTTAGCTTCTCTCACTTCCGGGTTTTCTGGTTTTCCTTTTTTCTCTCTGCTGTTCTTTTTCTGGTCTCCTTTATATCACTTAAAAAGTGAGAGTTACTTAGTAGTCTTAGGCCTATTTTTCCTCATTCTTAAATTTTCTCCCCAAGTTGATTATACTCACTTCCATAGCTTCAGTTAGTATCTTTGTGCTTTTAACTCTTAAATATGCATATTCTTTTTTCTAACTCAGTTTAGAGCTTGGGATTTTTACCAGCACAACCTGTTGGCTGTCTCTAATCATGTAGTAAGTTCAAAATTAAACTCAATCATTTGTCCCTTCCTTCCTCCCCAGAAATGCTCCCACTTCTGTTTTCTATCTCTGGCAGTATGCTAGCTAAAAACCTGGACCTTTTTCCTGTGGTCCCCATTTCCAAAAAGTCAGATGAGACTGTCAGTTCTGAGATTGCCTCACTGTGTCTCAAATCTACCCAGTTCACTCCATCTCTCTCTTTTGCTCTTCCTTCAGGACACCATTATGGTATACCTTGCCTGAATTGCTCCATAAGCCTTCAGTTTTGCACTTCTCTAATCCATTCTCCACACTGTAACTGGAATGATTTTTATAAAAAGGCAAGTCTGATCCTGTCACTCCACTGGTTCAGACTCTTTAGCAGCTACCCTTAACTCATGTGGTTTACAAGCCCTGTGTGATCTGGCATCTGCCAAACTTTCCCGCCTCATCTCAGCCTGTGCCCCTCCCCTGTGCTCTGGGTTGCAGCCAGCCTATGCTATTTTCAGTTTCTCTAATTTGCTGTGCTGCTGTCTCTTACCTCTGTATTTTAGGGTATGTTTTCATCATATTTTTATTCAATTCTTGTTCATCCTTCAGGCCTCAGCTTTGGTCTTTTTCTAGAATCCTTGAGCTTAATACCTCTCCTATGTATCCCAACAATTCCGTATGTTCTTTTAGGTATAATCACACTGTATTATAGTTGCTTATGACATGTCTATATTCCAATCCCTCAAGGCATCTCCATGCTTCCATGTCACTACCTCTGCAAATACAATGTAAATTCAGTAAGGAAGAGACCTTGTTCATTTTGGTTACTAGTATATTTTCTCTTGGCCTGGTGCCTGGCTCATAATACAAATTTTCTAGAAATGCCAATAACTTAATCTTTTTTCCTTTTATTATTAGTGCCTATTAATTTTATGAAATATTGAGTTTCAGTATGTATATTTTGATCATATCCATTACCCTCTTGATTTATCTTGATTAATTAGGTAGATCATTTGGACAGGTAGACCCAAGCTTTGCCCCTAAGATGTTTACAGTTTATTTGGGAAAAACAATAACACTGTATTTGTACATCTTAGAACAGCATTATGTAAGGCATAAGGCGTATTGTGAACCAGATGAATGAAGTAGGCCCTATGGGGAAACAGCAGATGCACTGAAGGAGTAAAGATTTGAGTTGTGTCTTTTAAAAGTCAGAGCAGTTATGGTGTTCATAGTTCATTAAGTCTACATAAGTCCTCTTAGATTCTTTCTTAGACTAGGAAAGATCTCTTAGATTGGTTCCAAGTGGAACTAGGCTCCATAAAGGGGGAAAATATCTTGCTTAGGCATGTGTTAGCTACCACTGAATTATTGACAACTGCCATTTTTACGTAAGGGAATAACAGTGCTGAAGTTCAAGGGCATCAGGTCAGTAGTGTATGTGTGTATGAGTTTATGAGGAGCACACATGCCTTTTCTATTTTACAAAATATAAAAGTAATGCATCCTCATAAAACAATGCAGATATGCAGAATAAAATATGAAATCTCCTATTTTACCCACTCCATTTGTTCTGTCTCTCAGAGGTAGTCCCTGCAAATACAGGTGAATCTTTTCAGAGTCTTCCCTAAGAATGTGTGTATATAGACATAGATAATGGATATATGTATTTTGTGACTGAGAATCAAACCCAAAGCTATTCTACCACTGAGCTACATTTCCAGACCTTTTAAAATTTTTTACTTTGAGCATCTTGCTAAGTTGTCTGCATGAAACTCCAGCTTGTGATCTTTCTGCTTCAGCTTCCCTCCATGTTGAGATTACAAATGTGGACCACTATATTCAGCTTTATTTTTTCTTTAAATATAATCACACCAGTCACTGTTCTGTGACTTTTTTTTAACCTAATAGTGTACCTTGGGTTTTGTTTCATAATAAATCTCCATTTTTTAAAAAAAATAGTGTTAGCATCTGTTTTGTTAGCAGTAATAAGGCCCTTGGGCACACTCAAGATTGGCATAGCGTCTTCCATTAGTACTTACACTTGTGCAGTCCTGGACCTAGAAACGTTTTAGGGCACTGGACCCTAAACTCTCTGAACCTTGGTACCTTTACTTGCAAAATTTTGGTAGGCTTATTGTCTAGGTAGCATTATTGTGTATAAATTTTCTAACACGTTACCTGGCTGGCATGCCATAGATGAGAGTTGGTATGACTGTATTTACAAAAGGTTCTTTTATAGCTCTGTAAAAGGGAAAACTATATAACCCACTCCTTTTAATCAGATGTTAAGATATGTTTCCTTTTTATCTTGAACTGTTGTTGCTGTTGAAAAAAGTTAACACTTGAGATTATCTTGTGCTGTTTTGTAATTACCCATTTTGAACAGTGTTTGTTGATAGGTAGTCAAGGGGACACTTAGAAGTATTTTTTTCTTTATTTGTGAACTCATGCTTTGGCTGATTTATATTTACTTTTTATCACATTCTATCAGAGAGCAGCTGATAAATGTACTGCTGCTTCTATAAATCTTGTCAGTTTCTTATATGTGATATATTGACTTGAAAAAAAGACAACTGTCTTGGTAGACAGACTAGAGAATAGAATAGTGGAAGAAGAGAAGTACAAGAAAGAATAAATACTCACATTAGCAAAATAGCTGCCCAGAATTTAAACATTAGTATTTGAGAGTACCTATACCATGATTGACATAAGACTTTCTTAGAGCTCCATATGATTTGTTACTTAGAGCAATCTACCTTTAACATGCTTAACATATTTAATAGTTTACATTTTTTTAAACTACCTGCAGGAAACTTATGTTTTATTTTTCGCTTTCTAAAGAAATAATATTAATTATTTCAGGTTTTTAAAAGTTAAAGTAGATAAGAATAAATCCCTTCCATATACCATTTTACTAATACTTTAAAATTTGATGTTGAAAATTGTTGTATATAATGTGTTAGATTCACAGATTTATTTGTGATTTTGACTTCTTCAGTAACACCTCTGACTTGAATACTGTGTATTTTCCTCAGAGCAAGTAATATTTTGAATACTATTCTTAGGAACTGAAAACTGATGCGTAAAAATGCCCATATCTGTAGCATGGACTCCTGTGTATTTACACATGTATTTACAGGAATTTGTCCACAATTATATGATTTTTAAAAGTGCTTTGATTTAAAAATCTGTGTAGAATCTTGTCATGTGGGAGAAATTTTAGCAAGACTTGAGAGCCTGTTGATAATGAATAGTTACGATAGGACAGACCTATAATTAGTATGCTTCTAATCCACACATTATGTATGTTCAGTCAATTTTCAAATGTAAGAGGGAGAATTAGTCATATCACAAATTATTAGTACATTCCAGGGACATTTCCTTCTGATCCACAGCTATTCTTGCCTGACAGTTATTCTGTTGCTAGAATTACCTTTCTGTATAACTTCTTTTTATTGCTACTTCTTCCTTTTCTGTCTGCTACCAAATTACTTTGGCTTTCTCTGTAGCTCTTTATTTCATACCCGTTTGTGGCTATGATGTGCTCAGAGGAAGGGAGATAGGAAGCTGGGAACTGTGGATCATGCCTATAGTCTCAGCTACCCCTAGAGGCTGATGCTGGAGGATCGCTTGAGCCTACAAGGTCAAGACCAGCCTAGGCAGCATAAAGAGACCCATCAGGGAGAAAAGAAAAGGAGAGAAGAGAAAAATGAAGAGAAGACTTAACTATTGAGTTATAAAACTCTCATAATCTGATCTTCTCTTATCTGGCTGTAGCAGATTGACCATAGGTGATACTAAATGACAAGGAAGTCAGCTGTTCAAGATTTGGATGTGTCTTACAAGTAGTAATGGTTTTAGTGGAATAATGTCTCAGCCTAAGGAGAGAAAGATGATAGTTTATTGTCAGAGTCAAAAGATTAATCCCATTTTCCCATGTGGTCTAAAAATGGATGATTTTTTAACTGAATGGGTTGAACTTGTATTGGAATAATTCTGTCTTTAGAAACTCAAAAAAGAATACGCTATTTAAACTCATTATTTTTGTTATCGTCCTCAAATATAACCCTCTTGCTATTAAATTCTTTGCCACCTTCTTTCACTTGCTGCTGTCAAGGCTTGAAATTTTCTCAAGAGGATTGTCATCCATTTTGTATTATGTAATATTTCTCTCTCCCTATGAGAAAATCAGAAGTAGATAGTGTATCTGATAGATTTCAGTGCATAGAATTAGCTGAGTATTTGAATCAGAATCAGATCATTTTCGAATAGGATAATTTAGAAATGATCAAGTTTAACATTTCCCAAGTTTATTTAACAAACACACCTACATAAAGATATACCTATTAATATTCTGAGGGACATCTGTCATAGAAGTGCTAATTTTATCCATGCTATTCTTATTTTATAGATGAGGACATCAGGGACCCAGAAGAGTGAGCAACTTATTTAGGCTAAAGTCACAGTACAGCGTGGAATCCAGATTGATCAGCCACTTAAAATGATTAGGTTTATTGTTGGTTTTGTTTTGTTTTTGGTTTGAGATTTCACACCTGAAACCATGCTTCTCGTTCTCCAGAATAAACTTGACTGTTTTCCGGAGTCTGCACCATTCAGAAAAGCCCTTACTGCCTTTAGATCATGGCAGGCTCCCTGGTGGGCCCAAGGGAGTCTGGGAAAAAATTATTTTAATTTCGTCATCATCTCCCCAACTTTTAGAGGGCCTCCTAGATCTGTTTGTGAAGATATTTTTGGGGCTGGGGATTTAGCCCAACAGTTAGTGTGCTTGCCTTGCAAGCACAAGGCCCTGAGTTCAATCCCCAGCACCAAAAAAAAACCCAAAAAAACTTTTATAGCCGCCTTGGTGGCACACACCTATAATCCCAGCACTTGGGAGGCAGAGGCAGGAAGATCACTGTGAATTCAAGGTCAGTGTGGGCTACATAGTGAGCTCAAGGCCAGTCTGAACTACACAGCGAGACCCTGTCTCAATACCCCCCATCAAAACCCAAAAACTTTTATTACTTCTTTTGATTGTAGTAATACATATTCATTGTAGAAAATTTCAAAAATACATAGGACTAAAAAGAATAAGGCAGTTAACTCATCAAAAAGTGGAGATAAAAAGATGGAGATGTACTGTTAATACTCTGGAGTATATCTGTCACTTTTTGCTATATATGTATGCACATGTATATGTATATACATACACAAAGTATTTTCTGTTTTGTAACCTGTTTTGTTTACCCACTGGATGGGTTAACAGTATTTCTTAAATATTCTTCTGTGACATTCTTTCACAGAATAATACTGTGGTTTATTTAATCCTTCCCCTATAGTTAGACATGTAAATTATATTTAGTCTTTTACTGTTATACACTTTGTGTGAAAGCACCTTTGGAACTAAATATTTCTGCACACCCATTGTTCTTTAGGATAAACCTTGGAAGTAGAATTGTTCAATCAAAGAGGATTCACAAGTATAAACATTTTTGTCAGGCACTGCCAAATATACTTTCTTTTTTTAAAAACGTAAAAATGTTATATAGAGAAAATCAGTCACTAAAGGAGGGACTCTGAAAGAGAAAAATACAGTGATTTTATGGGAAGCTGATAGACAGGGTTTCAAGAACTTTGAATCTAGTTTTCGATTTGTCATTTACTGTGTGACTTTGGGGGTCTCAATTTCCTCATTAGTTAAAAAGGAGAAAATAGATGAGAAATAGGAACTTTTCTGGAACAACCATCATATGAAAATCTCACTTTAGTTAAATATGAAGGTTTGTACATAGACTTTGGCAAGAAAGATGCCATGTACATATTCATCCTTCAAGTTTTAGCGTGATTGTTTTTGGAAGATTTATCACACATTCATCTTCCTATTTGAAGCAGTTGTTTTCCTCTCTGGCTTCTTACAACCTCTTTTTATTTTGTTTCTATATAGTTATCTTTGATTTTTAATATTGAGCCATTTGTAATGGAGGCCATTTATTCATTTTATTCATTTCCTGAAAGAGCTTTGCTTAGCATAGTTCTTGGGTATACAATGGAGGTTCACTAAATATCTGTGGAAGTTGAGAATCATACTTTGGCTTCTATGTGTCCAGTGTACAAAAGCACACAGAGCTGGGTGAGGTGGTTGCCCACTTACAATCCCAATACTCAGTGGGCTGAGGCAGAAGGATTGCCACGAGCTCAAGGCCAGCCTGGACTATATAGTGAGTTCAAACTAGCCTGAATTACATAGTGAGACTGTGTCTTAAAATAACAAAATAATATAATAAAATAAATAGCAAACACCCTGAATTTCTCCTCATTGAGCATTATATTTCCCACTCCGAAGAACACCCAATCTTAGTTCATTTTCTGTTGCTGTAACAGAATACCTGAGACTGGGTAATTTATAAAGAAAAGTTTATTTAGCTCATAGTTAGGGGCGCTAAAAGCCCAAGGTTAGGTAACCATATCTGGCAATGGCTTTGTTCTGTATTCTAACAGGGCAAAAAACAGAGGGGCAAGCAGGCATGTACAAAAGGAGTAAAATATGAAAGGTGGCCTCTGTTCATAACAACTGTTGTGGTATTAATCCAGTTTTGCAAAAGCAAAAACTCACTTCTGGGAGGAATAACCTAGTCCCTCACGGGTGGCATCAGTCCCTTTTAATGACCCAATGACCTTCTACTGGTCAAACTACCTTTCAACAGTTACATTGAGGACCAAATTTCAGAGTGTGTTTTGGAGGGAACATGCCACATTCAAACCATAGCACTCACCTTTATTTTTAAATTTGAGGAGTTATTCAAAATGCTTCCTACCTCTTCTATTCAGTAACACAGTTCCAAATCTTCGGTGGACAGAAGAACTTTTGACTCTTTTAAAAAACTACACATTTTCAGGCTTTGCTTCAAGTTCATAGACTCTTGAGTGTCAGCCAGAACTGATACCCAGCAATAGCAGTAGCTGAGTTGCTTTTTCTGGTTTTGTGTATATATGCATATATACATAACTCATTATACATTTTTATATACTTGAGCTCATATTGTATGTATCATGCTTTCTCACATATCATGAGCATTTACCAATGTCCATGTTCCAAAGCCCTAAGTATTTCAATATCCAAGTGTATACTACCAATGAGATTAAAAAAATACATGTATCTTCTTTCGTGGGAAAAAATATCTTAAAAGTCAGAATGTCAGCAGGCCCCTGGAGATCTGTATTGGTAAATTTACAATTAAATACTGTGTTTATTTAATGCCCAATTTAAAATAAAATACAAAGCAATAGAGAAATGTAATTATAATGCTTTTTAGATAGGGCGGTATCAGATCTGTAGCTATTAAAATATTAGCATAGCTAATATTTCCATTTAATTGTTTAACAGTGTATTCATATAGTGTGGCCAAAAGAAATGCACTCAGTGATTATCAGATTGTAAATATGAGTTTACCCCTTTTCCTGCCTTTTCTGTAACAGCCTAATACTTACTGCTGAGAGGTGGCCTAACAATGCCATTTCCAAGATACTTCTTTTCTATTTAATTTTAACAAAAAACTGGGCATGGTGACACACACCTGTAATCCCAGCACTCAGGAGGTGGAGGCACAAGAATCACCACGAGTTCAAGACTAGCCTGAACTCCATAGCGAAACTCTGCCTTTAAAAAAATTCTGATTTTAACAAGAATTTACTAATTGTTAATTCACTAGCTCCACTCTCACAACACTGTCACTTCAAAACATAAAGAAGCTCAGTATTGTGAGATGTGGATCGATAAAGACAGGCACATTACAAAAAAATTGCACCGATAGAACTACAAGGTTACAATTTGAAACTATTTCTGTATGTGAAGATACTAGCAAAGAACCTTCCCTTTGTCTTTCTTCTCCCTTCTCCATCCACTCAGTAAGTACAGAAATGTGTGTAGCTCCAAGAGGTAGCTTAGTGCAAAGGTCACTTCCAGAAGACAAACCTCCCTTTCCCTGAAACTAACAAAAGGACATTTATAAAGGGGTTATTTTACTACTTGTACTTTCAACATACTTTAGCCACCTCTCAGCATTAAGGACTTGTTAACCCTTTGAATAGAGAGCAATACTAAGTAAATGTATTTATAGAACAATGAATAGATAATCTGAATTTATCTAATGAAAAGCACATCAAACTCTTCTACCTCCTTTGTCTCTATATATCAGTTGCCATCTAGTCCCCTATAAATAGGCAGCACAAATAAATAAAGTTTAACGGTTCCATTCTAAAGAGTCATTCCAGGGGTTGGGGAGAGCACTTGCCTAGCAAGCGTAAGGTCCTGAGTTCGATCCCCAGCTCCCAAAAAAAAGTCATTCCTCTGAGTTAATATGAAAGTATTTATAATGTGTTATTTTTACAAAGACTAGATGTTTCAAATGACTACTGTATAACAGTAATGTTGAATAAATTATGTATATACAACAAAGGCTGTAATCTGAAAGCATTTTGTAGACATGAACACATAGTCAAAAACCCTTCCCCTTTTGCTTCCTTCTCATCCATGTTAGGCTTTTAAGTATCAGCATGCCACAAGTTTTCAGGACATAGTATTTCCTATGAATTTTTTAAAGCATCAAGGTAAGTATATAAATGTTTTAGTTCAGTGTTTTTTTATCATCTAGACAACAAAGTATAAAATTGGACTTGTCTATCCATTGTATATACTACATACACAGCAAAGCAAAGTAAAATGCATAGAGCATCTAGCTACAAACATAATGGCATAAAACACTTTCTTCCTTACATTGTTTCTTCCTTCCTCTTTCCTCTTTCCTCCTTCCTCCATCTTCAAGCATAGATCTAGTACTACTAAAGGAGAAGTCTTAGTAATTTCATTTATAAAAGCTAATATTTCATATAAATTTATTCCTTTTATCTAAGCATTTAGTACTCATTTTAGGATACCTTTACTATATATTTCCAAATGCTTGGAATTTGGAAATATATAGTAAATATATGTCTCAAAATATTCAAAACTTGCCAGGTGCAGTGGTACACACCTGTAATCCCAGCACTCAGGAAGCTGAGGCAGGAGGATCAACACAAGTTTGAGGCCATTCTGGGTTTATAGTGAGTTCAAGGCCAGCCTGAACTACATAGTGAGACTGTCTCAAAAGAAACAACAATAAAAACCCCTCAAACTTTATTATATTTATTAAACAAATTTCCCATCCCATACATAGTGATCTCTTTCTATTGGAGTCTTAGTTTCCTCCTTTTTTCTTTGCTTGGCATGCATTTGTCAAATCCATTATTGAATACTAATTTTTTTCCTGCTTTATTTTTTAGATCAGTTCTTTTTTTCTTTTTCATAACTTCAGTGAATTGCACTTCAATTATAGCAACAGCTTCTCTATTATCTTCCCACCCTTCAGTTTCTTTCTTCCTTCCCATCCTAGAATAATTACTTCAAATCTCACTCTGCAAAACTAGCAGGTTCATCAGAGAATGTCAAATGAATTACAGAATCTCAGCAGTTTAAGGTCTTTTAATAATCATCTAGTTGATGCATCTTTTTTTGTTTGAATCTTCTCTGCATTTCTGCAGAGTAATTTCTGTCAAGTTCCTTAGGCTAAGCTTAAATTTCTCTAGTGATAAGAAAGTCACTCTCTCCTAAAGTTGGATTCTACTTGGGGTAAGGGATGGTGTTGGTTTTTGTTCTTTGTTTTCAGTGCTGGAGATTGAGCGCTAGTCCCCACACATGCTAGACCAGTGCTCTACCCCTGAACTGCATTCCCAGCCCTTGGATTCTGTTCCTGGGTAACTAAGTTCAAGTTGAATCTTCTTTGTTAGGGTGAGATGTATATCCTTGTAGTTTCTAGTGCAAGCTCTGGTTCTCCCTTGAGACTGTCCAGAACAAGAACAATCTTACTTCCTTGTAAAAGCCTGATAGGTATATGTAAATAGCTATTCTTTCCCAACTTCAACTCTCCTCAGATTCAACCTTTCTCGAAGATAAATCTCCCACATTGGTTGGTTCCTCCATCCGTTCCTTTGAGACTTGTTCTCTAGCCCACTATTCTGTTCATTTCTCTGAACTTCAGCTTTTGTTTATATTCACCTCAGATTGTGAAACCTGAACTCAGTGGAGTACTGTAAGTGTGGTCTCTTAGAATATAGACCAGGACTAATCACCCTTTGTTCAAAACATCAGTATTCTTTTACTGTGGGCTGAAATTGCATTAACATTTATTACTTCCTCGTTCTATCTTGAATCATATTGAATTTACTGTTGAGTAAAACTCCAAGTCATCTCTCACAAAACCTTATCTTCCCAAACTGCACTCAAATTCAGGAAATTTACATATATTCTCGATAACTTTTATCTTGTTAGAATAGCACTTTGCTCTTCTGTAGCTACAGCTTGTCAAAGAATAAGAAAATGTATTCTTATCAGCTTATGACTTAATTGAGGCTATAGAATATATACACTAAATAAAATAAAGATCTAAGAACTTGTAGGAGATACCTGAGTATGGCGTCAGTTGTAACTAAAAGTTTCCTCTGGACTGCATTTAGATACACCTGGGAATTCTTGTTATACAGTCAACTTCTTTAGCTCCTAAACTAAATGAATTCAAATTTCTAGGACTTATGTCTAGAAATACGTATTTTTAGCAAGTGCTGTTGGACACTGGTGCGCAAAGTTTGACAACTGCTGCTCTGAATACTAAAGAATTGAGCCCAAAGATGTGATCAGTTACATACTATTAAGGAGGAATTGCTGAACTATTTCATGAACTATTAGAGTGAACAGAAGTTCTAGATTTGGAAAAGAGGCCCAAAGTTCTCTGCTAGTGAAGACAGATACTTATTAGTTTGAAGCAGAAGTCCTATAGAGCAGCGGGAAGCAGGAATTTAAAGCTAAGGGACAGAGGGATTGAAAAAGAAAGGAAAAATTGTAACCTTCTGAAACTAATAAGGATAGATGCTGCCAGATGGCAGCAAGGCAGGACCTGCTACAGAGGAAACATGATCTTTGTCATCAAGAATTCATGAAATACCAGGCAACACCCTATGAGGGAGTGTAAAAGGGTGGGGGTGTCAGCAAAGATTAATTTGGAGAGTTGTTCCACATATCCCGTCTTTATACTGTGTTATCTAATGAGAAGATCTATATTAAGTCTCACTAATTTGGATACAGACCAGTCAGGTGGTAGACATCTTGCACAGCTGCTTGATGCTCAGAGCATAGGCCTTTTTCAGAATTTAAAGTACTCTTGGCATTTTAAAGTTGGTGGAGCATCAGCAAGTCTCTGCTAGACAGAATGATGTCCAGAGAATGGATAATGAAAAATTGTGACTGTTCAAATAGGGTCAGGAGTAGTGGTCTTAGTCTTAATTGTTTCCTTTTCTCAAAAATTTAATAAGCAAATATCGACGATAACTGTTTTAGATGCTGATTGGCAATCTTTGAAACAAGTAAAGGCCCTCCTATATTAGACATTGGTGAAAATTATGCTCTAATTCCTCATTGTATGTCTGGATAAGATAAAAACTATTTCTTAAGAGTTAATCATCATACTGTACTACTAACATGGTAAGTCAAAGAGAGCTAAGAAAATATTCATGACTCTGGTTTCAATTAGTAATTTTTAAAAGATCCAGAAGAGAAGTAGAAATTATAAAACTTTAAATCAGAAGATCAAGGGGTTGGGTATTTAACTCAGTAGTAGACTTGTCTAGCAAGTGCAAGGCCCTGAGTTCGATCCTCAGCACCCCCCCAAAAAAATCAAACATTACTATTAATTGTAATTATGTTTTCTATTTGTGCATACAGTAAGCATTTAAACCTGGTTCGCACAGCTGTATAGGGAAGCCTGCAAGACTTGCGACTGTGTCCTGGCCTGCCCCTAGTTTTTTGATAGCGGCCCTCTTTGGCAAATGATAAATTTGTCTGCATTTGAACTGGATTCCCCTTTAAACATCATGAATCATTCAAAACCTACTTCATAGTTTTCTTTCTCCCTTTATGTATCATGTTGCCCACAAAATGAATTAAACACTCCTGATGCTAATTTGACAGAAATCACTTCTAATTTATTATTATTCTGCTTACTCTTTTGTAAAATTAGTGTTTGCTGTAGTCTTTCCTGCAAAAAGTTGGGTGACAGTTTTTCTTCACTGCATTTGGCCTTTGGTAACATCTAGGGAAAACAAGGAAAATATACTGCCCTGTAAAGTAAGTTTAGCAAATACAAATCTGTCACTTTTTAAAATAGTATTTTAGAAGATTGTAAACAGTAAGCATTATTGTCCATTCCTAATGTTGCAAAAGTAAGGCTATGTAATTTTTATTAGGCCATTTAAAAAAAGAGCTTATTAGGTATCTTATAAATGTTTATGTGTATCATGTGCAGTGAGGCTGGACATGCCTATTATAGTGGCTATGGCTCTATTCTATTAAGACTTTCAGATTAGAAATCACTTCAAACCATCTGTAGTACAAATCTTAAAGCCTCTTAAAGATCTCCCCACTAAAATTTATGATTATAATCATTAAATAGCAACGTGTGCAGCTCAAGCAGAATCCTCATTGCTGATTCAGCTAAGAGAGTATTAACTAGAAGGAGATAAAGACTGTAATGCTAGTCTACCTCAAAATAAGAAGCAGAGGATGGGCTGTGATGATCTAGTGTTGCAAATATACCCCTGTTGCCCACAGTTATCGCAGATGAATGCAGGAAGGGAGAGTGACAACTGAGGTCTATGAGAGGGGTTACAGTTGGGGGAAGGGAGGAGCTTTGGAAAACAAACATACTGTACTTGAATGATAGAACAGAGGGAAAAGGTAGAGGGATGTGTACATGTGGAACTGATAATCATAGTAGTTTGGCTCTTTTGTGGATGAGGTACATGTTGACTCCCTGTGAACTTGGAAAGCTTGAGAAACTGGTTAAATTGAATCTCCATGAAGCATAAGACAAACAAGCAGGTTTGACTCTGATAGTAGTCCAGCTGGAAGAACAGCTAACACTACAGGGAATCCTGACTTCCTGAATGAAATGCTAATAAAATCATTGTGAAAATGTTATGATCCAACTCATTTACTACCATGTGAATTTGGAGCTTGAGGTTCATCAATAGAATGGGTACTGTAATTTGGAAAGTTCAGTGACAGTAGTGTTAAATAAAATTATAAGGGGCCAAATGGTCACAATTACTAGTTCCAGAAGGAATTTGGTAAGCAAAATAGTCATTTACGCTGTATTGTCAGCTAACTGTGATCTAAATTCTCATACACTAGTTGGGAGTCTGATTCCATTTCATCACTCGTGTACAGCAAAATGAAAATATAAGGTGACTTAATTAATAGTCAATATTTATGAGCTCCTTCTATGTACCAGGAATTTTGCTAAGTACTTTATGTGTATTATATGTGCTTAATCCTCATGATAACCTTTGGAAGTAGTTGGTATTAGTATTTCCTGAAAGAACCAGGGTCTGAATCCAGGCAAACTGACACTAGAGTCTCCACTTTTAACAAGGTACATGAGACAGTTTATTTAACACAAAAGACTGCCCTTTATCCTGAGATGTCTGTCCTACCTTTTGATATTAAAATGTATTTTCTTATATGAAATGGCGCTGATTGATGGTGTCAGGGTTTTTTTTAAAGAAGTCTTTGCTGTGCAAAATAAAAACTAAATATCTTAAAATGACAGCATTTTCTGTATGTAAAAAATATTTTTTGCTAGCTTGTGAAACCTAGGTCTAACAACCATTTATCAAAAAAATGGGGCTCTTAGTAAATTTTAGTATTCTCTAGAGATTTTCACCTGATTTCCTGTTTAATCCAGTTAACCCTCAGCTATCTCACAGCTGGCCACAAATGATACTTTTGGCCTTCTTTGACAGGTATCTATTGTGAAACATAATTAAAAGTCAGCTTTGTGATTCAAATTCTGAGAAATCATTAAAAATAATTTATGGCAAGTAGTCTAGAATAAGATACAAACCAGTTTATACTAAAATTCTTTACAGAATACTGTTCTTGTGTTTTGTTTTGTTTTGTTTGTTTTTGTAGTACTAGGGTTGAACCTAAAGCTTTCATGCTGAGCTACATCCCCAGACCTTTTTTTTGTTCTTGGTAAGACAAGGAGGTCTTGCTAAGTTGCCCAGACAGGACCCAAATTTAGGATACTCTTGCCTCAGACACCTAAGTGCTGAAATTATAGGCATGTGCTCCCACACCTGGTTGAGAATGTGAACTTATTTGTGAGGTTCTGAGGTTCTAATGTCTGATTCACTTAAATCCTTAATAAACAAGGGTATTATCATTTCCTCTATTTCTTTGTCTTTTAATATTATTTGGACCTTCAGTAATAACTACTTACATATAATTAGCAAGTTAATTATATATACGTAGAATTAGCAAGTTAATATATGAATCTGTTTTGACCATTTTGGATTATGTCTTTCACTTCCACCTACCTTTCTGTTACTATAATCAAGAATTGTTAATATATTTGTATTTTATCCAAATAAAAAGTAAGGTTTTTTTAGAAGATGATTAATAAGAGGAGTAACTAAACAGTCAACTACTTGGGCACAGAAATGCTTTGGAACTACTTTTGATGATACTCGTCACCCATGATAATTCTTACTTATGTAGGTTAAGAGGAAAGAGAAGAGATGAGAATGACTTGGAAGTGAAGATCAAAGCCTCAAACATTGTGGAAATGCAAAAAAAAAAAATGTGATGAGAACATTCATGTGATAGTTTTTATCTTATACTTTTGATGGAAAAATGAAATAACAGAATTGACCTGTAAATATGTTCACTTCAAATTAACTTAATGTTATATTACCTTATGCTACTAATCTCTACAACTTAGTTTTGAAAAGAAGATGGTTAAAATGAAAAAGTCAGGATTCTTATGTCATCTTAGATGAAACATATTTATAGAATTGAATAAGAATCTCCACCTTATCTAACACTGTGACTTGCTTACATAAGAATAAAGTCCCTCAGTGACCTGAATCTCATATTCTAAGTTCACTTACATAATGGCATCTGTCTGCTTACGCACATTTTCCCACATATTTTCCTAATTCTCTGTGTTCCTTCAAACTTGGACCACGTTGTTCAGAATCCTTTCTTCATCCCTTGTGTTACAGATGGCCCACCTAGCCCCTGCCTCACCTAGTGAACATTTCGAGAAAAGGTCTTGCTAAATTGGCTTCTTTCCTCTTGTCCCTGAAAGTAGTTTCAGAAGGATAGGCATCCAGACAAGCATATCCTTGAATCCCTCTTCTGTGTAGCCAGATTCCTGAAAGTGTGATCTCCCAATCTGCTTGCACTGCTTGTAGCTTCCTTCTAAGTAAAAGGAAGGCACTTCAGCCCGAAATGCACTGACCCTGATCTAAGACCCTATCACCCAGGTCACCATGATCTTTTAGATTTTTAAATTTAGTGTCCTCTTCCTAGGCTGCATTCCCTCTGTAGCATGTGTCCCTGTTGTCACAGTATTTTGCCTAAAACTTTTTATGTCTCTTCATGTGCCCAGGCCAGGCATTTGAAAAAAATGTCTTAAGATATTAGAACCAGTAGTTCCGATACTTTTTCTGGGCTTTCAGTCTGTGTTTTTAATAGATGTAACTGCCCAAATCTCAAATGCCTTATAGCCAAAATGATTTCTCCTATTCTCCAGACTGGCTCTTCTGCCTCTGCTGTCTTCTTAGTATCTCTGTGGTTATCATTCTACCTGTGTCCTCAGGCTAGATAATTAAGGTCATTGTTGACCCCTCTTCCTTCTGTGATTTTCATTTGGTCTCTAAGCTCTGATAAATAGCTCCCACGTCTTCCTTTCTTTCTTTTCTTACTATTTCCTATAACTGTTTCCTTTTTCTATTTTTAGTCTCATTATCTGGAGTATTTCAGTAGTGTGTTCAAGGGCTTTAAATTTGGAGTCAATGGATTGACCACAAAGAGTTTTTAAGAATCCCTCCAAAATTGTATGTAAATTATGTACACATGCATTTTTCTTGGAGATCCATTAGACTATTCATGGGAAATATAGAATATGACAGTTTAAATCAGTTCCACTGAATTTTTTCTTTCATGTCTTCCCTTTGCTATTTAAGTCACTGATCCAGGTTGGTGATCCTGAGTAATGAGCGGGCCTGTAAGATACTAAGGTGGAGAAAAAGGAGTCTAAGTTAGCACAGCTCGGGGCTGGGGATTTAGCTCAGTGATTAGAGTGCTTGCCTTGTAAGCACAAGGGCCTGAGTTCGATCCCCGGCACCACCAAAAAAAAAAGTTAGCACAGCTCAGTATTCAGGCAGTTCGAGATCTGCCAGCTGCTTCTCAGAATCAGAGAAGCCAAGGTTTCATGTCCTAGAGAAGCTGAGGAGAAAACTGGGGCATCAGCAGGGGTGAAGGGCATCCTCTTCAGGCCTCTGGACCCATTTACTTGTGTTCTCAGAGAATTCGGAATGGTAGAAAACCTCAACTGGCAAAACTCCAAAGTCATCTAGTGGGTCAGTATTTCCAGAAAAAAACGTGGCCTTTGGCTACCCTTCCACCCTTATCATCTTTGTTCTCCAGTCCTTCCCCCACTCTACTAACAGACTTAGCTTTTATACACATATCTTGTCACCTGTAAAACAAATTAAAAATTCATACATAGCTAGAAACCTGCCAACTCTATTTCTAGGTTCTACCCTGTCCTCCTTTACAAGGCTATAGGTACTGCTGGCTGTTTTGAGAGAACAGCTTCTGTGTCCATACTTTTATATCTTTGACTATTATAGTCTTTGTCTTTGTGGTACCATTTCTCTCCTGTCTGCAACTACAAACCTCCTATTCATCCTTCCAGTACCAGATTCAGTATTACCTCTTCCCCTTGTCCATCTATAATTTTCTGCCATTACCCTGTCAGACTCAGTGTCTCTTGGATTGGTTCTAAAAATATTTCATACACATCTCTGATATGCCATATGGCAGATAACTTATTTTTATTTCTATCTTTCCTACCAAGCCACGAATACCCTGCTGGTAAGGACTTTTTCATGTTTGTATCCCTAACACTTTAGTACCTAGTCTAAACAGGAGCTTAGTACACTTTTGTTCAATGGAATTAGTTTTTATGACTCACTTAAAATTAGAGACCAATGCTTATTTAATAAGTCAGGATAGACTATAATAATAATGGTAATAGCAGAGTCCCATTTCCACTGCTTATTCAAAGAACTGATTCCTTTTGGAAGTGAATTTTGAAAGTCTTTACATGTCAATGTTATTTTTTATGTGCATACTTGAGGTCCTAGAGCAATTAAAGTACCAATGCAGACTAGAACTTCTTAGACATCTATTATTGTTATATATTTTTAATATAGTCAGTCATTTCAGATACATATTTATTCCATGGATATGCATTAAAATTGTGTCTTTTAACCTTCATGGCAATGTTTTGTGAATTACTTACTAGGATCTGAGTCATTTTAATCCAAAACACATTAAACCAAGTGTTTCCTATGTACAAAAGCGGTAACAAAAATTCCAGTATTTATTATATATTATACTGTTTCACTAAATTTGCAAAGTTTCAGTTATTACAAATGTGTTTTTTTAGGTATTTAGTTCAGCAATAAAAAAGTACTCTTCATGCAGCAAGAGCCTCACATAATTTTGAAAAGATCTTTTTTCCTTCATAATCTTTAAGTTTTGTAGTGAAGGAATCAACAATTTACTTATTCAGCCCTTTGTTGAGCAATAAATACATTATGTGCTGGGCATTAGGCTAGGTGTTGGTGATTCCAGATTAATAAGACAGTATGTATGTGTCCTTGAATAATGCACCATCTAATAGAGAATAAAGCTTATAAAGAAACTATATAATTGCATTATAAACTTCAGAGAAGAGGAAAGAAAACTCTTACAACCAAGGTTGAGATTAAGTATGGATATGTCTGTGGACCACTTTATAGATAAAGAAGCAGAACCCTAAAGGGTTCATGATTGACAATTTTTTTTTTAATATGTGAAATAGGAATCAGGAATCTAGGTCATCTTTAAGAATCAGTGGCATTATGTAACTTGAGAAAACAGTAAAGATTTGGATAATTAATAAGGAAAATTAGAGAGGAGCTAACAAAGACAGATAAAGGATGGCATACAGTTTTGAGAAAGCAGTGAGAGTAAAATTGATATTGGATGGCATGAATCTGTGGGGATATGAGTCTGCCTATGCTCTGTGGCCAATGTGTAGGTGCAATAAAACCATACTGTGTTCAGGGTTCATGAGGTGGGTATAACGGAAGTATAAGAGGGCCAGGAATTTAAGAGTTCTTCCAAGAAAGCATGGCTTAGTATGGAAGGAAGTATGGCTAAGAGAAAATTAAGAAACTAGAGGTGTGGATAAGGCCTGCTGCTTTGTAGGTACTCAGCACATCTTCCTTTTCTCCTTTCTGACTCCTTTTGCTGTGTCTGTTCTACCACTACCACCTGCCTCTAATATGGGATATATTTATATACATATGAATATTTTCTCGTCGGCTTGGAGGGGAAGATTCGGAGAGCCAGGTTCTAATGTCCTCATCCAGTGTGTCTCAGTGACTGAGATGCTGGCAGTGTTTAGTGCAGTTTCCCCCTGGAGAAGCTCGAGCTTATCCCCACACCTCCCTACCACTCCTGCTTTGAGGGATGGCTCAAAGGATGAAGACATTTTATGAGCCCTGATTCTTGGATCAAGGATTTGTTCATGATGAGAAGCATTACAACTCTGAGCTTTCAGAGGTTTCCATTAAGTTCCCTTCTTCCCACAAGCTGAACCATATCCATAGATCTTAATTACTTTCAAAGACGTAAGTGGGTCCTTCTTGACCTAGGATATATGTAAGAACCACATTAGGAACCCAAAATATCTTCCTCCTCAGAATTTAGTTTCTGATAGTGTTGCTTGTAGCTTGTGATTCATTTTATGTGATTTATAAGTATATTGTTGCATTTTTTTTTTGTGGTGCCGGGGATTATTGTTGCATTTTTAAAGGTGTAATTTTAAGGTTTTCATTTCAAATAAGGACAAATCATTTTCCATGGAAACACATCAGGTCCATCACATTTCGGGAAATTTTTTTTCATCCATATTTATAACATCTAATTATTCTGTTGCTGCACAGAATGCTTTTTTGGGTAGAGTATAAAGAAAAAAACCTCATCAGAAAAGTAAACAGAAGCCACAGGTCTTCATCTTAAGAAACGAAGTAAACATTCATGTAGAGTTTACTAGGGAAGCCTTGGGATGTCTAGATCATCAGTCTTGTTCTTTCGGATTGTTAATGGTATGGTTTTAGGGGTATTTTGGTTTTGGAACTGGGGATTGAATCCAGGTCCTGCACACTGATGTACATCCCCATCCCTTTTTATTTTTTCTTTTGAGACAGAGTTTCTAAATTGTATAGGCTGGGCTTGAATTTGTAATCTTTCTGCCTCAGCCTCCCTGAGTACTGGGATTACAGGTGTGTACCACTATGCCTGGCTCTGTTAACAGTGTCTTTAAAGCATTTAGCAGTGCTTGCCTAGAAAGTAATTGAATACTACTTTTGAAATTTCATTGTCATCTAAGTTGCTCTAAAGAAGTATTTGCCTCACTTTATTTTAGTCACATGAAGAAAGACATTCAACTCTATCCACAGAATCAGTGATGTTCATCTAGACTCTGTGGATTCTATATTCATACAGCTCATAAATGCCTGCCCTTTTTTTTTTTGGTACTAGGAATCGAACTCAGGTCCTTGAGCTTGCAAGGCGAGCACTCTAACCACTGGGCTAAATCCCCAGCCCAATGCCTGCCCTTTTTCTAAGTGCTTGTGTTAATAGGTAGACCTGTCATTCTATGACTAAGGTATAGTTTCCATAGCCTAGTATATCATAATAAGTCTGTTTGGGGTTAAATTTCCCCTGAGCCAGATTTTTTCCCTCTGACTTTAAAGGATAAGAATAAGTAAATATTTCCTAATTAGATATTTAAACCAAAGAACATTTTCAGAGTTAAAAGTGATTGTTCTAAATGGTGGTTCAAGTATTCTTGTCCAAAGATTTTTTTTAACTGGCAACTATCTCCTCTGCAAACATTAGTACTGGTATAGGAACTGTTTCTAGGAGAGAGACAGCAGACAGAGAGAGAGAGAGAGAGAGAGAGAGAGAGGTGTTTATTCTGTTTATAGCACAAGGTTATTAACATATGTAAATAATATCATTGTGTTTTTCCTAAAGTGCATATGAAAAAGAAAGAAAACTTTCCTTTAGATGTCTTATCTGGATTTTAGTTAGTCGTTGTAAGACTGTTTTCTTTTCCTTTTCAGGTTGTAAACATGTTAAAGGTATCTTGTTATATGGGCCCCCAGGCTGTGGTAAGACTCTCTTGGCTCGACAGATTGGCAAGATGTTGAATGCAAGAGAGCCCAAAGTGGTCAATGGTCCAGAAATCCTTAACAAATATGTGGGTGAATCAGAGGCCAACATTCGCAAACTTTTTGCTGATGCTGAAGAGGAGCAAAGGAGGGTAATATAAATATAATTTAGTAAAAATTTGCTATCACATATGTATGAATGAAACCCACAGTGTGGAGGCAAACTTATTACTATGTTCTGTATTTTGAAACACCTTGCAGGTAAATTTACTTAGTACCTAGTTTATATATTATACTGTAAAGAGATTATGGGGGATTTACATGATATGAGCAGATGTCATTGCCTACATGTTCATAATACAAAAAGATGATTCTATAAGCCAAAAGTTTTGCAAAAACAGACCATGAATATATTTTCAAGTGACACCTTTATACCACATTACATCCAAAGGTTTGAACTCATTTATATCTCGGAAATGAATAAATTAAATCCATGAATAGACGTAGAATTATATGCATGTAAGGTTCATGAGCAGAAAGCTAGTGGTAGGATTGAGTTGTCAAAGCTCAAAGGCAAACTTGTTTGGATCTTAGGAAAAAAATAATATTTAAAAACCAGACCAGAATTTATTGTGTCAACTTGACTGGGCCATAGTGCCCAGACGTTTGGTCAAAAAATATTTTGGGTATGTCTGTAAGATTAATTCTAGATGAAATAAACTTTGAATTGGTAAACTGTGTGAAGGACAGTGTCCTCCCTAACTCTGGGCAGGCCCCAACCAGCCAGTCAATTTAAAGTTAGAAAAAAATAAATAAATAAAGTTAGCAGCTACACTTCAGAAATATTGGAAACAAGAAATCCATTGCCATAGGGTGTGGTGGTGCACACCTGTAATCCCAGCTACTTGAGAGGCTAAGGCAAAAGGACCACAAATTAAAGGGCAGCCTGAACAACTTACGGAGACCCTGTCTAAAAAAATTTTTATCGGCTGGGGACATTTCTTAGTGGTAGAGCACTTACCCAGCATGTGCAAGACCATGAGTTCAACCCCCAGTGCTTGAAAAAAAGCAAAAATGAAACAGAAGTTGTCCAGTGAATGCCATTTTTCAGGGACTAAGAGAAAATAAGATTTAGAATTTGAGACATGATGTTTCTGAGCCCTGTTTATGTTGGTCCAGGTAAATATATGGTTTGTTTTAATATTTGTGCGATAGTCCATTTCCTACTGAGGAGCAATGTTTCTTCCTCTGTTGATTTTCTTTGCCATATTCTGGCCAACTGTGATTTTATAGTGATATTTATTTCACTGTTACATTATTCTTCTAGGTAATTCATCATTCTTCCCCATTTTCTTACTATTTTAATCTTTTTTTAGGCAGAGTTGAGAATACCTGATGAGTAAGCATTTCTAAGATGATGAAGTAGCATAATGTATCTTAGATTTCTAAAACAGTCCAGTGGACTCATAGGGTTACTGCAAGAGAGAATGAGTTTTATTCTATTTTTAAAATACATTTTCCTTTTTGTTCTATGGAAGACTTACAAAAAGTTATGAAATACTGGTCTTTATAAATAGTTTGAACTGCTCATAAAAGAATCTTAAACAGACTGAAATTGATTTGCAAAAGGGAAAGGGACCAAGAGATAGGAGGATGGGGAGGTAAAGGGATGAAAAAAGAATTAAGATGTGTTACATACGTGTGCCAACTAACTCCCCACAATGAATGTAATCATTATGCCCTACAAGCCTGTACTAATAAAAATAAAAATTTAAAAATAAAACAAATTGAGTCTAGTAGACTCTGATGATTATACAACAAGGCATGAGTGAGGTAAAATACCATATAAAGAAGCATTTTGTAAAATCTCAGTTGTGATAGTTTACACATGGCAACAGAAGTAACTTTGGTGCTGTTTTTAAACTTGTGGGGAGTTTAAATATGACATTATTAATGATAAGATTGAGTTGGCAAAAAATTTCTACATAGATAATAGTCATAGCCAGCCTCTTCACTTACATCTTTTTCAGTCTTACATCCATAAATGGCTTGGTATAGCCAGCTAATACCATGGAACATAAGTGTATATGTGTTACATAATAAAGAAAAGCATTCCCTCTGTGATTCTGGATAGTCCAGACTAATGGAATGAATACTTGCATATAGGTCAAACTAGTTAAATATAGAACAGCCACTTTCAAAGGCTGTTGTTGCCAGAAATTCAACAGCATCCTCTCTGTTTCTATGGCAAAAGGCTACAGATGGGAAAAACAGAAGCAATGAATTGAAGAAGATTGCATTGTGGACATTAAATCATTTGGTAAAGGGTTTACTGGTGATTCAGCCCTATTAATCTGTGAGCATTAACCTTTGACATCCTTTCTTACCTGATTCCTAATTTATTACAGTAAGAATTTGCCTTTATTTAAGTAATACACCTGTTAAACTGATGTTACTGTACTGATTAGGTTGGGGGAAGGGATCTGATGACAGGTCATAAGATTAGTAGGTTCTGAAAAGGTCAGAATTGTACTGAATTATGTTTAAGACAGATTGCCCCTGTAATCATTTAATTAAGTACAGTGCTGTTATTATTTGTGGCTTCCCTGTACACATGGGTGATTTTTGAGGATAAACTGAGAGGGAAGTTGTGATTCCAGGTGCAACACAGAGGACAGAGACAGCAAAATTCGTACATTATAGCAACTTTTGGTTTCTTCATATGTTGGGCAGGCCACTTTGAATAAAATGTCTTTTAAAAATAATATAAAATCCCATAATTTTTCTGTTACAAACAAGAGTATACTTGTTCTCACTGACGATATGAGTTAACACCCTGCTACATTGAAGTCCTTTGGCAAAGCTAAGTTTGTAGTGCCAATTTTTCATACCCAATGTCTTCTATAGATGGAAAGATAGTTTCTGGCGTTGAATTTCTTTGTAAAAAGCAAGTTGTCATTTATCATTAGACATCTGTTTAGTAAAATACAATGATACTTGGAAATAAAGTTGATCTTTTTCAGATTTGAACTTAATTTTTAAGATATTTAGGGACTGGGGATTTAGCTCAGTGATTAGAGTGCTTGCCTTGCAAGCGCAGGCCCTGAGTTCGATCCCCAGCACCAAAAAAAAAAAAAAAAAAAAAAAAAAGAGATTCATGGGATCATTACCCATGTCAGGACACAGTATTTTTATTTTCTGATTTAGAGATTTAATCTAATTCTAATCAAAGCTTGGATTTTTTTGGTTATAGTTGGTAGAGGTTTTCCTTTGGTAGAATGATTCTAATGTTCATTTACAAATTGATATGGTTGAAAATAGCCGAGATAGTTCTGAAAAAAGAGGAAGAATGTGTGGTGAGAAGAGCTTGCCTAACCTACTACTGTGGTGTTACAGAGATAACAACACAAAGGAATCCAAGGAATAGAATAGGAACAGAATAGATGGGCTGGTGATCATCTGGCATACATAAAAATTCAAAGCCTGGTTGAGATGTCTTCTCAATCAATGAAGAAGGGAAGGATTATGTAGTTACCACTACCCCCAGGTTAATTACCTATTTGAAGGGGAATTCAGTGGATTTTTACCTCACTTGTGTAATAAAAATAAAACATCAGGTAAGAATTACATGTAATGTAAAAATTTTAAAAAGAAGAAAATATAGCCAAGTGTGGTGGCGCATCCCTGAAATCCCAGCATTTCAGAGGCTGAGGCAAGAGGATTGCTGCAAGTTCAAGGCCAGTTTAGGTTTCATAGGAGTTCAAGGCCAGCCTGGACTACATGGCGAGACCCTGTCTCAAAAAACAAAAAAAGAAAAAAAAAAAAGAAAGAAAATATAGGTAACCGTCAGTGTCTGTAATAAGCAAGAATTTTAAGGATAAAAGTAACAAAACGTTATAAAAATAAAAACAAAAACTGATAACCTTGGCTGTTTAAATAATTTAAAAAAACCACCTTCTAGTTATCCAAAATGCTGTAACATTAAGACAAGTAGAAAACTGGGAGACAATATTTACAATAAGTATAATAATAGCCTTAATAAATAACCCCCTTTTTAAAAAAAAGGAATAATAAAATTTCCAACAGAAAAATGTGAAGAAAACATGTCAAATAATAAGAGAAAATTTAACAGTGATTTAAAAAGGTTATTTACAGAAAGTGCCAGCCTGTTCAGTAAGGCACTGTTATGTATTGTGGTGGGATTATAAACTGATAAAACCTTTCTAGAAAAGCATTTGATACTCTTATTTCAAGGTCCTTAAAATACTTAATACACCCTTTAACCTAACACTTGCCTTTAGAAATTAATCATATATATTATTAAATGTATAAGTATTAAAATGTTCATTTTAGCAACATATATAATGCTAAAAACTTAGAAGTAATGAAAATAACAGGAATTAATTTGGAGTGAGGGAATGAAACAAATTAGTCATGATGAAATGTTATAGAGCTGTTAAAAGTCATATTGTACAGTTATGGGAAAGGATTTAAAACAATAACTAGAGTGAGATAAAAAGCAGGATACAAAGTATTACATAGCACCATTTTTGGCTAATTGAATTTTGGGTGATTGTGATCTCTATTTTGTTTAATTCTTTTCCAGATTTTCTTTAATAATATATTTTGCAGTTAGAAACAAAAATAACCATTTTAAATTATTTTCAAAGAACAATTGATGTTCAAAAGAATATAAATACTGTACAGTGAGTTCCTAGCTTTTTAGTTAAAATAAATTTAAAATGTAGAAATAGATCTGTAGGATATTAACAGCATTTATCTTTAGGTGATATAATTGGGCTATTTTTAAACTTTATTTCACAACTTTTGCTCAGTTGACATATTAGTGTTTTTTGTAATAAAGTTTTAAAAATTAAAAATATTATTTTAAAAATTATATTTTACAAAGATTTAATGAATTCTAACTATTTAATCCTGTATTTAGTTATGTTCATCATTTAATTTATATTATTTATATAGTTACTTTTAGGTTATGTTCATTTTCACCTTTTTAAAAAAATCCCTAATGTTCTTTTTTTGTATTAAAAGTAAAAAGAAGCTAGATATGGCACATCCTTGTAATTCCAGCTCCTTGGGATGCTGAGGCAGGAGGGTGTTAAGTTTACGGCCAGCCTGGCAACTCAGTGAGACCCTGTCTCAAAAAGGGTTAGGGATGTAGCTTATGGTAGAGTACCCTGGGGTTGATCCTTAGTACCAGGAAGGGAATGAGGGTTGGAGGAGGGTGAACTATGCTTCTAACAATTAATTGCGTATTTCAGAATAGCTAGTAGAGAGGACTAATGATGACTATTTCCAATACTAAATAGAAGTAACACCCACTTTACCATGTTCTTACAAACTGTGTCTCTGTTCTCACTTTACTCTTAGGGAGACGTTATCTGTTTTCATGTCATATAAGTGAATGTGAATCATGTTCTGTTCCCTTATTCATTTGCCCAATTACTAGCCACCCTCTGGGTGGAACTAATCTTTTGCAATATAATAGGAAAAAGCCACTGTTTCTGGGATAGTCTTCTCACCGAAACTCAGGAAAAATGAGAAGAAGATGCCTCTCAATGACAGCAAGTGCAAATAACAGTTCTTTCAAATAGTGAGATAAGACATGTATAAATCCACATTTAATTATTTGATATATATACACCCATGCATTATATATCAGTATATAGTGTATATTTTTGTTTTATGACTATTGAATGCAAAGTTCTGGAATATATTTTCAATTTGCAGAATTTTGAGAATGTAATTTCAACACCTTTGAGAGAGCAACAACCGTGATTAAATTACACTACTATATTTATTGTCAAAATGGGGCAAAATCAACCAGTTGAAAGCTTTGTTTTGTGTTTCCAATTAGTTTGTTTAAAACTGCATTCAAATTGTGACCTTTAACATAATTTCTTCCCTTAATAGCTTGGTGCTAACAGTGGATTGCACATCATCATCTTCGATGAAATTGATGCCATCTGCAAGCAGAGAGGGAGCATGGCTGGTAGCACTGGAGTTCATGACACTGTCGTCAATCAGTTGTTGTCCAAAATTGATGGGGTAGAGCAGCTGAACAACATCCTTGTCATTGGTGTGTTTACTTTTGTTTATAAAGTTGTATTCTTCCAAAAACATAAGACACATTAAGATCTGTGAAGACTGTTATTTTGCCAGTGTCTCCAAATTAAAATCACTTAACAATAAAGAATTTGAAGCTTAATAGGAAAAGTAAAAGGTAGATTTTAGTAGCTTATAGTTTATGCTTATGGGTCACCCACAAATGAAAAAGGCAGCACAATAGGATGCAGTGGTTTTCAAACTATATTACAGTAGACCTCCCCAAGTCCTCAGAGGGAATCGGCAAGTGAGCTTCAGATCCTATATCACTATTATAGCTTCTTCTTTTAACTCTTTTATATACTGAACTTCTTAATAAGATGGCTTTTGAGGAGGAAAAGAAATACTGTTTTAGGAAGATTGAAAAACACTGGCCTATAAAAAAGGGAAGTCAGAGAGATCAGTCACATTGCCCCTCTATCCCTTTCACAGGGATGTACTTACCCTCTCTGAACCTTAAGTTTTCTTTTTAATTATTAAAAGTTTTCATTGCATTTATATTTTGTTCACTTATACGGTAGTGAAATAGTAAAGCAAAGTCTCCTAGTATTTTCAGTAGAACAGATCAGGAACAAATGTTGTTTTTAAATTTCAGGATAAATTGTTTTTCTAATTGTCTGTTTTAAAATATCCTCTCAGCTTGTTAAGAGAAATTAATCTTCTCATATATACTAAAGGGACATTTTATCTTATTCTTTAAACTCTGATTATTTGTTTGTTGTTTTAACATTTGCATTCAGGAATGACCAATAGACCAGATCTAATAGATGAGGCTCTCCTTCGACCTGGAAGACTGGAAGTCAAAATGGAGATAGGTAAGCAGATCTGTTACTGATGGTTGTGTGTGTGTGTGTGTACTTATACACATGGAAATGCATGTGGCATTCAGAATTCACTGACAGGAGTAGTATCACATAATTTAATGTTTGTTAGAAAAGTTACATCATGAGAAGCAATTGTTGACATGTTTGAATACCTAGAGAAAAGCATTGGGATTATAATCTCTGATGGACTCTCAAAACTGGGAAAATGTCTGTTCTGTTTTTATCAGGCTTGCCAGATGAAAAAGGTCGACTACAGATCCTTCACATCCACACAGCAAGGATGAGAGACCATCAGTTACTCTCTTCTGATGTAGACATTAAAGAACTGGCTGTGGAGACCAAGAACTTCAGTGGTGCTGAACTGGAGGGTCTGGTGCGAGCCGCACAGTCCACTGCTATGAACAGACATATAAAGGTCAGGAAAAGCAATTTAAATCAGGCATTTGCAATCCTCTAAATACCAAGTTGGCATTCATTCTTTCCTTTCAAGCATGCCAATTGCTAGGTTAATGCTGACACTTGGTGGAGAAAAGAGATGGTAAAAATAGTTAAGAATTCATTGTCCACTGTTCCGTCTACAGAATAGCAGGAAGAAAGGCAATGGTAGCATCTGCCCAGGGATAACTGCCAACTCATCTATCTTAGGTTGCCACCATCTAACACAGACGTGTGAAGCAAAGATTTTTTTTTTTTTTCCTAGTGCTGGGGATTGAACTCAGCTCCACTACTTGAGCTAAATCCCCAACCCTTTGAAGCAAAGATTTTGGAAAAAATATTTTTTTTAATCTTTGCTGTGTATTAAGTTGTAATGTGCCATGGGAAGTTGGATATTCTATGTACTAGAATTATGGGGGCTGCCTCATTGAGTAAATGTACTAAATAATTGGTATTTTTGAGGCATTAGGCTGGAAACACAAAGATAATAAATTACAACTTCTTCCTCCAAGGAATTCAGAGTAGGGAAACAGACACGTTCGCAAATTATGTAGTAATGTTACAGCCACTATGGTAGAAATACATATCATGATACTTTTATTTTGATAAAGTGCTCTTGATTTTTTCCTGTCTCTTCTCTTCTTCACTTTTTATTTTACCATGTATAAGTAGACAACTCTCAGATCTGTATCTCATCTCTTGAAAAGTGTCTGTCTCCTACTTTCAGATTTGTACTATGGGGCTGGGGACTTAGCTCAGTGGTTGGAGTGCTTGCCTAGCAAGTGCAAGGCCCTGAGTTCAATCCCCAGCACCAAAAAAAAAAAAAAAAAAGATTTGTACTATGTACCCCCACCTGGATGTTTTCTCTGCCTCAAGTTTAGAATTCAAGAAAATAAACTTTCACCACCTTTTTTTTCTTAAACTACATTCCTTCCTGCTCCTATTTCCCTGTTTATTAGTTTCCCAGGCTTTAAACATCAGGATTATCTTTGATTGCTGCAGTTATGTTGTGTCCTACATCAGGTCATTTACCAATATTCTCAGTTCTACGTTGGCACAGTATTTTTCGGTTCTCACTACTACTGCCCAGCTTCTCTTTAATTAACCTTAACCTTCCCACTTGAGTTCATTCACGACTCCCCATTGTCTACAGAGTAAAGTAGTCTTTAATGTCCTCTAGATCTGACCCCACACTAGCCTTTCCAGATGTTCTCCTAATTATCCTTCATACTTTTCAGCCAAACTGAATTATCATGAATTGTCAGACATTAATTTATTTTTCAATCTCTCTACTCTTTATTCTTTTGGTTCATTTAAGGTGTTTAGGGGTTGGGGTTTTAGCTCAAGTTGTAGAGCACTTGCCTAGCAAGTACAAGGCCCCAAGTTCAATCCCCAGCCATGAAAAAAAAAAGATGTTTATCCTCGACTTTTACCTGTTTTTTCGTTACTTGACTCATATTTTACCCTTTCTTCCAACCTGTTCTGATTCTTTTTCTTTCTGAAATAGTAATATATCATTTATTTTTTTTAATTTTTTAAATTTTATTTTAATGGTACATTTTAGATGTATATAGTGATAACATTCATCATGTATCATTTATGATATCACGAGTTGACTTTGGTTCAAAATAGATTTATCTATTACCTAACAATATGCCACACACTGTGCTAGGGGTTAATGCTACAACAGCAAAGAAATAAATTGCCTACCTCTGAGCAACTCATAGTCTAATCCTCCATAAGCAGTAATAGAAAGTACATGCAAGGCAAGAAAGTGAAAAGATATCAGGTATGGTCAACTTATGGAGTGAGAAGAATGGCACAGAGGAATTTCATAGGTAGACATGAATGTCTCTTGGTGAATAGAGGGAACAATAAATGCAAAGGAACAGATGCTAAATATTATATGTTGAGTAGTTTCTGCATGGAAGTTAGGGGTGGGGTGATAGAGACATTTTTGAGGATAAGTAAGGAAACTAAAGCAGGGGATAAAACACAAAGAGCCTTTTATATTCTACTTAAAAGTATGGACTTTTTTTGTCTGTGAGTAGTGCTAAGCCATTGAATTACAAATAGCAGTGACATAGTGTTAAAACATAAGATCACTCTGGCAGCTGTGTCACGTGGGGTATTTGGGGAAGTGGAGTTTGCAGCACATAAAAGAGAAACTTTTATAACAGATCAGGCAGGAAATAATAAAAGTCTGATGATGATGTTGTAGTTTTTTGGATGTATCTTATCAGTGATTCTAGACCAGGAATTAACAAACTGTGGTCCATGGGCTGAGTCCAGTCAACCACCAGAGTTTAGGAATAAAGTTATTTTTGAAACACAGGCACACCATTTATTTGTCTATTGCCTATGACTGCTTTCATGCTATAATGGCCGAGTTGAGTATTTGCAACAGACACTATCACCTACAAAGCCTAAAATATTTACCATCTTGCTCTTTAAGAAAAATTTTTGCTTGCCTCTGTTCTGAACTTTAAGATCATATCTTATTCGTCTTTGAATTTCCCACAGTACTCCAAAAACCCTAAATATTGGGCACATAATAGGTGGTCTGTAAATATTTTAAATGAATAAACCTATATATATATTCTGAATCAAAACTCTACCCAAGGGTTAGGGATTTAGCTCAGTGTTAGAGAGCTTGCCTAGCAAGCTCAAGACCCTGAGTTCAGTCTCCAGCACCTCAAAAAAAAAAAAAAAAAAAACCTATCCATAAGTCATAATTTCCCCTACATAATAAATGTGATTTTACTTTAGCTCATTTTTTCCAAAGGTTTGGATGGTGTGGGAATATAGTATTGGTCTTTTATAGAAAGGATATATATAGGCCATATTTTTTCATTCTTTGCTGTGGAAATAGCAAGAAAGAAGTGATGGGAATTTTTCATTTCTAGAAAAATTATGTAAATGATGTGGAAATTGCTCCATACTGATCCTTCATCTCAGGCCATGTAAGTGAGTCTTGATACACTACACAATAACTAGTTTACTGGTTATCTGATTTTCATATACATTGGCCACATGATTCTTCTTTTAGTCATTTGTCATTTTTAGCACAGTAAACCTCTCCAAAGATGTCACTCTGAACCATTGTATCAGTAAGAAATATGGTTTCTTTAAGAATATGTCGAGTTTATCTTTGTATGAGGCAAGAAGAATGGTGGGAAGATTGCAGATTTCATAGTCAAGAAGTGTGGTTCTGCATTACAGTTCTTTGGCTTTTTCATTTCTGACCTATCAAGGAGATACTCTACCTATTTTACCAGGATTTAGTAAGAATGAAATCAAATACTGTATGTGGAAATGCCATATAAACTATATAAATGCTAGTTATTTTTGTTATTATTGGCTAATTTGAGAAAATATTATATGCATATTTTTTAGTATCTGAGTTTGATTTTTATTGGCTATTTGCAATTATACTTTTTCTAACTGTAAGATTTGGCTTATACTGTATAGAATACTACTGTATGGAATATACTGTTCTTCAAATTTACGAGTAAGTAGTACAAATAGTTGTCATTATTTCCCTCACTTTTGTCATGTACTTAATCTCTCTCTCCTTTCTCCCTCTGTCTCTGTCTCTGTCTGTCTGTCTGTCTCTCTCTCTCTCTCTCTCTCTCTCTCTCTGTTTTTCTCTGTGTCTTATGCTGGGGACTAATATGTATTTATCTACTTTTTTAAAAATCTGTATTGTTAAAGGGTTTCTAAACATCTTCCCAACAAGATGACAACTCAGTGGAACAAAAGACAGTAGTACACTTCTGGTTTTCCCATTGCTGTAGATATTCATAGCTTTATTTGTAGTGATTGATAGTTAGAACTTTGTAACAACCACAACATCTAGTTGTTTTTTATGATATTCTTTCTTCATAGTATAAAAATGTATTATGTGTTATTTTACTTTTCAGAGGATTTAGGTTTAAACAAAAATTTAGTCAGGTGATTAAACAAGTCTTCCTTGTTAAACTCTTTCGTTTTGTTATTGTTTTGTTTTGATTTTCTGAAACAAGTAGAAAATCCAGCCATAAACACCTGTATTCATGTCATGTGTGCTTGTACCCATGTTTTGGGTTAAGTAAAATTCATGTGATATTTGGTTATTTTTATCTCTAAAGAAGTCTCTGCTTCAGGTAAAGAAGATCCATAACCTGAATTTCTTCTCTAATCTGTTGTAAGAAATAAATTGTAGACACACACACACAAGCACTTTACTACTGAGTTAAGGCTCTGAGTTATATTTGCCAAATTTCAATAAAATTATTTCTTTTCTGTAGACTTTTTGATTAAGGTCATTATACCTTTAATTTAAGAGAAGAAAGATAAGAGCTTTGAAAGGTCAAATTTAAAAGGTTATGAAATTTAAGGGTGACCACTTGATATTTGCTAGTGTTGAAATATAAGTTTATGAGTTTCTGCAGATATAAGCTGAAAGATGCTGCCTCTTCTATATTGATTGGATGTTATAAATAAAATGCAGAAAATATCTTACTAAATCAAATAAATGAGGAAAAGTTTTCTAAATGAGTAAAAATTCAGAATTGTTAATTTTTTAAAATAAGATTTTACCAATTTTGATACAACAGTAAAATTTGACTAAGAGGAATTGCTAGAGAATTTATTTTAATGAAAAAGTAGGAATAATTTATCATTGAAATATTGATTATTTATAAATAGATAACTTTTAAAATTCCCAGAGCACATGAAAACAACTTTTCTCCTTAAATGTTGTTACGTTCTCTCTTTTTAAAAGTATGGAAATTGATGTTGCTTATCTCCTCAAAGTTTACATGTTGAGAGCTTGGTCCCCAGTGTAGCAATATTGGGAGGTGCAGTGAAATCTTTGAGGTGGGGCATAGTTTGAGGTCTTTAGGTCGCTGGGGCACTGCCTCAGAAAGGATTGATTTGTCTTGTGGCAGGGCTGTTATGAAAGCCTGAGCCTGCCCCCAACCAGACTCAGTCAGGCTGCCTGGTTAGCACTGTGAGTTCTTGCACTCCTGCTGTCTGCTGTAGGCCCCTTGGCAGAGCCTGCACCATGTCATTTGGACTTCGAACATCCCAAACTGAGAGCTAAATAAACCTCTTTTCTTTAGAAAGTTACCCTGTCTCAGTTATTTTAGTAATACAAAACAGGTATCACAGAGGTTATACATGAATGCATTCTTTTTTTTTTTTTTTTTTTTTTTTTGGTACTGGGGATCGAACTCAGGGCCTTGTGCTTGCTAGGCAAGCACTCTAACCACTGAGTTAAATCCCCAAAACCCACACAAATGCATTCTATTTGTAAAAGATTAAAGGATGACCAAGGATGTAGCTCAGTGGTGGAGCATTTGCCTAGCTTGTACACCGGAGTATATAGGGGAAAATGGGAAAGGCTGTCTCTACTACTCCTTCTCTTTCCTTTCCCTCTCCAGAA
>PVJO010000233.1:157133-188822 GCA_004026905.1 Hystrix cristata
TTTTTTTTTTTTTTTTTTTTTTTTTTATTTTTTTTTTTTTTTTTTTTTTTTTTTTTTGTGGTGCCAGGGATCGAACTCAGGCCCTTGTGCTTGCAAGGCAAGCACTCTAATGACTGAGCTAAATCCCCAGCCCACTTGTGTTACAATTTAAAAAATAAAAATTAACAGAAGTTTTGTTATTTGCATAAATTAGCTGTATTATATATTTTATATGTGGCCCAAGGTAACTCCTCTTCACTCAGCGCAGCCAGGCAAGCCAGGCATGTACAACTCATGGGCTGCAGGTTGGACACCTTTCTCTTTTGCCAGTATGTCTTTAGGTAGCTCTCCATGCCAGCACCTATAAATCCTCTTTGTTATTTTGGACAAATGTGCAATATTCTAGAGTATTACCACGTAGTTTAAAATGCAGGATCCAGAAAGGTAAGAAACTTAATTTTATTTAGTGCTGTGGTCTCTAGTTTCTAGGGCACACAGTAAATAGAATAAATAAATAAATAATTTGTTTAGCATATAGATTACTTCTGGCTGTGACTATTAAAATAATACTGTTGTAGAAATGCTTGCCTGTGCTTCCTTATATACATAAGGGAGTCATTTTCTAGGGTAGATAGCTACAGGTATTATTGAAGATGAGGTTTCACTGTCTTCTAGTTTTTAGTATTGCCAGTGAAGATATCAGTCTTCTGTTTCTTTACAGGCAACATACTTTTGTCTCTCAGAGAGATTCTTTTTTTTTCCTATAGGAAAAGCAAGTGGCAACAGCGAGTGGTACTGGGTTGACTTGAGCTGTCAGCATCTCTCCAGGTTGCTCTCACATGCAGTTGGAGTCTCAGAGAGATTCTTAAGACTGTCTTCATCTTTGGTGCTTAGATAATTTATAGCAGTTTGTCTTGATAGAGCCGTGTTTTTTGTTTTTTGATTTTGTTTACACTTACCCTGATCAGCACTCATTGAACCTTTTAAATTACAAAGACACGTACTTTTCTTGAGCTAGGGAATTTTGTTTGTTTGTTTCTTCTCTGTTAGTCTTTCTGTTCTCTGCTTCTGTGGTTCCTATTATATCAGTGTTAAAACATCTGAATATATCTTCCATACATTTTTTTTTTCTTTTTGCAGTGCTAGGAATTGAACCCAGGGCCTTGTACATACTCTACTGATGAGTCACATACTTAGTCCACTTGCATGCTTTTTAACCTTTCTCTTTCACTTCTGTTATTTCTTGGCATTTGGGACAATAAAGGAAAGAAATACAAGTGTTTTGTTTGCCATCTTGATCCAGTTTCCTGACATTGTTCTTGTTACTCCTAAAAGCTGCGTTCTTTTTTATGTCTGTCATTTTATTTGTCTCAGCAATCTGTTCCTAAAGGAACATGACTCACACTTTATAATAATTGATGGAAAGTTTGATATTTTCTTAACATATTTTTGTTTTATAGTCAGCTTTTTTTGAAGGTACATTTTTTAAAAGATACCAATTTGAGAATTAGAATCTTGCTTTGTGCTATTGGTAGTGAGCCCAGTCACATTAAAAAATATGCTGGTATCCTAATCACTCATCAGGTCTAGGCAGCTCCAAGTGCTGATAAAGGCCTTGATGCTTCTCCAGATGTCTAAGTGTTAGCTCCAGGTGCAGTAAGCAGACTATTTGGAGCTGGCACCTAGGTTCTCAGGCACAGAGTAAAGATTATAAATCAGTTTCAGAGTCCTTGGTCTCCCAGTGTGATGGTTTTTAAACCTGGTATAATATTAGAATCATTCTGTGGCATTTTCTAATACTATAAATGTGTAGATCTTCCACTGGACATGTTATATTGGAATCCTGAGGGGGTTTGGTCTGGGCATCTATATATTTTTAAAGTCTCACTATGTTACCCAGGCTGTCCTCGACCTCCTAGACTCAAATGATCCTCATGCCTCAGCCCCTCAAGTAACTGGGAGTACAACCACACACCTAGCTATGCTGCTTTTTTTTTTTAAGGCAATAAATATTTCTTTGGTACAGATGTATTGTGTTTTCTTAACCCATCCCTCTCAGTGGACATTCAATATACTTTAAGTCCTGTTATTAGAAACTACTGTAGTAGATACTCTTGTGCATATAACTTTGTACACATTTGTGAATAGATTTATGGAATAAATTCCTAGAAGTGGAATTGTTCAGAGAATATATATACATATATATGTGTATATATGTGTATACATATATATATAAAATTTGTGAATTTAAGACACATTTTTGTTTGTTTCCATTTTTGTATTAGAATACACAACATAAAATTCATTGATTTTTTTTTGTTTGTTTGTTTTCGTTGTTGTTGTTGTTTTTTGGTGCCAGGGATCGAACTCAGGGCTTTGTGCTTGGTAGGCAAGCACTTTAACCACTGAGCTAAGTCCCCTGCTGTCTGATTGTTTTTTTGAGACAAGGTCTCATTCCATAATTCAGCTGACCTCAAATTTGAGGCAGTCCTCCTGCCTCAGCCTCCCAACTGCTGGGATTACAAGCATGCACCACTACTCCTGGTTCACAACATAAAATTTGTAACCTTAACCATATCTAAGTATGCAGTTTCAGTGGCATTAAATATGTTCATAATTTTGTGAGACCACCACCACCGTCCACCTCCAGAACTATTTCATTTTACAAAAGTGAAACTGTACCCAGCAATCATTCATCACTCCCCATCCCAGTCCCTGACAACCATCATATCTTTCATAAGTGGAATTATATGATATTTATCTTTTAGTGATTGGCTTATTTCATTTAGCATAAGGTTCTCAAGGTTCATCCATGTTGCCACATACACCAGAGTTCCCTTCCTTTTTTTTAGGTTTCCTTCTTTTTAAAGACTGAATAATATTCCATTGTATGTATATACCACATTTGGCTTGTCCATTGATCCATTCAGTGACACTTAGGTTGCTTTCACATCTTAGCTATTGTGAATAATGCTGCTGTGAACACAACTGTAAAAATATCTCTTCAAGGCACAGTTTTATGTTTTTTGGGGTATACATCGAGAAGCAGAATTGCTAGATCATGTGGTATTTCCAGTTTTCATTTTTTGAGGAGCCAGCATACTGTTTTCCAGAGGGTTTACACGATTTCTTATTTTCCCAGTAGTGCTGCACATAGGTTCCATTTTCTCTATGTCCTTCCCATATTTATTATTGTCCTTCCCATTATTATTTTCTATTTTTTGTTCATTTTTTAGTAGTGGCCATACTAATGAATATACGGTGAAATCTCAGTGTAGTTTTGATTTGCATTTTCCTAATGATGGATGATGTCAAGCATCTTTTTGTGTGTTTTGAACATTTGTTTGGTGTTTTTCTTTTTGGTAGAAATTTCTGTTTAAGTTCTTGAGGTTTTGTGTCATTGAATTTTAAGAGCACTCTATATTCTGAGAATTAATCCCTTTTAACACATGCAATTTGCAAATATTTGAGTTTTTTATTTGTGAAAATATGCTTTTTAATTTTCAGGGATTATGTTCTTAGGATAAAAATATTCCTAAATCTTGAAAGTCTTTACATTTTGTTTTCAATTCTACTTAGGCCAGTACTAAAGTGGAAGTGGACATGGAGAAAGCAGAAAGCCTGCAGGTAACAAGAGGAGACTTCCTTGCTTCGTTGGAGAATGACATCAAGCCAGTAAGTATGCATGTTGAGTGATATATGGGGCATAATTATAGTAGTAATTTAGGAGAAAACTAAGTACCATTTTACCCAGTATAACAGATGGTTCTTAAATAGTTTTTCTTTCTTAAATGGACCTCACATACACAGAATTTGATTAACCTTAATCTTTAATTTCTGACACGGTTTTGTTAGCTTATATTCATGATATGTATAAAATATGGAGTTGGTAACTTTCTAGGAATTGGTATTTTATTAAATATTTAAATTACTAAGACTCTTTCATAACTGACTGGACATGGGAGTGTACACCTAGTACCCTGAGATGCTGAATCAAGAAGATTACAAATTCAGGCTCAATTTGGACAACTTAGCAAGAGGAAGACACTGTCTTAAAAAACAAAGGAGCAAAGACGTACCCTAGTACCAAGGCCCTGGGTTCAAGCCCTAGTACTGAAAAAAAATTTTTTTCAAACATTTTCCTATAGTAGACACCATTCATTTTTGTTACTAACTAGTATTCCATTGTGTGGCCACCACAGTTTATCCATTTTTCTGTCAATGACCATTTGGAATATTACCAGTTTTTTATTACAAACAAGTACTATTGTAAGTATTCTTCAATGAGTTTCTCTTAGATATATTTTTAGGAATAAAATTATTGGGTTGTTGGTTATATGAATATCCAACTTTAAAAAATAATTTCAAATTGTTTTCCAAGAAGTTGAACCAATTAGCACTATCCCCAGAAATCTAAGAGAGATACTCTTGCTGGACATCTGCAGTGCTTATTATTAACTGACTTGATTTCTGTCATTCGATTGGACATAAATTCCATGGGTCTCATTCACACATTACTTATGAAATTAAGCAATTCTTTATATCTGTATTCTGTGCATCTCTTTGAAATGTTACTCATAATCTTTTTTTTCAGGGGGGTGCTGGGGATCAAACTCAGAGCCTTATGCTTGCTAGGCAAGCAGTCTACCACTGACTAAATCCCTACCCCCTCATAACCTTTTCATTATTTTTCTGTCACATTATTTATTCTTTATTTTTATTTGATCTGCATCAATTCTTTATTATTCTTTTCTTACTTTTTGCTTGTGTTAAATACACAAAGCAGAATTTATCATCTTAGCCATTTCAAGTGTACAATTCGTTGGTATTAAACATGTTCATAATGTCATGAAACCATTACCACAGTCTATCTCATAATTCTTTTTACTTTTGTAAAACTGAAACTCTAGATCCATAAAACAGTAACTCCTATTTTCCCCTCTTTCCTGGCCTCTGGCAACCATCTTTCTCCTGTTTTTAGAATTTCAACTACTCTAAGCAACTCATAAGTGAAATCAGACAGTATTTGCCCTTTGGGATTGACTCATTTCATTTAGCATAAAGTTCTCAAGTTTTGTGCTCACAGCAGCATATACACTACCAGAATTTCTTTAAAAGGCTGAATAATATTCCATTGTATGTATATACCATATTTTTCTTATCTGTTTGTCTATCAGTGGATACTTGAGTTGCTTCCACATCTTAACTATTGCAAATAATGCTGCTGTGAACACGACTAAACAAATGTCTCCTCAAAACTCAGTTAGTTATCTGTTCTTTTGGGTATATGCCCAGAAGTGGAATTGCTAGACCATATGGTATTTCTAGTTTTCATTTTTGAGGAACCACCATACTGTTTTCCAGAGTGTCTATACCATTTCGTGTTTTCCCAGTAGTACACACAAGTTCCAGTTTCTCTATGTCCTTGTCAGCACTTACAGTTTTTTGGTATTTTGATAGTAGCCATCCTAATGAGTATGTGGTAAAATCTCATTGTAGTTTTGATTTGTATTTTCCTAATGATTACTGATATTGAGCATCTTTTCATACTCTTATTGACATTTCTTATATAGTCTTAATAATTATTTGTTACAAATATTTCCTTTAAAGACAAAAATCAATTTGTTTTAGCGCTACCTTTTATAGCTACTATGATGTTTAAATATAATTACTTTCAAACGTTATAGAGCAATGAAAATGGTTTGATCTTTGCTGTTATCATTTGTAGTAATTACCAAAAATGTCAGAGCCCAGCCTAACTATTGCAAGATTTTTTAAATGGCAAGTAGTTTGGCTCTGAGAAAGTAAGAACTAAAAACTTACTTTCGTTTATTCCAAGGGTCTGTAGGATAAAAGAAAAAATTAAACCATGTGATGTATAAGGAAGATAGATACAGGTATATATCCATCCTTAGAAAGTCACCCTTTTATGTCCAGATGTTTTAAAGCTCCTACAAGCCTAGGATTGGTACTTGGAACAGTTAAAGATACAAGCCGGCCAACCTACGTATTTCCTTGAACTTTTTCCTTTATCAATTTTTACAAAGCAACTGAATTTGTCATATCCAGGCCAAAAAAATGAGGACTTCCCTCTGTACTCAGGATCAAAGTACTAGTATATGCAAGGACACTACCCAAAGAGTAATCTGAAAAATGATTTGGGGGCAAAGTAACAGGAGCATGAAAATTCGATCCATTTCAGAGGCAGTATTAGAAAATAACTTTATGAGGTGTAAGTTCTAAAGAACTGTTAAGATTAGTCCATATATGAGGCAACCAAAAACTGACTTTTTAGGGATGTGATAATCTTCGAAAAGTTGAAATTCTCAAGATATATGACCTTTGTATGTACATTGAATCGTAACCTTATGAAGATCCTATTCATTTGTAAGTAATAAAATTGACTATTTTTGGTAATTATTTTGATGGGAGTTAGAATCTTTGCAATTAAAAGTTGAAAATGAAGAGTAGTATGATTCAAGCTTCAATATATAATGAATAAAAAATTATATATGTTAATTACTTTATATAGTCATAGCTTTTCCTATTGTCTATACTGGGGATTAAACTCAGGGACTTTGCAATGAGCTATATCTCCAGCTTTTTTTTTGAGACAGACCTCACTAAATTACTCAGAGTGGGCTTGAATTTGGGATCCTCCTGCCTCAGCTTCCCAGAGTCCTGGTATTACAGGCATGTACTGCCATGCCCCAACTTAGTAATTGTTTTTATTTCCTTTTCCTAACCCTTCAATCTTTCATTATAGCTTCTTATTTCTATCTCATTCTAATTCTTATATTTATAAATATACACTTACATGTCATTTAACTTATGTCCCCAACCACAGAGTTGATGTGAACATGATCCATTTCCATTTTATATTCACATATTAATCTATAGCACCTGCAGTCAGTGTTAGCATGGTGTCTCTGTGTACTGAGCAGTTTCTAATGTCTAAGTCCATAATCACTTTTTCTCTTTGTTCTTAACAGAATGTCCCAACCTGCATTCTCTTTATAGAAACAAGCTGGAACATACTTTCTCTCAAGGATTATGATTATGAGGGTTTGGGCTCTGGTAGAATCTGAGGCTAGAATCAATTTTTTTTCATTAGTGCTGATACTCTTAGTGTATACTAAGTGTATATTACTCATCTGTTTTTGTGTGTGTGTGTATGTGCTGGGTTTGAACCCAGGTCTCACTAACTTGCTCAGGCTGAGTTTGAACTTAAGTCCTCCTACCTTAGCTTCCCAAAGTACTGGGATTACAGGTGTATGCCACAACCCCAGCTTTACTCATTTTTTGTATCTTTCAGTATTTCATTTTTTTCAAGAGGTTCATATATTTATTAGAACCAGTTAGTACAGAGTGTAGAAATAAAAAGAAAAATCAGATTCCCAGTAGGACATGTCTAGCTGTCAAGACAGTGGTAGCATTTTCAGCTTGATACATAGAATGATAACGACCTTGATACATAAATATGTTTGTTATCTCATGTGCAATTCCTTGTAGATCTCGCCTGATTCTTCTCCAATATCTGCTCTTAGGGTTGTATCTGATTTTATTACCAGTTTTTACCCCAATCCACTGGGGAATGGAATGATTTTGATTTTGTCTTGTGACCAGGAATTCCTTGATCCTGAAAGGCTTGTGAAAAAACATGGTAAGGAATGGGGTCAAGCACACACAACACAGAAGAAAAGGAATAGTTTTATTTTTTCACACTAATGCTCAAAATGCTTTAAACTATCCCTTTTCTCAATAGGCGTTTGGCACAAACCAAGAGGATTATGCAAGTTACATTATGAATGGAATCATCAAATGGGGTGACCCAGTTACTCGAGTTCTGGATGATGGAGAGCTTTTGGTCCAGCAGACTAAAAACAGTGATCGTACACCACTGGTTAGCGTCCTTTTGGAAGGTGAGAAATAATGATCAGAATACCTTAAAATTTTTTTTTTCAGTGTACTTTTAAAAGCCATTAGGGCTGGGTGTGGTGGCACATGCCTGTATTCCCAGCACTTAGGAGGCTGAGGCAGGAAGATCGCTGCAAGTTTGAGGCCAGCCTGGGCTGCATAGTGAGTTCAAGGACAGCCTGAACTACATAGCAAGACCCTGTCTCAAAAAAAAAAAAAAAAAAGGAAAAGAAAAAAAAGCCACTGGGCACATTCCAAAAGATAAATGATTTTCAGTTCTAAACCTAGTTTATGATCTAAAAATAGTAACCCTTACTAGGAACCAATATTGTGTAGAGATTAAAATTTTCTTGGGGTAGAATGTTAAATGAATGATAGCAACTAAATTTTCTTGTAGGATTGTCTCTAAATTTCTGATACTTAATAGACTGAATTACACCACATAGAACTTGATTCAATTAAGTATTTACTGAATACTTGCTGTATTTTAAGGAATGAACTTGCTGTAAATACATTCAAATATTCACTCTAGTCATGAAAAAAGACTAGTAAAGAAATTCCTAAATACAGTGTATATGTGTAAAGGTGTGTTTGAATGCAAGTCATTTTGCCCAGAGTGGACAGAGAAAACTAGAGGTGATATTTAATTTAGACCTTGAAGAATCAGTTAGAATTTTATCATAAAAGGGAAAGGACATTCCATTCATGAATATTTAGCTTATAATTACAATTAGTATGACAATAGGAAAAAAATTCAGTGAGGCCAGTGACAAGGGAACCTAACCCCTTGGAGTCTCAGGGCTCCCTGGGAGAAGCACAGTAAGCCAGAGCCCAAAAGATGAGAAGGTGGCCAGGCTAAGTACGTAACTGGGGAAGATGTTCTGGACATAGGGACTGCCATGTAAAACATCACTGGGCAAGCCAGGCAGGGTAGTGCACGCCTGTAATCCTAGCACTCTGGTAGCTGAGGCAGGAGGATCCCTGTGAGTTACTGGACATGGGTTACAGACACCCATTTCTTTTTTTGTTTGTTTTTGTTTTTTTGGTGCCGGGGATCGAACTCAGGACCTTGTACTTGCGAGGCAAACACTGTAACCACTGAGCTAAATTCCCAGCCCCAGGATCCCTGTGAGTTAAAGGCCAGCCTGAACTGCATAGCAAGACCCTGTCTCAAAAAACCAAAAATAGAAAAACAAAACAAAACAAAAAAATCACTGGTCAGAAAGGAGCTAGAGACAGAAAGATTGGAGAGCTACGGTATATGGGAGCCAGTTCTCACAGTGCTTCGTATTTTATGTTAAAGACTTAAACTATATGTCAGGGATAGTGGGAAGCCATTTATAGGATTTTAAGCAACAAAATCATATAATCAAATGTTTATTTTCAAACTATTATGAGTGCTTTATGACAGGGAATGAATTGGAGGGCAAAAAGATGCAAGAGTTAGAAGATGTAATGGTTAGAAGAAGTTGAATTTCTTAGTGGGAGCTACTTGTGATCTGAAGTAATGTAGTAGCAGTGGAGATAGAAGTAAACTAATTTGAAAAATACATAGAATGAAAGAGACTTGATAAAAATTATTAATTACCAATCATAATTAGGCTAACATTCTTTTTGCCCTTCCTATTTGCCCTATTTGCCAATTACTCTATTAGCGCGCATGCGCGCGCACGCGCGCGCACGCACACGCACGCACACGCACACGCGCACACACACACACCCACCCACCCCCCCCCAGATATGATCTCACTGAAACTTCACTCTAAGAATGAATGCTGTTGTTATCTCTATTTTGCAGATAGGGAAGCTAAAGCTTAGAAATACTGGTTAAATTGAATATGGGCAAAAAGTATCAAACATGACCTCCAGACCTCCATGTGTTTCACATTACACAGCTGGGTAAATATTGCTGTTGACTAAGATTGAGAACACTTGTGGTGCATATTTCAAGAAGGAAGATTGTGAGTTCAATTTTTAATAAATTCTAGGTTTTTATAGGGTAATTAAATTAGAAATATTGAATATCATATTGGGTATGTAGGTCTGATACTGAGAAGAATGGTATAGATGACAAGAGATTAGTGATTTGTCAGTGTATACAGTGCCCTTGAAGCCATAGGTGTGGATAGACTCATCTACAGAAAGGGTGCAGTGCCAGTCATAGTGGCACACACTGTAATCCCAGCACTCAGGGAAGCTGAGGCAGGAAGATCGAAAGTTCCAGCCCAGCCTAGGCAACTTAACAAGTCCCTGTCTCAAAAAAATAAAAAAGGGCTGGGGACAAAGCTCAGTGGTACAGCACCTTTACCACCAAAAAAAGGCAAAAGAAAACAAAGGAGAGTTGAGATGTAAAGGGTTTTAGAGCATATCTCTGAGGTGTGTTAACAATTTAAGACTAAATAGAGCAGAAGAGTTGACAAAGGAGACTGAGCAAGAGCAAGCAGAGGTGGGAGAGGAGGGAGAATATGCTGTCACAGAAGTGATGAAAAGAAAGGTACAGTATTTCAAGAAGAGAGGCGTTATTACTTGTACCAAATACTTCTAAGAGGCCAACAAAGACAAAGTATGTGTTGGGGTTGGTAACATGAAGGTCATTGATGACCTTGATGGGAGCCTGATCATTGTAGTGAGGGTGGGAGTGATAGTTTGATGAGGATGGATAAAGAATGAAGCAGCCAGAGGAGATAATAATTATTTAGGGGAGAAGAAAGGATAATATTGTATGGTATAAAGTCCAGAAAGAGTGCTTTATTTTATTGAACTATCAGATAGATCAGAGCATGTTTAGATGTTGTTGGAAAAGCTTCCGAGAAGCTTTCAGGAAAAGGTTGGACAGGGGCTGGGGATTTAGCTCAGTGATTAGAGTGCTTGCCTTGCAAGCACAAGCCCTGAGTTCGATCCCCGGCACTACAAAAAAAAAAAAAAAAAAAGGAAAAGGTTGGACATTTGGGAGAGAGGAACAGTCACTACTGTCAGATCCCCAAGAAGATGGTAAGGAAGGATCGACTGGTGTATGTTTGGAAGAGGGGCACATTTTCTAATATACAGGAGGGAAAGATGGGATTGTCTAAATGCAGGAAATTTTTATAAATTTGGTTGCCTTTATGAGAAGGCCTGAATCTTTAGAATTCTACCTTTTTATGACACATTTGCTTCTAATAAGACAGTTTTTCCCTGCTCTCAGTATCTCTTCCTAAGATTATTTTTGTGTTATTATTGTTGTTGCTGTCGTTGTTTTCAAACAAATGATTTGATAGAATAATACAAGTACTAATTTCATGTTTGAATGCATTCTATTTTTAAGAATCAGAGCCCTTACGCTTTATATATTTAGCCAGAAGTTTGAAAGATTAAGCCTATGTGAGAAAGCAAAAAGGCATATATGTATTTCACCATGTTTTTGAGAAATGCTAATCAGTTCATTAAGTTTAGTTGCTAATAAATAAAAGGAAACATGGCTGCTTTGAAACTGTCAGGAAATGTTAATGAGCAACTAGTTGAGACCTCAGTATGTCATGGATAAAAGTTTAAACTTGTTTGATTCCTCTTTGCTTAGGTTGGCTTTTTTCCCCTACCTTGCTCATGTCTTCATGCAGGCCCTCCTCACAGTGGGAAGACTGCTTTAGCTGCAAAGATTGCAGAGGAATCCAACTTCCCCTTCATCAAGATCTGTTCTCCTGATAAGATGATTGGCTTTTCTGAGACAGCCAAGTGTCAGGCCATGAAGAAGGTATCAAGATTTTTAGTTTCTTTCTAATTTCCTGTCTCTTAGATGTCTGTATGTGCATGTGCATACAAACAGATATACACATAGGTATACTTTGTACGGATTAATATAAAACCCATAGCAACTCTGTTCTCAAGTGGTGCTAAAATTATCAGCAGAATTTGGGGGGAAATATTGACCTGTTTTCAATTTTTTTTAAGTTTGCCTGCCTGCCTTTCCATCTTCCTTTCTCCCTACCCCCACCTCCTTCCTGTGTGTGTGTGTGTGTGTGTGTGTGTGTGTGTTTGTGTGTGTGTGTGTTACTGGGGACTGAACCCAGGTCCTCATATGTGCTAGGCAAGCACTCTATTTCTAAGCCATATCCTAGAAGATTTTTTTTAACTTTGTAATGTACTTTTATGCCAATATCTTAACTTCCAAATTACTCTTTGTTTAGTGCATATTAATTTTCATCTCTTAAATTTGTATCGTTTGCTTAAAAGGAGGGGCATGGTTAGGATTTTTTTAAGTTCTTTCATTAATGTACAAAGACAAACTGTTCAGGATTTATTAAGTTTGGTAAAGAACACAGATATATCACTAGGAAGATACTCTCCAAAACACCTACAAAAAGGGTGATTGTATTAGGTAACAATCAGTCTGCTCCGCAACTTAATGTAGTCCTAATTCTTCTTCCTTTTTCTAGGTGCTATTTATCACCTTCATAATATGGCCACTTTGAGTAATTGGTAAAGTTAGAACAACATAGAATAGAATGCTACAGCTGAAAGGAATATAAGATCATCTGACCCTTCTCTTACATTCAAGCAAGTGCCAAGGGAGACATCTAGAATAATAGACTCTATTAAATAGACCACTCTTTAAAACAAAACAAAACAAAATCACTGATTAAGACTTAATGACTGTTCATCTCACTTGGTAGTCAGTTGTTGCCTTTAATATACTAATTTTGCATACTCCTAGGTAGTGCAGAAATTATATTTTATATCCAGCTGAAGTATTTAACTTAAATTTGTGTGTGTGCTTATCTTTTATACATACAAACTGACTATAATTCAAAGAGATATGGAAAAATCAGAATCAAGGACAAGAACCTTAAAAATTGAAGTGCTGCCCACTAAAGACAGCTCAGGGTATTCTTCAGCCTTGCTCCTACCACTTACTCTGTAGCAATGTAGGGTAGAAGCACTTGTTTTTCTTTAAGAAAGACACTAGAAGGAAAAATAGATTCAAAAAGAAGCAGACTCCCAAAGATACAGGTTTGAGAAGTTGACTCTTGTTTTTGCAGGTGGCAGAAAATTGTTTGTGATGAGTGCTTGCAGTAGATGAAGGAAGCAAGGTTTCAGTCAGGAGCACCGCAACATCAAGATCTTATAATATTCATAAACTGAGTGAAATGAGGAAATGTGATCAGAAACAGAAAGAACTTGGGATATCATATTCTATTTCTGAGATGAAACCAATAGTACCTATCTTTCCTAGGAATATCTGGATAAAATAACCAGGACTAGTAGTTCCTTAGATTAAGTAGGAATTGTTTTTGTGTGGTTTTTTTATTTTATGTTTGTTTGTTTGTGGTGCTGGAGATTGAACCCAGGGCCTTGTGCATGCTAGGCAAGTACTAGGAAACCTTAAACCACTTCTGGTTCACATTTAAATAATAGCCCTTGGAGCTGGAAATGGTGGTGCATGCCTTTAATGCCAGCACTCAGGAGGCTGAGGCAGAAGGATTGCCACAAGTTTGAGACCAGCCTGGACTGCACAGCAAGACTCTCTCAAAAAAAAACTCTAAAAAACAAATAAATAAATAATAGCCCTTGGAGTCTGTGTCTGGTAAACTTCTCATTTGATTAAAAAGCTAATGGTGTTTGGATTTTCCTAAATCATCTATTCCTATTCTTGTTCAAAAGTTGTAGTCTTCTGTGCAGATGGTAAATTACTCCACTGCTTTTCACCAGCTGCCAGCTTCTACTTCAGATGTACTCAGAAATGTGGGTGGATGGTCCTGGTTATTTTATAAAGTTTTTAAAAAGTACTTTATGCTTCTGCAGATCAAAGCTGCTTTGTGAGTGTGAGATATTATCAGTTTTATTATTTTAATCTCTTGCAAATTGACTTGAGGGGGGAAGGTAATATGCACTGATTTTAGAGGCTTAAATGGTTAAATTAATGACTTAATAACTTATGATTTAATCTTTAAATTGTTGAAGCCTTTCAAGGTAGTTTTAGATGAGTAGAAGGCTAAGGAATATAAAAATAAGTGTCTATACAAGCTTATTCAAAATCATTTCAATTCATGATTCACTGTCTGGTTCATCCAGGCATTATACAAAAATTGTTTCTTTTTCAGCAATGTAATAAATTCACATTAGACATTTTGGTTTTTCCTTGGAGGAGGAAATATTACTCCCTGTAACTAAACTTCAGAGCAGAGAAAAGAATGAAGCATAGGTGTCTTAGAAATAAATAGGAAATATTACAAATCTTTCCCTGCACATAGTTTTCACATTGTTACCTAATGATAGGTTGACAACAGCCTGAGGACTCAAACCAGTCTAAAGATGCTAAGTCTTCCAGGTTGTTTTTAAAAATGAAATGTAAATGCCCCTCTTCAGTTCTTCTAGTTTACCTCCTACTACTGTTCTTGTCCATGAATTTTTCGTGTGAGGATGGAAAGGTGCTTTAACTTTTTTTTCCCAGAATGCAAATAATATACAGTGTTCTATCATTCTGGAGAAAACATTTCTTTCCTTGTAAGTGTCACAGCTTTTTCTGATTACAGAAATAATTTAGAAAACACAGAAAAGAATATAGAAGAAAGTTAAAACCTGTATATTTATTTGTTCTTCAATTCTCTTTTCTACACATACACTGTATTACAGATCACAATGACATATTGTTTTAAACCTGCTTCTTCTACTTAAGATATTATGAGCTTTTTCAAATGTCACTAAAATTTATTTCCACATCATGTTAAATTAAAGTTGTATAATTCCCATTTAACCAATCCTTTTTTATTGGATATTTAGGCTATTCCAGGTTGTTTTTCTCACAAATGTAAGTATTTTATAAAATTACCAAAGGAGGGAAATCATTGCTTCTTGTTTTCTTGTTAGATTTTTCTTAGGTTAGCATCTCGTGACTGAGCATTTGGGTTTAGGATTCATATAGATCTGAATTTTAGTCCCAGCTCTACCATACTTACTGACTTTATGACCTTGAATAAGTCACTTACCCTTAAGCCTCTGTTTCTTTCATCTGTAAAATGAAGATAGTATTCATAGCTGCCTCATATGGTTATTATGGAAATTAAATGAAATGGTAATATATGTAAAGTAATGGAGTGCCTGGGGCGTAATATGTACTTAATAGAGTACAGCAGTTGTTTTTCTTATTATTATTGCATGTACATTTCTGGTTACTTCCATAGGATAAATTCTCAGAATCGGGATTGCTAAGGTAAAAATAATATTTGAAAGATTTTGGTGCATATTGCTATCAAAAATGTTACATGAAGATACTAACAATTGAGCCAGGTGTGGTCGTGCACACTGGTAGTCCCAGCACCTCAAGGCTGAGGCAGAAGGATTGCAAGTTCATGGCCAGGCCAGGCTACATAGTGTATTGAAGGCCAGCCTGGATTATATACCAAGACCTTCTCTTTAAAAAAAACAAACAAACAAAAAAAACTAATGATTTACAAAAGCCCATTCCTTCAGAAAGTTGTATTAACTTACACTTGCAATTTCATTATTCAAGAGTATGAGTTTTTTGGAGTTGTTATCCTCAGTTTATTAGGCAAAAACGATTGGCCTTCGATTATTTAGCTACATATCAATGAAAAGGGTTGGGAATTTAGCTCAGTGGTAGAACGCTTGCCTAGCAAGTGCAAGGCCCTGAGTTTGATCCCCAACACCTCCCCCAAAAAAAGCTTATAAATGTTTAAAGACCTTTCAAAATATTTTACAATGACAGTAGTTTGTGAAGCTCAGAAATAATGCAGTCCATCTGTTTTTGTTAAAGAGTAGTCTGAATTATTTAATTCACAGAATATCTTTATATGCAGTACTGTTTTATTTATTTTTTTAGTACTGTTTTATTACTTAAATCAAGAGATAGTTTTGTCAGAGAGGGTTGTTAGGCTTACTTTATTGCGTATGAGATTTTTATTATAATTACACTATTGCTTCTTTTTCACAAAAAGATGATGCTAAAATACATGAAACTTGTTTATTCACAATTAATTTAAAATTTATCTTGGACCTCTCTTAATTTGCTTAATTGATCCCTTCTCCATGTATAAACTCCTCAGTGGTGCTTAAGTATGTCTGACGTTTTAGCCTCACATGGGTCAGGCCGTGGGGGGAGTATGCCATATGTTCCATTAAAAGATTTGAGGTATTCACAGATACTCTTCTTCTCTCCCATTTTGTTTGCTTCCCAAACTAGATTCTGCTTGAATTTTAATTCCTTTACTCATTTTTTGCATCTATGCTTTAAAAAGTCTATTTTAATAGTTCTTAGTGAAATGAACAAAAGAACAAAGCAATAGAATTTAATTTTAGCTAATTACCTAATCTTTATGCTTTCCAACTACACAATCAGAACAGAGATGAAATAGAAAAATTGGATACAAGTAAATCGTTTAAACAAAATTAAGTAAAAATATCAGCGATTTATAAAAATATATTCATTAATAACATGATACAGCCTTATTTTCAAAGGATTGAAAATTAATGGAAGAAATTTTCCTTTCCACTAGCTTTGCAAGAGAGAAATAATCTTCTTTGAATATCCTCCTGTAAATCCCGCTGCAAATTGTAGTCTGCACAGAACAGAATCATGGTGCCTAATCCTCCTCTTTTCATGGTTTAGTCTATACAAAGAGGAGAGCTGGAAATTGGATCTTTTGACAGCAGTTACTAAGCAACAGAATTTGGATGCTTTTGGTTAACATCCTAATATATCATATAGCTGATTTGTTGAAGTTTGTGCACATATTAGCTAAGAAAAGTAGATATTCCGGAAGTGACTACAGGTCCCTGTATGGCTGAGAGGTGGGCGTTTGTTGTCATTTTGTTTAATACACTGTGTCTTTTTACACTTGTATCTGTTTGACACATAAAGGAGGATGGTGCAGAACATTCAGACCTTGTGACTTTTTATATTATTAACCATATTCATTCAGTGGCTCATGTTATATGAAAATGTAACTTTTTTTCCTGAAAAGCAGGGAGAACAAATAAGGGATTTTAAGGTCAATCTAGGAAAGTTTAAGTGCTTTGCCAAAAGTTTAGGTCCACTTCCTGAGGCAGTTTCATGAGAAGACAGCTAATGTTTGCTTGGTCTACTCCCAAATTATATTTAGAAACTAGAGATTATTACTGATAACACTGATTTAAATTTGCTCATTTATGTTTTTATATGCTACCAAATATGATTTGAGAATGCTTTCAACTAATTGCTGACAGATTTACTACATTAGGGATTTTCTAAGCCATTAGATTCCTACTGTCATCAGATTTCTACTAACTGGGTTTAGGTACTTCATCCAACTACTTCAAAATCGAGGTGAGTTCTTTCAGCTCCTAAAAGAACCAGAGAACTTGGCTTGGCTTACCTAAGAGTACTAAAGAGGTAATAGAAAATGGAGGACAGAATCTACTTAGAACACCTTTGCTGTGGTTTGTGATTCTGAAAGGCTGGGATTAACATGAAGTTAGTGCTGGCATGCTTCCATTTGCATTGATGTAACTCCAGAGCCTGCAGCTGCTGCCCCACCCCTATTCACAGGTGGATCTAGCTTGTCCAAAGATTCCAGGAGTAAGTAAATTCTGTGTTTGAAGAGTTTGCATTGTCCTGCACCATATGCAGACCTTCTGCCACCAACTCCTACATGGCAAGACTCCATTTCTCCTGTTGCTTGGTGCTTAGAGTGTGTTCAGCATACTCTTACCTTGAGTTCTGGGTTGTCTTTTGTGACACTTAAGTCTGTATTATACAGTCTGTCTTTGTAAGCAGAAGAGGTAGTACTGACAGTCTTATTACGTGCACAGCTAGATTGTAGGATTCTGTGTTTTCTAGAGACGGTAATCATCCTTTACGGTAGACCTCAGCATTCCCATGCTGACTTCTATACCGCTATTTCTTCATTACTTTGCATTTTTTTTCTTTCAGACTTTCCACTAACTCTAAGACTTTATATATACACCAATAACTTTATCTGCTCTTCAGGAAATTCCCAGATAAAACTAAAATGACCATGCATTATTTAGATTGATTTTTTTTAAAAGACTCTGTAAGATAGAGCACATACCTCCAGCTTCAACCCACCTAGCTGCCTCTGCATGGTAGCATAATTTTTCTGGAGCAGGCACAGTGTGTCTGGTCTATGCTGTTTGTGATGGCAAATTAGGATATTCTGATTAGGACAGCTTGTATGATTTTACTTTTCCTGTATCTTTTGTTCTAGTACCTTTGGGGGTTTATTTACCTAAAGTTGTGGCCGAACTTCCCAACTCTGTATATAAATATCTCACTAGACTTTAGTCTGGCAGTTCATCTCATGTGCTTGTCAGTCAAATCTGAGTCTCTGCTTAGTGAGTATTCTGCTGGGGACTGCAGCCAAGAAGCTAAGAGTTTTTGAGGAGATCAAACAGAAATCATGGACCCAGTGGAAGAAGGATAACCTCATATTACACTAGCAACCAGATAAGGAAAAGGCTGTATGTGTCAGAAGTGAAAGAGGTGTGTGTAAATTGGAGCAAAGTAGCTACCCAGAAGAATTTCAGTTGACTAGTCAATTGAAACTAGTCAAGTTACAACTGGCATTGCACAGGCTTTGTCATGGTTAGTACATTGTTAAGAGAGTTAGCTGTGAGTGTGTCTCTGTGATAGTAATTAGTACACCGAGAGCTGTCTATAAAAACCACCACCAACAAAAAAGCAACAACAAAACCCCACTGCATTAAGTGACTGCTATAGGTAGTTTTCTTCTAAAATCTTATAAGTAGCTATGCAGTCAACTGGAAAGTGATTTGTAATGCTTTGTGAATTATAGTAGCTGAGAAGTTGGTGAGACTACTTAGCACCTAGCAATTTATCATCAGCTTAGACCCCAGAAATGTCCTGAGTGAGGTCTGTAGCTATATAGACTACACTGTTTTGAGGAAGAAGAAGGGCTGATTCAGGGAAAATCCAGAACTATTTACTGTATTGGAACCAGTCAGGCCCTAGTATCCCAGGCCCCTGTCTCACAACCTGAGAGACAGAAGTATATCTTTGTCTCAGAGATTTTAGTAGAATTCTGGAAAACATTTTGAAAAGTAAAACATTTTCAGTGATCCTTGAAATCACCTAAGTTTATAAGAAATCACATTGGCTGCTATATTGATCTAGTCTTCAAAAATAGCAATGAATATGTACAGACCCGTGTCTAGATTTTTGTGATGTCTTGAATTTACCAACTCAAAGCCAAAAGGAGCCAGCATTACGTATCAAGAGGTGGAAATATCCTATTCTTCTCATCTTCTGTTCCTTGGGGTGAGAGGGGATAGCTAAAGGGCTTTTCTCTTCCTGTTCTTCAAATGTACTCATGATTTATCCTCCATTCAGCTTTTCCACTGTTCTTTATGTTTTAATTTCATTTGCCAAATGAGGAAGCATCTTTATCTCTTATTTCTCTCTAACTATACTCATTTATTCACCATATCTTTTCAATTCTACTTCCTAAAATATTTTTAGAACCTATCCACTTCTCACCACACCCACTTCTAGGCCACCATCATTTCTCACCTAGAATTCCATAGTCTCAAACTATCACTCCCCTCTAATCCTTTTCTGTACATTAGCCAGAAAAAAAGTTTCTAAAACGTAATCATAGTCCTGACATCTCAGTCCATGCTTGAAATACTGTAGTGGCTGTTTATTGCCTTAACAATGAAATTGCAACTCATAGGAAATTTGTAAGCCCCTATATGTCTGGGCTTATTTTCATCTTTCATCCACTGCTCCCCATATCAACTCTGTTGCCTCTTCATTTTAATTCTTACTGACTACATATCCATTCCTACAGCATTCCTGAATTTTCTCATCTCTGTGCATAGAATACTTTCTTCCTCCACTTTCCACTAGTCAGCTCCTGTTCATCCTGCAGAGCTCAGCTTAGATGTCACTTCCTAAGTTTTGGAGACCATCCTTGACTCCCTCCAGTTTCTTTATAAGTCTAGGATAGGCTAAATTACGCTACAGTAATGAACAACCCTAAAATCTCAGTGGTTTAACACAATGAAGTTTATTTCTTGCTCACACTCTACATCCATCATAGCTCAGAAGCTGGTCTCTACTCATTGTAGTTTCTCAGAGACTCAGTAAAGCCTCTATCTCACATGTGATTCCATGAGAGACAAGACAGGAAAAGGAATGTGGCAAATCATGCTGTGACTCAAATCTTCTTTCAGAAAGTGATATATTTCTACTCACACTGTTAACTTTTGGAAAGATAGGATATTTGTATTTATTATTCTATGCAGTGCCTTCATTAGTGTTTGACACATAAAAGTAATTCAGATATACTTGAATAAATATAATGATCCTTATTGTGTGACACCTTAGTCCTGTATTCTTCTCCTTTACCATTTGTCCTTCAATATCTCATCCCTTGTCATGATTTCAGCAGTCGTTGTCCTGTGAATGATATCCGTACCCTACATTCAATCACATGTCTCCAACTACTACTTGATACTTCTATTTAAATTTAAAATCCATAAAATTAAATTTATTCTTTTAGTAAATAGTTATTGTCTGGTAAGGCCTTATATTAAGTGATGTGAGGATACAGAGATAGTTAAGACAGTACTTACCTTCTGAGTGCTTATAACACAGGGAAAAATACTATGAATCTATAATATATACACAATATACAAAGAAGAAGAGGGACAAGTGACTTAGGGCGAGATGGAATTAGAACTTGTGTTGTTTCAACTATTGAATCTGTTGAGCAAGTATCTTTACTGAATACTGTTCTGTGCAGGACTAAAGATAAAACATACAAAGTGAAGATTTTATCCATCTCACAATTCAGTGTGGATCGAGGTAGGTAAGGAGAAAAGTTTAGATGAAATTTTGATGAACTGTTGGATGATGACTGAGGGGTAAAGGGAGTGGAGCAAGGGAAAGTATTTCCACTAGAAAAATTTGACCTGATTAAATATCTGGAGGCAGAAATTGTTACTTCAGGAGAGATTTACATCTGAGGAACTGACTTAGGATGGTAACAGTGACAGTCTATTATGGTAACTTTTCTTAGTCATTACAAATACTTAAAGACTAGGTAAACACAGGTTTGGTTTTTTTTTAGTATTATGGATTTGATTTACTTTATTTATATACCTAATTCTAAAGCTTCTATCATTAAAATATATTCACTAAAGAATATTCTGCCACCCCAAGTAAGAGGTGGGTGGGAACCAGGGCAGGAGTTCCTATCTTGGTGCACTACAGTTACTTATCAACCAGAGAGATTAGGCTGGATCTAGAAATTAATTTGTACTCATGACACCAATGGGATGTATTGAGCTTCACTGATAACTTATAGTTTCTGGGATAGGAACCCCCATCATTTTCAGAAAGGTTGGTCTCAGGGCCCTGGGCACTTATAGTTAACCTATATATGAGCTTAATCTTCTTTCTGGTTTGAAAACACTGCATCTATGCCAAGATACAAAAGCTTCATTCACTGCTTGTTTTAATTTGCATTCCTTTGTCTGTCTTATCTTTGGGTCTGGTTTTACATATGCATCTGCCTACTTCTTCATTCCTAACTTGTCGTGTGGTCTCATTAAGTTGCCCAGGCTGGTCATGAACTCCTAGGTTCAAGTGATTCTCCTGTCTCAGCCTTTTAAGTAGGTGGAACTACTGGTATATGCCCTGTGCCTGGCTCATACCCAGTTTTAATTCTTTTGTAAACACTTTACCATTATTGTCTTATTTGAGATGATGGGAGCCTGGTCTTTCATTGTTATTCCTGCCTAAGAGGGCCACAATTCTTATAAGTAATAAAATGACACCCAATTTATTCTACATGTTTCTTCTGGCTCCATCTAGCCCTTCAGTTATAATTCTGAAGTCATGCTCCTGCCATAAATATGAGAGACCAATTTAATAAATACAGTGAGATTTTTTAGTTGTTTCTCAAGATACCCAGGTATCATGTCTGCAGCTCTTAGTGCTGAAAACAGTGTTAACCTGCTCTCTGCTCAGGTATAATCCACTTACATTATCTTGGACAAGTGGTTTGACTGCTCGGGACCTCAGTTTCCTTGTAAGCACTTTTTCAGTTCTAAAACTCTAAAATCTATTAAATTCTAATTTATTGCAGTCTGAAGTTTTACTGTGCTTTGTTTAGGTATTGCTCAAGAATTAACTAAATTTAATGTTCTTGGAAATGGTCATAATTATGGAAGGTAGTAAGATAATAAATGGTTTTGCTTTCTTCCAGATCTTTGATGATGCATACAAATCTCAACTGAGTTGTGTGGTTGTGGATGACATTGAGAGATTACTTGGTGAGTCGTAACTTTCTTTGCCACATTACAACTGAAGTCTCAAATATTACAAGAGACAAATAATGACATTATAATCTATAGGGCAGTAGAAACTCTGTTATTTGTCTTATAAGGAAATATAAGACAAATATATCTCATGGGAAATATATCTCATACCTGATGTCAGCAATAGTGTTCATGGTAAAATGCTTTATGACCTTAATTGCATTATAAACTGGCTTCTTGTAAGGACCCATGTTTCGTATTATTTTCTATCTTCTACGGTGTGTCCTATCCATAGTAAATGATTAGTAATTTTTGTGGGTAGATGTATTTGCTTTTCAGTACCACTGAGCTGCCTATAGCTCAGAGGTCTACTTGTGAACTTTGACAGAATGAAAGAGGATTTAGGATTGGAGTGAAACCTGTAGGCTCACTAAAGCTTTTAGGACAGAAATTGTAAGTTATCTGTACCTCAGTTTCTGCTCTTTATCAAAGATTATAATACCTTTTTTGCTTATCTGCACTGTAATTTTGAAGACAGAAACGGGATAGTAAATGTTGGAAACATTCTGAAAGTTAAAAGTACTTGGTAGTAATTTTTTAAAATATTTGTTAAACAAAATACAAAGATGGGGGGCTGGGGATTTAGTTCAGTGGTTAGAGTGCTTCCCTAGCAAGTGCAAGGCCCTGAGTTTGATTCCTGGCACCAAAAAAAAAAAAGAAAAAAAGATACAAAGATGAGTAAGATTTAATCCCTGCACTCAGCTCAGAAGGCATAAACTAGAAGTAAATACCCAGATAATTCTTGTTAGTCTTACACTTTATTCACTGTAAAATTAAATCAGTCTGGCATAAATCATTATATCAGAATGAGACAATAAACTCCACTGAAACAGAAACCCACCTGGTAACTTAATAAACATCTGAGAATGCTATCCAGCACCTGATTAATCTTTCTTAGATTGCTTGTAGTAATGCAGTAATGATTTCAAGTGAACTATTCTTATCATATTTTCCCCATGATTTTGGACTTCATTAGGTCCTCTATTATTTATTTTTTGAAGCTTTGGCAATGTTTGTTATAAAGTAAAGCAGGTATATCTGTGAGGTCTCCTTAAATTGATAGTTTTATCTAATGACCTAGGTTTCTGGTGTGCTATGTTTCATTCATTCTCAGCCCAGTTTATAGGATTATTTCTTTAAAAGCTTTTAGGCACATACTTATAGCCCTGTGTAAATTCCTTTATCTAAATACAATTGAGATGTGTGGTCATAGCAACACTACTATGTCAAGAATGTGTGCCCTCCAACTATATTTTCACTTGTATGAATAGTTATTTTCCATACTTGTTTGTTCATTTATTCAATAAGCATTTGCTGAGTCCTTACTACTGTACTAGAATTATTAGAGTCTAAGAAAAATAAGATGCTGCCTCTCTGTTGTAACGTATACAGTATTGGCAAAAACTAATGTAAAGTAGAATGTTATGTGTTCTGGGTATTCAGAAAACAGAGGGATCATTTTTGACTTCAGGAGCTAATGCCTGCAGGTAGCTCTAAGCACAAGGCTGGGTTCTTATACAATATACAGAGAAAGCTAAGGAGTGGCATTTCTCCTGATTCTTGAGGTATTAGTAGAAGCTTGAGAGGAAGAAAGTTCTCTTTATCTGAGGGCCAATCTTAGTGGTTCTACCATCAGTTTAATTATATTAAAATTTCTAACCACGCCCCCATCCCACCCAGTACTGGGGCCTGGACTCAGGGCCTTCACACTGAGCTACCTCCCCAGCCCTTTTTTATTTATTTTGAGACAGCATCTTACCATCTCACTCAGTTTCTCTGGCTAGGCTCAAACTTTTGAACCTCCTGCTTCAGTCTCAGTAATGGGATTACCCCATGCACCACCATACCCGGCTCACCTCCACCCATTTTCTAGCATTAAATTTTACTGTCAATGGACTATACGATTATGGTTTGCACTAATTTCTTAGAAATGCTTGGTGAGTGCACCTGGGTATTTTCCCCTTTAAAAATAATCATCCCTAAAAACCAAGTAAGATGTCTAGATGAACTCAAAATGGATATTTAACTTTCTCAAAATATTTATAGATAAGTATTCTTTTTTTAGATAAATATTTTTATGTGCTGTTTTAAGCATTTAGGTAATTGGATACATTTTTTATTATAGATAATTTATTCTTACTTAGAATAACTATTATTTACTCTTAATTTAGAAAAATCTGCATGTTTGGATATGTGTATATGTATATTGAATCCCTAATCACAATGTTTCTCTTCCAGATTATGTCCCCATTGGCCCCCGATTTTCTAATCTGGTATTGCAGGCTCTTCTTGTGTTACTGAAAAAAGCACCACCTCAGGTAAAAGAAATAATCAAACTAAGGATATTTTCACAGTTTTTCAGTAAATTGCATATAGTGGTACACACTGTCTGAATAAACAGGTCATCATAAACATAAAATTCTGTTGTTGAAAGGCTGTCGAAAAGTCATCTGGTCTGGCCTTAGTCCTAAGATAATTTATATAATTTCTCCAACATACTCTACATCCTTACTCCTCTTCATGTACCAAAAGAGGTCATGATATTAATGTAGAAGGGATTAAATACATGTTTCCATTCATTTATCATTTCACTGATTTTCCTAAGGATTTATATGTGAGGAAATTGAAATTTATTTATTGTAGCCAAGGTTTTTTAGTTTATGTGGTTTTTATTGTTGTTGTAGTTTTGTGCTGGGAACAGAACCCAGGGCCTCATGCATGGTAGGCAAACACTCTCCCACTGATCTAACCCAGCCCAGGGATTATAAAGATTTTGCTTTTAACTCTTAACAGATGATCTTGAGTTATTTCTCTTAATGTCATGTGGTACTTTTAAGGAAAGAAGTTACAGCCAGGAGCTTGGTTCATGGGGTTGTATTTTTACTGGTATGGCTACTAGAGATGTGATTTTGATGGCTTAACAAATTTAAAACCAACTTATGAAGGTTGATTAAATATGTTAATTATATAGAGGCTGCCAGAGCATGTTTTGCCTGTGTCACAAGATGAATTGTCTTGATTGCTTGGGTGTGCTATAATCTTGAAGAAATGCCAATCAGGCACACACAAATTGGTTAAGCATTGATGTGAAAAACATCTTAGTGTCTGTATGGGAATTTAATACATGAAAATAGAGATATAAACTAATATGTATGGAAAATAATGTTAAGCTGGTGAGACTAAGTTTTAACTTAACTGTTAATATTATCTGTATACATATTTTACTCTTAAAGGTAAAGGACTTGTCTTGATTTTCTAGGTCTTTGGCTTTTTTAAATTGCTAAAGTAGTGAAAGAAATATAACCTACAACACCCTTGAAAATTTACTACTACATGTATCAATCACTATGGAAGGATTCTTAAAGCATCTTTCCATAAGCCATCATTCCCAGTAACTGGAATTTTGGCTTATACTAAGGCCGAAGTTAGAGAAGTGAGTACATTTTTCCCTTTTCTGATTCCTTCAGTAGTTTTATAAATACATAGATAGATTTATCTAAAGATGCTGAAACAAAAATAATTTCTCCCTAATATCTATCTAGAACTGTATATCACACCCACAAAAAATCCTATTTTATGATGTTAGTATATTTAAATTTGTTACACTAGGAAATGTTTTCTAGGCATATAGATTTTTGTAATATTCAGTTTTTTAGTTAAAAAGAATTTTTGCTGTAAGTCACTTGCACAGAGGAAGAATAACCTTTCAATGCTATTTTTAAACTTCTTGTCCTTTACATAGTTCAATACTATACACATTGATTTAAATAGAGTTATATCACCTGGCTGAGAGTTGCTTGTAATCCCAAATAGATACCAATAGAAGTAAGTAGGAAATATTAATAATTGAGCTATAACATTTGACTAAAGATTTAAGAACAACTGTCTTTATTTTGTAAAAATACTGTAATTATAAGGCCCTTGAGGAAAGGAACATTAAAATACTTTTTCAGTCACACAACATCTGGCATAGAAGCTTATACATATATTTTTCATGAATAGTTATTCAAAAATATACATGTATATAATTTATTAAGTATATATTTAGACATCTTATTTTAGTGGGCTTACGTATTGCTGGAATTTATACTTAGGGTATGGTTAGATGGAAAACATTCAAAAGTAAATACAACTGAAATGGCCAATAAATGTGAAAAGATAGTCAACATCATTAGTCATTCGGGAAATGCAAATCAAAATCAACAAAGTGAGGTATCACTTCATACCTACAAGGATGACTATAATCCAGAAGTCATATAATAATGAGCCTTGGTGAGGAGATGGAGAAATTGGAACTCATTCACTGCAGAGGAGAATTTCAAAATTGTGCAGTCTTTGGAAAGCAATCTAGCAGTTCCTCAAAAGGTTAAACATCAGGTTACCATATATTCCGTCAATTCCGCTCCTAGTTATATACCCAAAAGAAAGTATATATGTACTCAAAAGCTTGTAGATGAATGTTTATAGCAATATTCTTTGTAATAACCAAAAATGGAAATAATACAAATGTTCATCAAATAAAATAAAATCTAGCCTAGCCATACAATGGAATATTATTCAGCAGTAAAAAATGCAGTGCTGATACATGCTAAAACATGAACCTTGAAAACACGCTAAGTGAAACCAAACAGAAAAGAACACATACTGAATGATTCTACTTTATGAAATGTCCAGAATTGGCAAACCTCTAAAGACAAAGTAGATTAGTAGCTGCCCAGGGGCTGGGGATTTAGCTCAGTGGTTAGAGTGCTTACCTAGTAAGTGCAAGGCCCTGAGTTCAATCGCCAGCTCCAAAAAAGAAAAAAAAAAGTAGCTGTCTGGAGCCAAGAGGGGTAGATAGGGAGAATGGGTGGTGATTGCTAATAGAATTTCTTTTGGGGGCAATTAAAATATTCTAAATTGATTAGGTGATGGTTGCACTTGTGAATAGACTAAAAACCATTGAATTTTACACTTTAAGTGGATGAATGTGATATGTGAATTGTATCTCAATAAAATGATTACTTTTTTAAAATATAGCTTTATAAGCTACTTAAATGATGAGAGGAGAATTATATGAGGCTTAGACTTTAGATGTAACCATTCAGGGTACATGAGCTCAAATTGGGGCATTAAGATTTCTATCTTAGAAACAGCAGCTAGATCATTAGAACGGGATGTGAAAATTTCTGTAAGGACTGAAGAGGAAGGATATGAAAATATGTAAGAGGTAAGAGATCTGGTTATGGCAAATCTGGCTGGCAGATCTTTTAAGGGAATACCAGGCTGTTGTTAATCAGAATTTGGTGACCCTGACCTGATCTGCTAGATGATCTGCTGTATAAGTGAATTGGTGGCAGGGAAATTAATATGCATAATATTTCTATTTGGCATACATTTAACAAAATAAAAATATGCCTTGTCTATATCACCTTGATTTTTAAGTTAGTTTATATTGTCTCAAGAAAGTAAGGGAGAATTTTCAGGTTGAGCCAATGCCAAAAATACTGATTCTAAAGTACGAGCATTCACTTACTTCACCAAATCATTATCATGTCGGTTTTTCAGATGTTTTCAATTAAATATTAAAAGTATATGCATCTGAATGATACAAGGTACATAGCGTCCTAGAAAACTATTATGTATCACTGGCAAGATAACAAAAGCTGTGTGCATTTTTCGTAAAGGGAGAACTGTATATGTCGACAGTGCAGCAATCATATCAGTCACAGAATCCTTAATGTTGCATTTGTTGTAATTCCAGCTTCCACACAGAAAAATTGTGTGTGCATGTGTGCACATGTTCAAATAAAAGAATCCCTCCAGGGGCACTATGTTGTTAGGTATCAAGATATTCTCTTTTCCACTTTCACCCCTCCCCCAGCCCCTCTAAATTGGCTTATTAAAACTGGTTCACAAGCCTTCCTTTTTTCCCTTTGTGATTGCCTTGCTCTTGAATTTTCAGTGTAGAACTGAAAATTCAAGTCAGATTTCAGTTACTAGGATAATTTTGTTTGAATTTTAAATTTTTCTAAGTAAATGCATAGATTTTTAATGAAGCTGGTATTCGATAGACTTGCTTTAAATTTAGCTGAAGAGTTAATTTCATGATTGATTTATTAGCCCTTTGAAAGTATAAAAAGTGGTATCTGTAGTTCATGAAGACTAAAAAACATCATCACATTTTGTTTAGCATCTTTTTAAAACCAATTAAAAGCTTTTCTAAAATGGATTGAACAGGAGAAAATAAAACATGTTCCCTAGGTCTTTATTTCAATCAAGTTTCCCTGTGTTCTGCAGGAGAAGAGATCGAGGGGGGATAGAAAAATTGAAAAGGGCTGTCGCAGCAGGGAGCCAAGCTGGAGAAAAGGGCTTCTCTGAGAACTCAGCAGCAGCAGCTCAGAAAGCTCCCAGCCTGCTTCATCTACATGCAGAGTCACACAAGGCATGGGGGCGCTCACCGGCACACAGAGGTTTCACATGTGCTTCCCTGCTGATTCCTGTGAAAAGCTAACAATTGGCTTGGAGGGTAAAAGACCACTGCAGTTCACCCTCCCTGAGCTGGACGTACAATTTGTCCAGTGTTAGGAAATGTCCGGCTTAGCAGTGAGAGGTTTGAAGACACCCCTCCTTCCAGTGAGATTCCTAAAGCCGTCTCTTTTACTTGATGGCACTGGGGCTCTTTTCAGGTTTTGCAGATTTATGGAAGTTGAGGGGGTGTGCTTTTCCAGACCAGGAAGGTGAAAGCCTTGGTCCTACTGTCAAGGAAGAAGCAGCAGGTGAACCCTCCTGCAACTCCCAGTACCAATGGTTATATCATTTTCCACATAGGTCTCTCCTGCCACATTGTTTTTTTTTTTGAGAGACAAAGTGCCTGAAAAGAGGTCCTTGGGCTATAAAGTGACATGACTTCCCAGTTTCCTCAAAAAAATCTGAGAGTAGCTTTAAGCTCATTAACCTGTTTAATTCTGGGTGTACTTGACACTGTTGGAAATCAGATTGGAAGACCTTATCTGAAGGTAACAATAACATGGAGATTTATGGAGAACCAACCCTTTTTCAGGCTTTGCAAGCTTTTTATATCATTTCACACAGCATGATAACTTCTAATGATTCGCTTGGGTAAGTGGACAAGGACATGCCGAACTGGCCAGGAATCAGCTACCCTCGTAGCTTTGCCATCCCCTTCACCTGACAAAATATTACTCCAGATTCATAGCAGTCTTACTGAAATACAAGTCAGACTAACAGTTGTTAGGGTTTTAACTAAATTGTAAAACTGTTGAAAAAAGGAACATCCAGATTGCTCTGGTGCCTAGGAATGTTATCTAATAAGAAAGAAATAGGGTTTAGAATCAGGAGGTCATAATGTGTGAGCCAATAAAAATCTGTAGAATACTTAGGATGGGCATTCAGGCAGACATTTGTTTATGGGTTTTGTTTCAACATTGCCAGTCTGTAGATGAGACTACTTTGTATGTAATCCTTATATGATATCTTAGTGCCGTCTTATTTCAGATACCCTATTGGGACGTCTTGGTAATATTAGGCAGTTTATCAGGTTTTGGGTTGTTTTAGTGAAATAAGCAAATAGTGAAAGAGTCTCCAAATTGTGCAGGCCTAAGCATGAGTATCTCCCCATCTATCTGCTTAAAATTAACTCTGGCTAATGACTACAATATGACTCAACAAGACATATAACCACTTTAGGGAAGAGGCTTAGTCATTTTGCCAGACACATTAATTGTAATCACTAATGTGGTGACTTCTGCAATGTACTTTTTTAAAATTTTTTTAAAAAAGTGATGATTGACAGTTTAGTGACCCAGTTTTCCCATTTATTAAGTCAATGACATTAAATGGCTATTGTATTTTATAAAATTCCTTTAGGTGTCCTTAGCATAGTAGCTTTCCTTGAAGAGTTCTGTCTAAATTGGATGGATGGGTGGATAGATAGATTGATTTCAAATACATAAAAGTGAAAGAAATTTGATGAATCTTTTTATAAAACATTGCTGCAAATATCTGTTGAGTAAAACCAGTAGATATTTCAAAAAGAGTTTTGGTTGTTTTTAGAAGAGCACATCAATAATAGGCACTGATGAATTATAAGATATATGGATATGTATCATTTACAGATAACTCAAAACTGTATAAATTTTAATTATCAGAGAAGTGTTCATAGTTTTGAGACAAAGTATTTTCTCACAGCCAGAATGTTGTCTTTACCTCCATTGCTGTACATAAATCACTATGATAGGACATCGCTTTTAGAAAGGTGTTAGTTATAGAATTGTCCTATTCCTGTGAGTGAATAGCAGGTGCTGTGAGTCTAGTTATGTTATACCATCTCTGTAGACTCACTCATTGCGTTGGACTTGGAGTCAGAAAACCTGAATTTAATTCTTAGCGCAGATATCTTCAGGTTTTGTTGCTTGACCTAGTTCTTTAATTTCTTGGTGTCTATTTCTTCATCTCTAAAGTAAAGATAATCCCTTTTGCTTTACCTACGGTACTCCAGTGAGGGTCGATTAAGATTATATATAATGCAGGTCTTTGTAAACTTTGTGAACTACACAAGAGATAAGGTATTAAACAAAAGAGTTGCTGTTAAATGGTCCACAGGACCTTTTTAGCTTGTAAGGTGGGACACTTAAAGAATGTAACTGCTATACAGAGCAAATGTCCATAGGAAGTGAGTTTAGGGTTCCAGCTTGGAATGTCTAGACACCACTTCCCTTGTATGCAATACTTAGCAAAGAATCAGGGATGCCCTGCCTCCTTGTCTCATTCAGTGAGATGTAGAAGCTTCCAAAGTCCTAAAACAAATACTATGGTCTGAGAATTGGAGATTTCTGTTATAAAAGGAAGAATGAAGTAGAAACAAGAATTTCAGTGCTCAGTAGGGTAAGAAGTAGAAAGAGGGACAGGGCTTCTGGCCATTGTGAGGTCCCTGATGTCACTACCTAGTTGCACTTGTCCTTATCCTTTAGGGACTGGCCCACTTTCATCCTTTCCCTGCAGCCACCTATAGTTTGTGAGCATAGTTCTTTTTTCCTAACTTCTGGTGCAACTGAATGGCAGTTCAGTTTCTTTCCTACCTTTCTGTGCCTGAAATAAGAACATAGATCTTGTGGAGATGCCCTAGGATTTTGTGCATATAGCCTTTAGATAAGAGCCAGAAGGGAAACATTATAAGAGCACAAGAACCATCATCTATTAATGTTCCTAATACTTACTGGAATGTAGATGGAACCAGAACTTGATATTTTTAAGTCACAACTTGGTCTGTAACCAGATCACCTTGACACCTCTTCTTCTTATACTGGGGTTGGGAAGAAAGCCACTATTGCTTCTGCTTCTTACAGGGAATACTCCAGACTCCTGCTTGGTTCTGCTTTTCTTTCTTTTTTTTTTTTTTTTTTAACCTTTTTAGACTACATAGATATTTGTTGAGTGGATATTTTGAGTATGGTA
>PVJO010000233.1:188922-279083 GCA_004026905.1 Hystrix cristata
TTTTTTTTTTTTTTTTTTTTTTTTTTGAGTATGGTAGATTTTAACTACACATACAAACTTCCATTGGCCATACGAGAAGGCAGGAGTTATAATCAGAAGACATTAATTTGAATCCAGCCATTTAATTTATGAATCTGTACTTTTTTCATGTGTAAAATGGAAACAATCTTACAAATTGAGTTTTGAGAATTAAATGTTTATTATGGTTCTTTATACATTGCAAAGCACAACTCAGTTACTAGTTTATCGTTTTTTCTGAAAAGCTCTTTTTTCCAAACAAAAAAGTAAAAGTAAATAAAGGCAATAAAGTAACCAACCCATATTAGAAGAAGTGGACTTCAGGTGGCCGTTACTGAAAAAGCCAGCCCCGTAAGTGTTGCAGGAAAGAGCACAGACACTTCCTCTGCCCCGAGCTGCCAGCCATCCTCGCCCCTGGAGACCCTGCTTTCGCCATTCCTGGAGTAAGGGACAGAAGGGGGCCAGTCTCCAGAATAAGAGCAGTAATGATGGGAAGAGAAAAGAAGGAGCAATGTTAAGTAATAGCAGTGAGATGAAAAGCTCTGTGACCACCTAGTTAGTGACCCTGTATTCATATAAATTGGGCCCATGTCAGTATCTGCATAACTGTCTAATCACCTTTCACTTAAGTTCCCAGGTATTGTCATGCTATGGTTTCACTTATAAAGGAAAAAAGACTGAAAGACCTGTGGCTGAATTGTGTATTATAATTGCCTGTCAGTTGACCTACAGACTTTCTGAATACATGACTCTAACCAGTAAAAAAAAAAAAATACTAATTTTGTCCCCTAAATATTGTCATGCATGCATTATTCTATCAGTTGATGTTAATTTTAAAACATAAGGAAAGACAAAATACTTTAAAGAATGAAATTTAAAGTACCACCCTTGGCAAAATAAAAAACAGGAGTAGGCTAGAGATGTGGCTCAATGCAAAAGCCCCGGATTTAATCCCCAGTACCAAAATAGATTTGATTAATTAATTAATTAACTAACTAAAAAGAATTCTGTTTCTCCAGCTTAAGGATAACTGCTGTAGTTATAGGGGATTTTTTTTCTGGCTTTATTGTTTTCTTTATTTCATAAATTTTCTACAATAAGCATGTATTACCTTGATAATCAAACGATAAATCTTTTTTTGCTTTGTTGATACATTTTAGATATACATAATAACATTCATCATAGGGAATTTGTACCTGTACATGATATATCTTGCTTCTACTTTTTTTTTCCCCTCCCCTCCCTTTAGCCCCTCTTTCCATCCTTATTTACAAAAGCTTTGATTCCATTTTTTCTTTCCATTCTCTTTTTTTAAAAAAATAAAACTTAGTGTGTATACATTTATTTTCATTTTTAATTTAGCAGCATAACCATCAGAATCTTTTAATTCCATTGCTTTGCAACTAATTTGCTGTTTGAGTACTAGCATTAAATAAGTCCAAATTTGTATCTAAGCTTGTCCATGTGTAGAATACATTTCTAATCTTGATTTTTTTCTTTTAAAACCAACTTAATGTAATATCTATAAGACACTCTGTGACCCTGAAGTAATTGCATGAAAGTGCCTCATGACTCTCCTAGTTGTCTTTGGAAACCCACCTGGCATTCAGCTCAGTGCTAAGTTTCCGGTCTAAATTTAGGATGGTTGAATGTCAACACCAATGCAACTAAAGTTGACAAAGATAAATAGTGACGGTTGTGGAAGGGGAGATGGGAAGTTTCTTTCCCGTCCAGAATATCTCTTTTGACTTGCAAATTTGAAATATTACTTTAAGAAACATCTGCTTTTGTTAGTGTGTGTATTTAACAAACATTTATTCCATACTATAGAAATACAAGTATGAATAAGATATTGTACTAGGACTAGCAATCCAGGACCACCTGTTCAGTTGTGCATTTTGTGTGTAAGGTATACCAAAGTCAAGAGGCAAATGGAGATTAACATCTTGCTCACCAAGCAATCTACCGTGAATCTGCCACAGTAGGGTTGTCAGATTTAGATATGAATATAGGATGCTCAGTTAAATTTGAATTTCATAAAGACATTAAATAATTTTTTAGTATCAGCTCACGCAATGATTGGAACATACCATACTTGTACCCAGGGATTTATCTGGCAACTCCAGCACTGCCAAAGACAAAGAGGTGCATTTTTGTTCAACAAGGTACTGAGATTTGAGTACAAGTTTTTTCTCCTTACTTTGAAGGAAATTAGGAGGGCCAAGGTGGCTACCTTCACCTAGAAGACTGTTTTCTAATTCATCCATCTAGGGGTTTGTTGTGATTGTTATCTGATTCATGCAAAAGCTAGTGATGACTCAGCTCAGTGTGGAAGAAAGATATGAAAACAGGATGTTCTACTTAGTTTCGTTTCATATGTTCATGAGTATCAGTGGAGTATAAAGGAAATCGTGGCCTATTTTACCTACCAGTGTTTCACAAATAGTAATTTTTGATCCTGATCTTGATTGCTAAGTAAAAGGAAGATGTAATTAGAGCTGTCATCCCACGCTAAGGAATCCCAGCTCTGCAGCAAAAGAGGGACAGTGAAGGGTACTCCTATGCCCAATTAGCACATTTATGTTATTTTCATAAAAAGTGATACATATGGGTTTAATGATTTTTATATACAATTATTTATCTTAGGCTTCATATGGTATATTAATCTTCATTGGAGGGAAGACTAAGACTTCATTTTTTTCCTGACTAAAACATAATGTCTTAAAGTACCAAATGCTGTTATACTTTGGTGTCTGAAGCAAAGTATAATAAACACTGTTAATGAATGTTAATGAATAAGGATCATCATTATAAACTTGAGGTTCTTAACAGTAAGTGTAAGTAGCACTGAGCAAGAGCTGTTGGAATGTATAAGGGCTCTGGCAGGGCAGTCATTCGGAAGGCCTTGTGCACCCCGTCTGTTGAGTATGTTTCATGTGTGGTTTTCTTTTTTATAATGATTTTGCTATTAACTCTAACTTTCAGAATACAAGTGAGTTGTGCCAGTCTGCTTGCCTCTGACAATTGCTTCTTCCAGTTTTCTGTTTCTGTCTCTGTGAACTAAGGACAGGAACAGCCACCAGATCACAAATGTTTGTATAGTGAGAGCAGCTAGACTGTGGTGAGAGCTAGAGAAGCTTCCCTGTGAGCAGAGCCATATTATGGCTTTGTAGGCCCCTTTGTCTGTGAAAAAATACATAAAATTATGTTTCCTGACTGTTGATATAAAGATGAATGTATTAATATATTAAAAGATTTTCTTCAACCTAAAAAGTTCTTTCTCCTTAATTTTGAAGGAAATTAGAAAGGAAGTTTTCATGGCCTGCCCTTGATCCTAAGGGTCCTAGACACTGTGCCTCATGGATAAGTTGCTGAGTAAAGCTGCTTGAACCCCACATTTGTTTTTTCAGTTCTAGAAGTTAGAGAATTTTGCTTACTTCTTTGTTCTTGTCTGTGTTCTAGACAAGTGAAATTGAATCCACATTGAATCCCTGTTTGAAAGGTTGGAGCCTGAAGGAGTAAGGTGGGTTATCTAGGGATAAATGAGGACAGAGTATGGAAGGAATTGAACACTGGCAGAAAACTCTGGAAAACATTGTAATAAAGAGAAATGCTGCAGATAAAAATCAGATATAGACATTAAATTGTAAGGAATGGTGACCTGACTAGAGTACAAGGATTAATTTATCAAGCCAAAAAGCTGAGATAGGTAAGGCAAATCTGTGGGTGCAGGATTAGGGAGTTTGGACTTTATAGTTAGTTTTCGGTCATCTAAATTGTTTCTGATGAGAGAAAGCCCCTACAAAATAGTTCCTTTTGCCATTAAGAACACTGTGGCATGCTTCATGCAACTTTATTTTTTTTAATTTCTTTAACCCTTTCTCCTGTGTACTCAGAGGTCATCATTTCTAGGTGATCTGTCTCTCAAACTCATAAATAAGAGACCAGCTCTTGCTGATATAAGTTTAAAATTGCACACAGTAGAGCCTTTGCTAGCATGCACAAACCCCTGGGTTTGGTCCCCAGCACCAAAAAATAAGTAAATAAACAAAATAAAATCACACATATAAAAACAATGGACAGCAAAGCATAGTGAAAATATCAGTGAGTCCTAAACTCCAGTTTCAGCTCCCCTGGACCTAAGATCCTCAGATCACTTTGCCTCTCACCCCATGTTCCTCATCTCCAAAATAAGAGAGGGAAAGAGAGGGAAGGGAAGAGGAGGCAATCTTCAAGAGCTGTTTCACATACAAAATTTGATGATTCCGTGTCTTTTTCTACAAATTGGTATTAAATATTATTTAATATCACAGACAGTCCACTTTTGCCTATAGTAAATTTAAAATTACTTGGGTTGAAGGTTCTCATTTCCCATCTGCATCATGAATTCTCCCCTTTTTGTCCTCTGTTATACTTGTAGTACCAGGAGGATGGTTACAAAAAGTTAAACTAAGAATTTGCCTTAGGGTAAAATCTAATGGAGAGCTTAAGTGTAGTTGTCTGCCTAGTTGAAGCATGATTTATTTGAAACATCCTTCCTTTGGTATTCAGCTTAAACATTTAACTGGAGGAGAGACAGACAGACAGACAGACATAACAACTACAGACATTTGAGCAAGAAAAATCAGAAGTCGGCAAGACATGCAGAGAATCCTTGTTCTTCCATCTCACTATCCTGGTGGTTGTCTACGTAATGCCAGGGATGGAACCCAGGGCCTGTTGCAGGTTAAGTAAGTGCTCTGCCACTGAGCTACATCCCCAGCCCTCTCCTGGCTGTGTTTAATGATAATCACTCTATTTCCATGGTTTAGAGAAACCAAGAGTTGTAGGAGAGAGTTAATAAAACTTGTTATCTCACAAGCCTAAATTAATAGCTTCTCATGACTCTTATCTTTCCTCTGCTGGAGAAGCCTATATTATGCAATCAGTAGCTAACCAACTGATTAAAAAAGAAGAGACCTATAACAGCATTTGGCATCAGCTTATATTGCAAAGAAGCACATAAGGCAGTCATTCTAGAGTATTTTCTTTAAAACTTACTACCACTGTTATAGCATGCAACATTGGGATTCAGGGGTGAAGGTTCCATGAAATGGTAGATATTTTCCAGTTAAACTCTTGGTATACCATGTATTTTTCCAGGGCTGGAAGACAGAATGCAACAATGGAGGAATGATCTCTAAACCTATACAGGGATCATCATTCACTCAACACATACTTATTAACTTCCCACTTTGTATTAGGCACTATGCTAGCTATGGACACACCAGTAAAACCAGACTGCATAAGACCTGGCCTCATGAAGGAAGAACCACAAGAAATACAATAAATAAGCAAATGCAGAGAGTGAGCCAAGCAGATAGTATATTAAAAGGTAATTCTGACTGTGAGATAAAGAGCAAGACAAAGGGGAAGGAAGAGTAGGGAGGTTTGGGGGTATCTGCATTTTTAAAGGAGAGGATATTGGGTAGGTCTGTGAAAAGCTGACATTCAAGCAAGTCCTTGACAAAGGGAAAGACTAATTTGATCTCGTAAGGGAAGAGCATTCCCGGCAAAGGGATCGCATGAGAACCTTCTGTGTGCCAGGCACACTGGCCTGAATATTGCAAGGAAAGAGACATAGTTCCTACCCCAAGAGAGTGAACAGGCTAGAAGCTAGATTCATGCTTATCAGTAAATGCAGTGAAGCACTCTGGTCTGGTATAAATAATATAAGCTAAGTAAAAATATGAGAAATTCCCATAGCAAGAATAGAGCCAGAATAAGTGATGGAAGAAAGCACCTCCTGCCAGGAAAGCTTTCTCTGGCCTCTGCTCTGAACTGATTTCTCCCTCAGAAGTCTACCTCACACTGAGACCCTTGTGCCCCCACTGCCTTGTCTGGACTTACAACTCCATGGGAAGTGGTGACCCAAGGCTTCAGGCTTCCTCTGGGCCACACTTCAGACTAACCATAGTTAACCTGAAGATTGGTGCTCAAGTCTTCCCTGGCAGAGAACAAACCTTGGCCCTCTAGGAGAATGTACACTGTTTCTCTTGTTGCCAGTCCCATGCATTTTGGGGAGAGGATTCTCAAGGGTCCCACTGTGTGCCCAGTACAGATCCCAACATCCTAGCTGGAGGATGATTTTTCAGGTTACTCTTAAGACTAATCCCTTCAGATTCTTGCTTCTTTTCATTCTTGCTGCTTCTGACAGTGAGAGCAAGGAGTCCCCTCCCCCTACCATCTAGAATTTTTTAATCCTTTTTTTATGGTTGAGGAGGAGGTAGATGCTGAGAACTTCAGTAATCTACCCCAAATCACATAGCTGTGAATGTCAGAGCCTATACTTTCGGTACTACACCAAGCCACATATCCATCAAGATTTTTGCCTCTCCTCCATTGCTTTCTGTCCTCCCCAGGCTTGCCTTAAAGGACCTCGTAGGTGTAAGATGCTGGTTACAAGGTGCAGCATCTTTCCTCACTCTTAGAGCTGGTGTCAGTGCAGTAGCTTTCTCCCAGGCCACAAGACAGGGGCATCCTGCAGGCAACTGCCAGGATCCTCTTTCTATCCACAGTTCTTTCTCCTCAAGAACCTTCTTTGTTTCCTGTTGCTTTTTATGGTAAACCTCCTTCCTTAGTGTAGTGTCCTGAGTCTTCCTTTATTGGCTGCTTTCTCATCTCTCCAAGAGACTTTGTTTCCAGCCCTCGGTGTCCTGACTCAGACACTGCCACCACCCACATAGGATTTAATAGCTTTAGGACCTGGCTTGCTCCTCCAGGGCCTTGCCAGCCCTCCTCTTCCCAGGATTCTTGCAAGATAAATCCACTTCAGGTGACTCTTCACAGACTGTGTCCCAGAGTGTCATTATTGCTTTGTATTTACTAATGTGCAGCATGGTAGTGGCCCCTCTATATTTATTTGTGAATTTTCCAACCTAAATTGTGATCACTTTGAAAGCATAAATTAAATCTTTTCATTCCATAAGTGCCTAAAAAAGAATAAATTCTTGTTAATACTCTGAATGGATAGTGTCAGTTTCACTTTTTTTACTTACTGGATTTACAAACTCTAAATACTCTCACATTTTTCACTCTCAAATGCACAAACATAAAATTCTGATAATCAAAAAATAAAAGTTTAAGGCCCTCAGTACACAACATTTTTGAGTTGTGCCTTAAAACTCACTTCTTAATCCATTCCAGGGTTTCCAATTGTTCACAGCTAATTCTTCTTACCAAGGGTGTATTACACTTGCTCAGCATTGAATGATATGGGAAGAATGGCCTTTCTTTCCTGCATAACTGACTTTACTTTTGTTCATAGGTTGAAATCAGCCCTTCCATTTCACTGCAGTGTTATATTGGTGGCATTTTTATTTAGGGGGGAAAGCTTTCTTCCACATGAACTTTTGTTACAAATCAGTTTATTGGGTCCAATCAATGGGCAAGACCTATGAAAGGGTGTGGATTATCTGGTTGGTCCTTTGTGTGGCAAAAGGCTTAGATGCTGCTTAGTACTTGGCTCATTCTTCATCATGTAAAGAAGTGTTTTTTGAAGGATCAACACCTGACTGAGCCCTGCCTTTTTCATGGTAATGTTTTCACCTGAGTTGTTTCTTATGGTACTAAGAATTAGTTAACTAATACTTATTTAACCTTGGAACAATGTTTATCATAATCCGATTGGCAGATAGTCATTTTATTTAGGCCTTTTCTTTGTAGTGACAGAACTAGCAACTCTTAGTAAGAGTATGCTGGGAGCAATTTTTTTTTTTTTTTTTTTTGCCTCAAATGGGTTATTGCTCCACCTTTTTTCTTTCTGTCAAGGGGCATATTTAGGCACTATGGGCTTAAGACCAGTAGCCACACATTAACAAGATGGATTTTCCCTCTTTGGCTGAATTCATTTCTTTTTAAAATTGCACCCCCATTTCATGCTGCTGGCACCTTTTCCCTTCACAGGCCTATCTAGTGTGATTTGTTACATTAATATTCAAAACTGGTTTTTTCATGAGAAAACTTCCATATGAGCATTACCACTAATTAATATACAAAATGATCCAGCAATCTAATTATTCGGTAATGTTTTTCAATGTTTTCTTCAAGATGATGATTTACAAGTCAAGGCCTGAACTTGCCTGGGTCATGGCCTCTTTGCAGTGTTTGCAGTCTTGTTAAACAAGAAGAAAAGCAAAACATAAATTAGCATCTCCATTATAAGTTGCTCTGCATTTCCCAATCTGTCAACACTTTGAAGAATATGGTTACTGTTAAACTGTAAGAGAAGATAGTTTTAAAGTCCAGCTTTCTGTAATAAGCAAGGAGCTTCTTCCCCAGGGCCATTTATCTAGGCCCAACATCCTCTGTGAGAGAGGAACAAGGTGAGGGAGTTTGAATGGTATGCTGTGGGACACAAAAACCTAAGGGAAAAGAGAAGTAACAGCTACCTTTAATTGTAATGAGCCAGGAGACCAGAGCAGGAGAATCCCTGAACTCAGGAGTTCAGGGTCAGCCTGGGCAACATAGATTCTTTCTCTAATAATTATGGTGATGATGATGATGATTGTGATGAGAGTGTGCCAGCATGTGTGGCCTTTGACACTGATTAGCCTTCAGTAACATAGTCTCAAGTTCACCATTAGAATTTAGTGTTTAATTTAGTGTTTTGATGTGGAGTATGGTGGTGCATGCCTATAGTACCAGTACCCTGGGAGACTGAGGCAAAAGGATCGTAAATCCAAGCCCAAAGTTGGCAACTTAGCAAGACCCTGTCTCACAATGAAAAATTAATATGTATATGTACCAGTTCCCCACATTGAATATATTTACTACGTATCATAAACATATTCTAAGAAAAAAATAGATATTTTGAAAGGACCAGAGATATAGCTAGGGTGAAGGGTCTGGGTTCAATCCCCAGTACTGCCCCCATGGGGAATAAAAAACACCTCTTGGATATAAAAGTATCATTTTTTGTTGCAGTAGAAATTTATTTATCTTTTCATGTTTGTAATTACTTCAGTATCTCATCTTTTATTTTGTTACTTTGCCTTTGGACTTGTGTGTCTCTGTTCCTTCTGGCTTAGAATAGCCTTCCCCTTCATCTTTCTCATTGGCCCACTCATTCTTCAAGACTTAATTCAGATCTTGTCTCCTCCAGAGAAAGCAGCTTTTTCTGCTACATGTTTCTTCTTTCTGCCTGACATCCTTGTACATAATACCACTGCCTTTCTATATTACATTGTGATTTTCTCCTTTATATCTATCTTTCTATATACAAGATAATTCTGTATTCATCTAGGAACTTGGTAAATGTCTGCTGATGGGTATTTGATTTTTAGCTAGTTTATTGAATAGTAATAATGCTTACCCTTTAATCTGTACACATCCAGGTATACTTACTTGGTTACCTGTTATGCCAGTGGCTAACTGTACCAGAGAGTCTTGACTTTGTTTCTTATGGAACTTTATGGTGGTTCGTTGTTCATTCTTGGCACATAGGTGGGCAAAAACAATGGGTAAGGTAAAGAAAAGCTAGTATGCCTCTTACTGACAGTTGTTGGTATAATGTTTATAGAAGTCAAGGTAAAGTTATTTTTGTACTTGATCTTCAATTTCCTAAAATCTTTATTTGCCAGCACATTAGGATTAATGTCCTGAGTTCCTAAGATCCATGAATAAGTTTGATGATTATATTAAAGATTTATCTGTGGACTGAGTTTGTATCATAAATCTAGTGGCTGGGAGTGGTTTTAAAACCTATTCCTGGGCTGAGGATTTAGCTCAGTGGTTAGAGTGCTTGCCTTGCAAGCACAAGGCCCCAAGTTGGATCCCCAGCACCAACAAAAAACAAAAAACAAACCTATTCCTCTTCCATTTCCCATGTTAACTTTTTAAAATGTGTTCTTCTTCATAAAGAAAGGTAGTATATGATTTGAGTCTGGATCTGGTCTCCAGTCTTGGTTCCATCACTTATTAGTTAGTTGATCTTGAACAAATCACATCTGTGAGACTTAATAGCTTCATCTGTAAAATGGAAATAGGCCTGGTATTTAATTCTTACAATTTGTGATTATACTGAAGATGAAATGAGAGGCTGATCTCAAAAGGTACCATACTGCAAAAAGGATTAAATTAAAGTCTTTACATTAAACAGTGAGCTATTCAGACCCCTGACTTCATCACCATCCAGTGTGCTGACATATCAGCTTTATAGTCCTCAGGATGGAGATTAAAAGAGTCTTCTCTGGGAAAAATTTATACACATTGACCTTTGAGGAAACCCCCCTAATCAGCCAAATCTTACCTGACCATGCCATGGTGAAGCCCTCAAACAGGGAGCTTCCAGTCACTAGTTTAACTCTTAAGTATGAGTTGCCATCCATTCATCACCCACTTGAGGGAACCTTCCATTAAAAATATGTAGAGAGAAACTCAGAGGAAATAGAGCAGCAAACTAAAGAAAACATTTTTTAATTTATAATATTCACAGAGCTCTAAAGATATTGATCTTTGAAATATAATGGAGTTTGTAATCCCAGTACTCAGAAGGCTGAGGCAGGAGGCTCACCGCAAGTTAGAGGCCACCCTGAACTACATAGCAAGACCTGTCTCAAAAAACAAATGAAACACAATAGGTTGTGTGGGCTTAGGTATAAAGTATTTGCCTAGCATGCTTGGGACCCTAGGTTGATCCCCAGCACCACAAAAAGGGGGGAAAAAAGAAAAAGAGAGCCAGATGTGGTGGTGCATGCTTATAATCCCACCACTTAGGATCCTGAGGCAGGAAGATTTCCTCAAGTTCGAGATCAGCCTGGGCTACATAGTGAGTTCAGAGCCATCCTCAACAACACAGCAAGGCTCTATCTGAAACAAAACAAAACCCTGTCTCAAACACAAAAAAAAAACCCCACAGAACAAAAACTTCAGTTCAACATAGTACTCAAAACATTAGCTAGAGCAGTCAGGCAAAAAAAGAGAAATAAAAGGGATACATACAGGAAAGGAAGAGGTCAAATTGTCATTATTTGTATATGACATGATCCTCTATGGAAGCCCCAAAGAATTCCACCAAAAGACTCCTAGAATTGTTAAACAAATTAAGTAGCATAGCAGAATACAAAGTCAACAGACAAAAATCAGTAGTGTTTCAGTACAGCAATAATAAACTCACCAAGAAAGAAATTAGGGAAACAGTATCATTCATAATAGCATCAAGAAAAATTAAATAACTAGGAATTAACCTAACAAAGAAAGTAAAAGACCTTTTCAATCAAAACTACAGTACAGTAAGTCTCTGATTTAGGAATGGGTTCTGTTCTGGGAGAAGGTTCATAAATCGGATTCATTCACAACAAGGTGAGTCTTATACACCTTTGGCACACATATTCAATGTATATGGCTTTGCACTTCCTAGCAGTTCCCTCCATATCACCACTGCTTTTCCTCTTGCTTCCAGACATCCTGGGCTCTGACTGAGCACTGTATTACTGTACACTTAAGCACACAGCAGCACAGCTGTGACAGTGTCCAGCATTTGTTCACATCTACCAGTGTTTGTAATGAAGGTCCCTTGGTATCTGTTAAAGTTTGCAACTCAGATGTTCCTAAATCAGGGAATTACTGTACTCTGGAAAAAGAGATTGAAGAGGACATCAGAAAATGGAAAGATGTGCCCTGTTTCTAGATAGGCGGAACCAATATTGTCAGAATGGCCATAGTTCCAAAATTGATTTACAGATTTAACATAAGTCCAATCAAAATACCAGTAGCATTCCTCACAGAACCAATAGCCATCCTTACAGAGAAAACTGTCCTGCCATTCATATGGATCCAGAAGAGACCCAAAATAGCAAAAGCAGTCCTGAGCAACAGGAGCAAAGGAGGAGGCATCGCAATACCTGACTTCAAGTTATACTACAAAGCAACAGTGATTTTAAAAAACGGCATGGAGCCAAACCTGGTGTCACATGCCTGTAATCCCAGCACTTGGGAGGCTGAGGTAGGAGGATCTGTGTGAATTCATGGTCAGCCTGGGCTACATCGTGAGACCCTGTCTCAAAAAGAAAAAAACAGCATGGTATTGTCACAAAAACAGACAGGTAGATCAGTGGAACAGAATAAAAGATAGAGAAACATCCCCAGACATAGTCAGCTGTTTGATCTTCAACAAAGGGGCCAAAATCATATGTTGGTGGAAAGATAGCCTCTTTAACAAATAGTGTTGGGAAAACTGGCTGTCTACATGCAGAACATTGAAGCTGGACCTATATCTCTCACCATGTATTAAACTAAAATCAAAATAGATCAGAGATCTAAACATTCAAACGAAAGCAGTGAACCAAGAAATCAAATACCCAGGAGGCTGAGGCAGGATTGTCGCATGGTAAAGCACTTGAAGTCATAGGTGCAGGCAAAGCCTTCTGAGCAGAACTCCAGTTGCACAAAGAAGTAACAGCAAGAATCGACAAATGGGATTATGTCAATTAAAAAGCTTCTGCACATCAGAGGAAATAATCATCAGAGTGAAGAGAACATACAGAATGGGAAAATTTTTTGCCAGCTATTGCCTCAGACAGAGGACTAATACTAGGATATATGACGAACTCAAAAAAATTAGACCACCCAAAATGAAAGACCCAATCAAAAAAAGGGCAACTGGGCATGGTGGTGCACACCTGTAATCCCAGCATTCAGGAGGCTGAAGCATGAGAATTGCCACGAGTTTGAGGCCAGTCTGGGCTACATAGTGAGTTCAAGGCCAGCCTGAACTGCATAATGAAACCCTGTCTCAAAAAACAAACAAAAAAATGGGCTGGGGATTTAGCTCAGTGATTACAGTGTTTGCCTTGCAAGCACAAGGCCCTAAGTTCGATCCCCAGCACCAAAAAATAAAAAAGGTCAGGTAAAATGAGTGGATGCTTCTCAAAAGAAGTACAAATGACCATTAAACATATGAAAAAATATTTAACATCTCTGGCCATTAGAAAAATGCAAATTAAAACAACACTACCATTTCATCTTACACCAGAAAGAATGGCAATCATCAAGAAATCAAAAAGCCAGGAGGCTGAGGCAGAAGGATTGTCACAAGTTCGAGGCCAGCCTGAACTACTAGTGAGACCTGTCTCAAAAAAAAAAAAAGAAAGAAATCAACAAATGTTGGCATGGCTGCAGTGAAAACAGAACTCTTCTGCAGTGTTGATAGGAATGTAAACTGGTACAACCATTATGGAAGTCAGTATGGAGATTTCTCAAAAAACTAATATTAGAAATTTCGTTTGTCCCAGCTATTCCCCTTCTAGGTATCTTCCCAAAAGAGCTAAAGACACCGTATTATAGCAATGCGTGTATACTAATGTTTATAGCAGCGCAGTTCATAATACCTTAATCCTTTAAGTCCATCAACAGACAGATTGATTTAAAAAATGTGATATCTATACCCAATGGAAAATTACTCAGCTTATAAAGAAGAACAAATTTGAGACATTTGTGGGAAAATGGATACACCTGGAAAATACAATATTAAGTGAAATAAATCAGACACAAAAGCTTCAATACTGTATGGTATCTGTCATTTGAGTAAGGCAAAGTGTAAAGAGCAAAGGATTGATCAAAGAAAACAGGGAGATAGATCTTTTGCAAATAGGAAAGGGTCCTAGAGACGAAGGTTGAGAGGAAGAGGGAAGAGAAGGAGAAGTAAAAAGATTTAAGATGTGTCATGTATGGGTACCAAATATCCACAATGAATGTAAACATTATATACATATATTCATAAACATGAACTAAAAATAATAGTAATAATAATGAAAAAATAATGAAAATGGGGAAGAGGATCTAGAGATGGAGGGAGAGAAGTGGATGGGGAGGAGAAGGGGAATAAAAAAGAATCAAAATGTGTTATGTATGTACCTACTCAGTCCCTAAAATGAATGTGGACTTTGTGTATTACAGAGATCTGTTGATGAAATTTGAAAAAGAAGAAGAAAAAGGAATAGGCAGTTAAAAAGAAAAACTTTCAGAAAATAAGAAAGAGCATTTAGGAGTGAGAAATAATATAAAAGGAATATGATAAAGTTGATATTAACCCCAAAAGTATTAGACAAAGAAGTAAAAAAAATAGAAGTAAATAAAATTAGATTAGTCTTGGAGGAGGCTGATGGAGGATCCCAGTGGGAAAATGGCATGGAGGAGCCCCAGGAAAAGTGGGACAAAATCGTAAGTAAATTATCCACGATATTTCCTAGTAATGAATGATTGGGATTTCCAGGTTAGAAAGGACTTTTTGCCAACCCTGGGGACATAAGCCTGTAGTCCCAGTGCTTAGGAGGCTGAAGTAGGAGGATCTGTGAGTTTGAGGCCAGCCTCAGCTACATAAATCAGACCCTGTCTCAAAAAAAAAAGAAAGACAGGACTTATCTAGTGCCAGCAAAATGAATAAAGACCCATTTCAGTGAATGTAATTTTCAAAGTACAGAACATAGAGATAAAAGATTCTTAAAACTGTATCCCAAAACAAAAAAACAAACAGGTTAGAAATAGAGTCAGAGATCAGATGGCAGATCGTATAACCAGCAGCCCTGAAAATTAAAATACAATAAGAGTAATGCCTTCACAAGTGTGAGAGGAAAGTTCTGACCTTATTCTGTATATTTAATCAAACTACTGTGTATAAGATAGTGGATACAGCTTTAAGGGTAGAGTAAAAGCATTCCAGACATGCAAGGTCTTTAAAATCTTGCTTTCTATGCACCCTTTCTGAGGAAGCTTTCAAATGTATGCACTTAAGGGGGGAAAAAAAAAAAAGAAAAAAAGGAAGAAAAGAAATAAATGAAGAAAAAGAAGGCAGGGATACTGGAGGTCTTACATTGTTAAGGAGGGAAGTTCTAGAACTACCGCTGTGGAGCATGCCTAGGGAGTGGTCAGCTCAAACTGTGAGAATAAAGCCCCAAGAAGGGAATGTCTTCAAGGAAAACCCAAACTTCTAATTACCTAATGTATTTGAATATATTAAAAAGAATTCCATGGTTGTGTTCTTTGGAGATGAACAAAGTGGGAAAAGGCAGTTATTAACTCTATTAAAAAGTGTTACCTAAGAAAGGAAATTTAATAGTACTCTACATGGTTTAGTTGTAAGTCATATTTACAGAATCATAATAAATATTGAACATAGATCTAACTGAACACTGTGAAAGAACTCCACTGGAAGGTTAAGAAAGAGGGCTTACAGTGGGAGGAATACTGCAAAATTAGAAGTAAATCGCATCTTCCATAATAAGAAGTCAATAATAATATTTAACAATAATCTAAGAATAATACTGTCACAGTGATACATGCATACACCTGTTTATATGAACACAGTTTATTCTAGCTAAATCTTGGAAATGGCCTGTCTCTCCATCAGCAGATGAATGAATGAAGAAAGTGTGGTGTTTATACATGATGGGAGTACTAGTCTGACATAAAGAAAGATAAACTTGAGTCATCTGTAGGAAAATGAATGCACTTTGAGACCATAATGTTAAGTAAAATTAATCAGACACACAAACTTAAAATATCACATGGTTTCTCTTATATAGGAAACCCAAAATATAAGTAAGAGCAAAATAAAAGAAAGATAATAGGAAATAGGGAGATAAATCTTTTTAAAAGGGAAAGAAGGACCAAGAGATGGGAGAGGGGTATAAAAAGAATTAAGATGTGGGGCTGCGAATTTAGCTCAGTGGTTAGAGTGCTTGCCTAGGAAGCACAAGGCCCTGAGTTCGATCCCTGGCACCAAAAAAGAGCAAAAAAACAAAAAGATATGAATGTACATGTAACAACCCACCCACAAGAAATGTGATCATTGTGCGCTAAAAACATCTACTAATAAAAAAATTGAAAATAAAGATAATACTGTAACCTGATTATCTGAAGATAGGAAGTAAACGCAAGAAGAGAGCTTAAAGGAGTCGAAAATGACTGCCTCTGGGGAAAGGGGATTAGGAATGGCACCATAAGCCTGGCATAATTTTTAAATATTTTTCATACATTCTTTGGTAAAGTATAATGAAATTTTAAAATATAAGATAACTAGGTAAGACACTTAACCTGTGCATTTCAAGTTAAGTATGGTATGCATGGAAACTATTATTACCCTGCTCTTTCTAGAAATCACAAGAAAGACTTGCTAAGCGGGCAGTGCAGGCTTTCCTGTCACTCATCTTCCCTCCGTTCCCACCATACACACGCCATGTTGGCTCTGAAGAAGGAATTACAGTCTTCAGTGTCTTCCTCTCTGTATATCTCTCAGATTTTCTAATCCATTGTTTTACTGATGTGAATGAGAAGCTGTTTAGATGTTGCGCTATCCAATTCATATTATGGTTACCTTTTTTTATTTTAGATATTCCTGAGGAAAATCCTGATATTTTTCTTCTCTTTTGCCTAATCATTTGCATTTATACAATTAAATGATACATGTTTTGTTCAAGCTTGCTATATAGTTTCCTAATTAGTCTTGTGCCATCCATTTTAATACATTTTCTCCCTATGATCAGGGCCGCAAGCTTCTTATCATTGGGACCACGAGCCGCAAAGATGTCCTTCAGGAAATGGAAATGCTTAATGCTTTCAGCACCACCATCCATGTGCCCAATATTGCCACAGGAGAGCAGCTGTTGGAAGCTTTGGAGGTGAAAATGAGTCCATGGATTGCCCACTGTTTACTGTTTATAAGAAAGGAGTTGAGGCTAGAAATAATGCTGAGGGGTACACAGGTGTTGCACCTGGTGTTTGGTTTCTAAGTTAACCTAGAACATGAGATCCTGGGGTATTACCTCCAGATTCCTTTCAGGAATCTGAGGAGGAAGAAGAACAGTACAGGTGACAGTGCAGACATTAAGTTTTCCATTCCTTAGTGTAGGTGGCATACAAACTGCCAAGAATGCATGACTGTGTGCTTAGCATGCATAGAATGCATGTAGATTACGTGAACCAAGAACTTGGATAGGTGAAGAAGGTACAAGGTTGGGGGCAAGGTAATCGTTGTATAGAAAAATTGGTTATTCAAAGTGCCTGTCAGCATGTTTCCTTGTCTTAAGTAAATTGGAAGAATGATTAAAGCCTTAGAAACTTATTAAAAAGCTACAAAAATAAAAGAAATGTTACTAACTAGTTTATAATGTAGAAATGTTTTCATAGCTGGACACAGAGATGCACGTGTAGTCCCAGATACTTGTGAGGCTGAGATAGGAGGATAACTTGAGGCTAGGTCTTCCAGACCAGCCTGGGCAACATAGTAAAACCTCATCTCAAAAAAAAGGCAGGGGGAGAGAAAAATATTTTCTTAAATTTCTTGTTTAAAAAATGTTCATCAGTAAACTTTTAATTAATATTAATGTACATAAATGACTTGAGAGCTGTTAGAAAATATGATCTAATGCGTTATTCAGTGTGGTAGTCAGTAAGGCATCCTAAAACCCTCACAACCTGTAGAGTTGGTGTGTGCGTGCTCCCAACAAAATATAGAAATCACCTTTAGATAAGTATTTCTAAGTTGTCTGTTTGAGCAGCTTTTGTGGCAGGGTTAGGTAAGAGAATTAAATTTAGTCTGCTTTGACACGTACAAATTGTTCCTAGAAAGGAATATTTTAAAATTTAACTTGTATTTATTATAGATTGGGACTATTTTTCCCTAGCAAATATATCTCTAAATTTTAATTGAGGTCATAAGAAAACAGGGTGTAAGATAGGAATTTTCACTTTCCTGATTGTATCTAATGATTTTAGGTAGGTCAGACTGGATTTTAAAACATGAAAGAATCCTATCAGTTTAACCCAGTCAGTTAATTTTTACAACTGTTCTCTTAAGGGTGAATGTGAGAATTACCTAATGTTAATGTACTTACTCCAAAAGTGCTTTCATTATTGGTTATTGTTTCTGCAGCTTTTGGGCAACTTTAGGGATAAGGAACGTACCACAATTGCACAACAAGTCAAAGGGAAGAAAGTCTGGATAGGAATCAAGAAGTTGCTAATGTTAATCGAAATGTCCCTGCAGGTAAGGTAGTTACAGATGTTCTCTGCATGATTCAGGCACAGAAACTTCACAATACACCAAGAGGTTTTAATATTTCCTTCGCTTAGGGTTTAATTCATTTGCCACAATTCTTATATTATTTCTAAACTCAAATTAGTATTAGTAGCGTGCTTCTAAGTTCCAACAATAAATTCTTTTCTTTCTCGTGTCTTAAAATTGAAAAACAGAAGAAAATATTATAAAGTTACTTTTGGTTTTAATTTAGGGAGTCACTAGATCTTCAAACTAGGAAGGACTTCAAGGAGCAGTTGTTTAGCTGCTCCCTTGTTTTGGAGATGTGTGCATTACACGTCCAACAGGTTATCAGTGAATTAGCCAGCATTGCCTAGGCAGCTGTGATGGAAGAGGGTAGTATTCTCCTTTAGAGGTCAGTGAGTTAGTGTACATATACCAAAGGAGGTTTGGGAGACTGCTCTGCGGGACTGATTAACTGAGTGGTAGGCTAGATGTGGGCTTTATGTATTTTCCCCTAACTGGGATCCTAGAAATTTCATTCAGATTACTGTAGCATTAAAGCATCCAAGATCTCATAGAAGACTAAGCCTGCTGCCTGAGGAGAGACGGATGAAACTTCTGGGACTATCTCAATCTACTGACAACTAACCTCTCCTCTTTTTGAAATTCCATGCTTCCATGTGCCAATCCTATGTCTTCTGGTCTTCATTTGAGATACTGAACAAGTATATCCCTACCAAGCTTTGAGTTTAGATACCATGGCTCTTACTATCCACAGTCCCTGGAACAGAGCCAGACACACTGTAGGATGCTCAGTAAACTTTATTGAATGAATGAGTCCCAGACTTGGATGAGCAATAAAGCATTATACATTACTGAGCAGTTCTCCCCTTTGGCCAGTGTGAGCAGTGAGGGACACAGAAGTTCAAGCAGTTACAGTTACATCTGAAAGAGGCTCTTAAACCAATATCAAAAAGGAAACATGAAGTGAATGCTTTTTAACCCTTTCTAGAAAACTTAAATAAAATTTTTGTGGTTTTCAAAAACCTCAGTCTACTGAACTTTCAGATGAACAATTTATTTATTTTCCATTATGAGCAATAAATTAGTCACAGATGAAGCACTTTGCTTAGGCTTATTTCTGCTAAAAGTGCACATACAGGTGCATTGGCTCTTTCCCTGCAAAAAAGATAAATCTGTCAGAAAGTCAGCTCTAGTCTTGTTCTTCTAGTTTCAGCACAATTTTTTTTCAATAATTGCACAGAAGAAACTATGTGGGTTTTTCTCTCCAACCTCTTCCCTTCCTCTTCCTTTGATGCCTGCAGGTCAGTGAGGAAGGTAATGCCTCTTATATATGTAGGGTAAAAAGAGAAAGGGGCGCTCAGACCTAATCTTCAGCGACTGACACTTCATAGGCCTCTGAATTTGAACCCTTCATGTCAAATGGATTCTGTGCAGCTGAGTGGCTTCTCTTTAGATCTGCCTTACAGAGACCGAGTCCAAGTGACGAGGCATGTAGTTTAGCAGAATGTAAGTCATGTTCCCTCTCTGTTCACCGTACACGATTCTGTTAAAACTTGCACAGTGCTGAGGATCTGCTCTGACTGGATGTCACCTGAGGGAATAAAGTCATTTATCTAGATTACTTTTTTCCTCCCTTTCTCTTGACTTTTAATTCCATAGCTACAGGCAAGTCAGTAAGTCGTTGCTCACACATATTAAATATATTTACTGGGCAAAGACCTGCAAGTACTGACTACAACTGAGCTCCAGCCAGTTCCATTTTTTAAAAAGAACTTGACAATTGATTCATATGTAATTCTATTCCCAAAGAGAAAAAAATGTTTCTTTTTGTTAACAGTTCATACTTTTTCTTGGTTCTTTGTAGCCTGACCTCTTAACTTTGATACATTTGAAACTTTTGTTCAATGTTTTGCTGGGATAGAAGAGAAAAAAAATCTTTCAAAAATAATAATAAAGTGGTTGGAGTGGGGAATCCAGTTGTACACTCACTCACAGCTGCGTTTAGTATCTGAAAGCTGTTCCTGGAGGGCAGGGAGTTCCCTTCTGGGAACAGAGTTCTACCCCTAGAACATGTTTTAAAAGTGAGGTGTGTTTCTTACAATAAAAATTCATCTTAATGAATTAAAAATATTTTTAACGATCATTTTCTAGGTAACTTCACATCTGTGGTAGACCCATTAGCATAAAATATATTTTAACAAATTAATATGAATATGAATATAGAATGAAAATCTGGAGCGATAATTACCTGAACCAAGCACCTGAATCAACCCCACCATCTCTTCCCAGATCCATAATACAGTTATAGAGACCCGGTTACCCAAAGAACATACCACAGTCAGCAGCACTCTTCACCGTTTTCTTTGCAGCACAACTTTTCCCTTCATTGCAAAAAGAAACTATGAAGGGACACTGGGCCTAAGCAAGCCTCAGTTGATTATATAGAGATAGTAAGCTATACTTTGATAGTTCCATTAACCTCAGTTTGATTGCTTTGAGTCTGATCTGCTCTTGTATTAGAGTCCTATGAATTGAATGCCATTTGAAGTGCCATGAATGGCCACAGGTCTGGTGTCATGGTGATGCTTCACAGGTGTGCTCTGCCTCTCCACACCAGGCCAGCTGAGAGAACATCTAGCTGAGGTCCCTGTGACTAATGGCTCAGGTCATTTTAACCCAATCTACAGCAATACTTCATGTTGGGAAGTCCCATTTGATCTGCTTTGTTATGTATTAAATCATTGGTCAAGGAACAGGTCACACATTTCTCTCAGTACTGCTGGAAGTATGAAGCCAAGCATTTCCTTGGCATGAAATAAGTGCATGTTGTTAGAAGGCATCATTAACCTGTCTTTTTTATTTCTTCAACTGTATTTAGATGGATCCCGAATACCGCGTGAAAAAATTCTTGGCCCTTTTAAGAGAAGAAGGAGCGTAAGTACACAAAGCAAAGACTGCCACCTAAATGCTCCACTCTGTTAAATCTCAATGCCTACCCTAAGAGCTGCACACACTGCATATGAATTTAACAATTTCTTTCCTAGATAACTCTGTTTCCTTTTATTAGAATTCTTCCCTGTGTTGTAGGTCTGAGAGACCAAGCAAGGAAACTGGTTGTTCTGTTGGGTTGCTCTCCCTGTCCTGCTTCGCAAAACTTCCTTGTCAGAATGCAGGAAAAAATTTGATGGTACATATTTATTAGAACCTGCTTTTAAATGCATGGAGCTGTGACCATTCTTTTGCAGATGTGTAGTGGGAAACATAGATAAAACATTAAGCAACTCTTAGTGATTTCACGATGAATGACTTTTTGCAAGCCTTCATCTATTTCATTTTGCAGTAGCCCCCTTGACTTTGAAAATGTGCTACTTGCAACACAGTGACCAAGGGAAGTGACCAAGATGAGGATGGCCTGGACTCTTCATTCATATTGCTCAAGATACTGGACTAAGTGAACTACCTTCAACATGCACTCTTGCTTTGCATGATTAATGCAATAATACTTCCTTCCTTGTGCTTATTGAGATATTCTAGTGTTTTGTGGAAGGTGTAAACATGCTTTAGAATGCTATACTTAACTTTCCATACAAGCTAAGATGATTCCTTCTTACTCAGAATCTATATGTGGAAGACATGCTGTATTTGTGCACACTACACATTTTAAGCTCCCTACTACCACCATTCCTGCAAAGCTCTCATTATGCGTAATGAATGTTGCAAAGCAACACTTGGTCTTTTAGAAGGAAGACTTACTTCCTCATGCAAACCAAGAATAATGAGTAGAAGTGTGGCTTCCGAGGGATTCTGTTACAGCTTCCCTGTGCTAACACTAAAGGTAATTGGGTATTGGTTAAAGGTTCTCCCACAAAATAGGTTATTATCTTTGCCTGAAGAAACAAGTCTTTGAATATCTATGATCCTGTTTTCAATCATTTTCAGAGTTGTTTCCAGGCTGCGATCAGGAGATCTTTCTTAGGAGAAAGTCAGATTATTACTGTGTTGGCTGTGACATCCCCTTAATGTAATTAATTTGCTCTGTGGTAAGAGATATGCTAATCATTGCCACTTGGAGATGTTGCTAAAAACTCTATGTATGAAAAAATGTACACCCCTAAACAGAAAGGAATTATTAAAATAATCTACAAACCTCTCAGCACTAATTAGTGTCCAACTCTAAGTGGGTCAGTTCCTTAGGATAATATTAAAGGCTTATTAGTATTACCGCTTTTCTTTTTTCCTTAGCCCAATGACTTACTTAGAATTTGTTATTCTTGTATTTTAAATTATCTGTTCTATCTGACATGAAAATAAAACAGTTATCCAAAAAATAAGCCACTTTCTAGCCCACTCCCCTCAACGGTCCTTTAACATCCATGTTTTGAAGGCAGTGCATCATCCAAGTGCTTCTTCCAAATGCTTTAAAGGCATTTCCTTTACCCTCCACACATTTCTTCCAAAGGGTAGAAGAGCTCATTGAGTCATTTTGAAGGTGATATGTCTTATCACTGAATTAGAAGCAGTTTAATTAGGTCATCATATGTGGTGATGAGGCTTGCAGAGCATGCCATTCTCCTCACTGCTGCCTAAAACTTGAGGACACTTGATCAGAAGCCATCCTAAAGTGCTTGTGTCACACACTGCCTGAGAGGTTTGTTGTTGCAGTGGCACTTGGGTGTGGCTCTGTCATCTGTCCCCATGGTAGAAGGCAAATCATCTCCAGATCTTGCTGTATATATGCTTTCGGGGTTTCATCCCTAGCTTATTTCGTGGGTTTTAAAACATTTGATTATATCGTGAATTCTATGATTCCTGGTGGCCAGTAGCCTGGATTCCTGTCTTTGCGATCTTGCCTCTTTCCTCCTCCTATGAAGCTGCACACGTTGTATTAACTTCTGTCTCTTGTTAAATGAGATTAATGTCTTTGTGTTTTATCCAAAACTATATTGAAAAAAATAAATATTATATTGTTTAATGCAAATGAAGGAATGCAATAAAAAGTAAATATACCTGAAAATGTTCTACAGACCAGTACATCATACAAAACAACAAAGATTGCTAATAGGAACATATGAAGAAAGCCCTCCTCGTTTTGTTACATCGTAAGGACATGGGAGATTTTTTATTTAAGAGTCTCATATTTAGAAAGTATTCAAAAAGAAAAGATTATTAGCGTATCAAAAGATGCTAAAAGACAACAATCTTACGCTTTATACAAAAACCAAGGTAGTTACTGAAAGCCATAACTGTGTAAGACATCTGAAAGGGAAGCCGTTTCTCAGTTAGAATTACCCCTTCCTATGAAATGTATAAACCAAGGGACTCCAACACCTTCAGTGAAATTTCTTCCCATGGTTCATTTTGGTGTCCTTTATGGTTTTTCACATTTTTCTGAGCCATCAGCTCTCTTAGCCTAAACCCTGATCCTCAGCATTGGCTCAGGTTAGGGCAGAGGCACCCCAGAAAATCAGCAAAGCTCTACAGAGAAGAGACCAATTTCAAAAATTTCTGACAGTGGGGAAAGGGGGCCCTCAGCAGAGTGCCTGCATGTATAGCATAGCCTGGTAGCAGAGCAAAGAGCCCCAGCTGCCTTAAGAGTTCTTCATGTATGAGTGAATTTAACTAGTAACTTCAGAAGAAGAGGTTATTTTATCCTTCTTAAATGTTTACATCCTCACCGAGGAACTCTTTTTTTAACGTAATACAGAAAAAAATGTGTAATTCAGTTAATACGTGAAGTATGTTTTGCTTTACAGCTGTCTTCACATAGTCTAAAAATTAGTTTCAGCCACACATCGCGAAATTATGGAGTAGATTGAAGTGTATGTAATCATATCCTCATCAACAGACTTGCTGAAACATTGAGACAGTTATTAAAAAAAAAAAATAAACCAAACCCAGACAGAGAAGACAAAGCTGGGGTTTCATTTTCTTTGCCTGGCAGCTTGGTCCATAGGCTCTTCAAAGAAGGGACTGGGCAAGGTGTGTTTGATAGTTCAAGAAAGCATGTAAATTTCAGAAATTATTGCAAAATGAACTTCAGTTTCTCATCAGCTGGCAAATCACACTGAGACTGGGTCTGAGCTGAGCCTGTGGAGGGTGTGTCCTGTACAGACACCGTGGCATTAAGATGCAGAGATAGTGCCTGTGACTGGCAAGAATCCCAAGTAGGTGAGGGCAAAATTTGCAAGGAAGACTCAGGTTTGAGATTTTCCCAGTACATAATCTCCACACAGCTGACTCTCTGTTTTGGGAGTATAAGATTAGTGGTAAGACAAATGTTGGCTTCCTAGAGTTCTCTGTTCAGCTAGAAGTGATAGTAGTAGTGTGGCCCTACTTGTGCTGAACTTCCTTGCAATGTGCAGACCAGCCATGCACATTAGTACAAGTCCCTTTATTCAGGGCCTCATGGATGAAACAATTTTTTCTCGTGCTTTTCTCGGCTTTTTCCTTATGCCTATATTTGATTCCATCCTTGAACTCATACATATATCCCTTCCCTTCTACTTCATTGCTTTAAAAGACATTGTCTCAGAATACTGTCTTTTCCATTTGGATTTTTTTTTAACTTCCTTTTGTTTTTAGATGTTTGTAAGTATGATGCTTATAGAGAAACTAATGTTCAACCATAACTATAAACTAACTGGATTCTCTAATCATAGAATATCATTAATCAAGGATTACATATGACCTTGGTATGTATAAATAGGGACCATTTAAATATTTGGAAATGCCATCGTTAAAAATACTAAAATACTGGAATAGATGAGTATTAGCTTTATGGAAAAGTGAAGTAAAAGATGACCAGTCCTGTACGATGGGAAGGACTACTTCTATTTATCCCATTCCTTACACAGCTGCAATGTAAGTTTTTGTGTTTCCAGATTTTCAGGAACTAAATATACATTAAAAAAAAAAAAGTCCATTAACTTTTCCAGGCATGGTAACACATGTCTGTAATCCAAGTTGCTTGGAAGGCTGAGGCAGGAAGATACTCAAGGCCAGCCTGGACAACTTAACAAAACCCTTTCTCAAAAAACATAGTAAGAAGGGCTGGGGAATAGCTCACTGGTATAGCACTTGTCTAGCATACATTAGGTCCTGGAAAGGAAAGTTTATGAACGTCTAGTGTCCATTTCTGCTCTAAGGTTAGAGGTCTGGAAATGATGCAGGCAGCCCATTACCACACGAGTCAGACTGCTTCATTTTCCTGTGTTTATTTTTTTTATAAAGCCTGTTCCTAATAGAGGTAGGGCAGAAGAAAAAACACTTTTGCTGTTTTCTGAATTGATGTGCTAAATGAACTGAAGGTGGCACTTTATGGGCAGGTCTGAAAACTAAAGAACTATGTATTGTAAAACTTGAGTTAGAGCATCCTATCATTGGGAAGGCAGGGCATGTGAGCCTCAGATGAGTCCTTTTGAAACTCCAGTCCAAGGATAGAATGCACAGTGGTAGGTCCTTCTGCCCAAACTTCCCTACAACCTCAAGGGCTACTTGTTCCTAGACCAGCCAGAGCCCAGGGCTCACCATGTCTTCTTGCCGACCAACCCACCTTTTCTACAGCATAGTGTTTGTGGAACTAGCAGGAAGGGCCACTTTACTCATGAGATATGGAAACCTAGTGAGGAGAGAACTGAAGGCAGTAGCCAGCCCCATAGTCAGCTGGCCTTAAGCCAAGTCATTTAGGAATACCTGAGACTGATGTGTACGATGAAAGTGCTCAAGTCTATGAAATGCATTACTGCCCAAACTAGTTATTTGTAAAACCAGAAATTCCTTGTTAGAAATTGACTGAGAACAAAACCATAAGAAAGACCTATAGTAGAGCAGACTTAGCCCCATGACATCTCAGGTGATTTTGCTTGGAGAAAGAGAGGAAATGACCTTAATTTGGTCATTTAATTAGCTGAGGCCACCACAGTCAGACTCATATTCTTGACCTCCTGAGCATGAATCTGAAAACTCCACACATGGTACAATGTATCCATTTTAAGTTTTTTTACCTTCTCTTTAATGACTTTAACAGAAAAAAACTTCATGATGAAATATATTTTCTCCAAATATATATATATTTATATAATATATAATCTTAGTTAACTCAAAGGTATATACATTGTATAATAAATAATATTTATAAAAAGACTTTTTGAATATAAAATCAAAAAGATCAACAACTTCTACAACTTTTTACAAAACTTTGGATACAGCAGTTGATAGGAAATTTCCATTGGATACTATTACCTGACTATGGCGGCGAGAATAATTACAATGCACTCGTGTACTATTATTAAATAATTACTTGTCAGCTACTTGAATACGCCCCAGAAACATGACTTTATCACTTTTAATATAGAATACATAGATATGAAAAGACTTAAAAATTTGTATCCATTCTGCTGAAGTATTCTCACATAAAGCAAGCATTATCCAGTTGACATGATTTAAAACTGTTCAGTCTACGGTGAGATGGGAAGGACATTTCAGACTCTGGAAGGGCAGGGATGTTTAGCAGGACTCCTGGCCATCGGGTTCGAGTGTGGGCAGGCTCCCGGATGACCATCTTGGCAAGCCCACCTGTACAACCCAGAGATTGCTGAGCCAGTATCTTAGGTCATGGTTAGGTAGACCCCAGATGGAAGGAAGGAAAGATAGATCTTTGTTCTGTTCTGTTCCCCTGTCACATCTCCTTTTTCTGATTCTCCTTAAGACGGAGTTGTTAGATTGATCCAGCCTGTTAAATCCATCTGCCTCCGTTTGGCTAGCTTCCTCCAGGACACTCAGCAGGACCAGTGTGCGTCAAGGAGAACTCAGCTGGGAAGTGCTTTACCCCAGGAGCAAGCGACTGCTTGCTCTCTTTGAACACCTAATCCAGACCCTTGGTAACTGCAAAGATTGATGCTATCTCATATGCAGGTGAAGGGGAAGAGCTTTGTTAGAGAACTCTGCATTCTATTTACTCACTCGGACCAAAGGAAAGAATGCAAGGAGACCCATCCTTTTTGGAGAGGGGAAACAGGAATCTTTTCAGCCTTTCCATTGACTAGTCACAAAAGTGGAATTGCAGTATAGATTTCTGCTCTCACTGGTGCTTTGTCAAATTTATACTAAGGTAACCTAGAGTCCAACTGCTCTATCTGGGGCGGCTTTTATGGAGAATCTGCAGGTGAGCAGGGCTGGGAAGGACTGAACAGCCTCTTCCAAAGACACTGCTCATTTCTATAGGAAGCCATTTGAGCTGGAGAAGACTTGCCCTCCCTATACAACCTATCTATATACAATGTCCACTGCAAGAAAATTACTGCAGAATGGTAGGAAAAGATTTTGACATCTGACTGCCTCTCGTGCAGAACAGGTTTACAGAGAAAATGAGACTGAGAACCCAGCTGCTCTTCAAATGGCCACCCAGAACTAGTTGCTGGGGACCTCCCCAACACTTCACCCCAGCTAAACCTATGGCTTGTATCAGAATGGGAAAGTGTATCTGATTCAAATGGGAGTAGACTAAGGGAACTGCAAGGGTCTGTCCAACTTCCCACCTCCCACCTCACAGGCATCCTGGAATGTCACCATGAGAAGCAGCTCAGAGACAGAATTTCGCCCATGCTCATGTATTTACTACCGGGCCGAGAGCTCGCATTAGCCCAGCCTGTTCTGTTGGAGCAGATTTTTTTTTTTTATTTAATATGTGCAAAAGTAAGCCTTGGGTCTGTTGCTACCAGACCCTGCAGAACTAAAAAGAAAGCCCCTCTGTAAAAGCCACACACCATCCAGAGAAGGGTGAGAAACGTGAGATGAGAGAGGGAGGAGCCTCCCGCTGCAGGCTGGCTGGGTCCAGGTCATTTACCACGTGCAGCTGGCAACAGTCTGTCCTTCTTGCTGGCGGACGCTGAGGGCTGGCTTGGCTCTAGGTCCTGCTTCCCATGGGACTTCGGTGAATCCACCCAGCTGCACACTTTACCCCTTCCCAGTGCCCTTTGAGAAAATAAGAAGAATCAGAAACCTGTTTCCTCTTCCAGGAAGACCATCCCTTGGAGTACAAAGGTTAAAGGCCCCTAACAGGTGATCTCAACACTTCTCTTGTGTTTAGAAGTGATGGAGCTCAGCTGGGTGTGGTGCTACACACCTGTAATCCCAGCTACTTGGGAGGCTGAGGCAGGTGGATTGCAAGTTTGAGACTACCCTGGACAATTTAGCAAGACGCTGTCTCAAAATAAAAAGGGCTGTGAATGCAGCTCAGTGGTAGAGTACCCTAACAACTCCTCTTCTACCTGAGGGTCTCAGGCCACAGGAAGCGAGTGGCAGGTAACCACTCTAATGCAGGCATTCTTGTTGAGCGTAGCCTGGGAGAAACCTTGCCAGTCTGAGCACCCATTCCCATTCTCAAATTGCCAATTGTGTTGGGCTGGTGCCAGACATGCACTGTGTTTCTGTATGGCGGAGAGTAGCTTGATAATAAGCTGTCCAAACCAGAGAAAGTCAAGTTATGAGTAATTCCCATGGGAACACCAGTGTGTGTGTTTCACTCATTTGTTTGAGGCACAAAGCCACTTTATGGGCATTCCCAACCAACCCTCAGCTCCTTCGGGTGTTTACAGGGCCAGAAGAAGACTTCCAGAGGCTGAAACAGGCACAGTAAGATTACAGCGCTATGCCCAAGGTCCTGCAGCCAGACCACTTGATTCTTGTCCAGAGCTCTTCCAGTCCACTGATGATGGTCACATGTCCATGTAGTTCACAGCCCCAAGCCCATCCCACATGGCCACTTTGGAGCCTACCCTGTGACAAGTGGAGAAACCTGTCCTGGGGCAGTACCATTTTCATGACTCCTCAGCGTGTCCCATGAATCCGGGCAAGCTCCCTCCTCCCTGAGCCCCGGTCTCCTCGTTTGTGAACTAAGGCCAAGGGCCATGTCCTGCCGGGCCATCATATCATGAAGAGCTGGGCCCATGGTTTATTATAAGGAATAAATCTGCTACTTGTAAGGTACCAGTGTTAAGGTACCAAATCAATGGTTAACTAGAGACAGTGGACAAAACTACCTACAAGTGATGGGAAATGTTTTTCCCATACAGGAAGGAACCAGGCTGGGCTCCACCCTCCTGGGTAGCGCCACTGTGACTCAGGTCTCCCACCAAGTGTGGCGGGTACAAGGCTTGCTCTGCGGCTCCCTTCTCTACTTGTACCACCAAGACCAACAGGACAACCAAGAGGACAGCAAGGGAATATGTCCCCTGCCATCCCTGCCAGCTTCTCTTGGGTTCCCATGAAAAGAGTACATGGATTAAGGGACAGAAAGTAATAACTGGGCACAGCCAATCTTTGGCCTATAGCTCCAGATTAAACCACAATTTGGCAAAGTCACTCTCAGCCAGCTCTCCATGTCCGGGACATCTCAGCTATCTACCCATGAGCCCTGGACCATGGGCCTGGCTCTTCATGGGTATGATGGCCCCCCTCTCTCCTCCCTCCGCGCGTGTGCATGCGTGCGTGCGTGTGTGTGTGTGTATGTGTGTGTGTGTGTGTGTGTGTGTTTTTGCTGGGAACTGACCAAGAGCCTCAAGCATGCTAAGCAAGCATTCCACCACTGACCTACACCCTTGACTCTTCTTAGGGTCAGTATAGAGTTGGGGGGAAGGATTCCTGGACATCAAGGCCAATCTACCACCCATTTCCCTGCCTGGCAGATCTCAGCTGCCCATGTGAGGGCAAGAACAAAGCTGCAGAGACACAGTCTATATCTGCCTCTGCAGAACCTACAGAGTGGGCTTTCTGGAGGCAGAGTCCTAGGCCCTGCCTCAGCCACTACCTCAAGTGTGCCCTTCTGGAAAATGGGCAGGCTGGACAAATGGCCCTCTGAGCCCTATCCAGAGCTAGTGTTCTGAAACTACCCTTTCCCCATCCCTTCTCAGAACTGCCAGAGCTCTGTCTCACTCTATAGTGGGGACACCGTGCTGCCTCTGGCCATGGCGAACATCAGAGGAAAGTGATGCTGTAGTTTTCAACATTCCTTCCACCTTGACATTCCACAGTGGGCTTGTGTCCTCTTACTCACTGACTTCTGCTGTCATTCCAAACTGCTAATGATGGTGTTTCTTTGCATAGTGACCACTCTATGTTACGATTCTGATGGCATTTATCACACACACTTCCTACGAGTGCTATATTCAGAGACATGCTAACACCTGTTAGTTAACTTGAGCTTCCCAACTCAGCCATCCCTCCCTCATCACCACCACTGTAGAGATCAGGAAACTGGGGACCCAAGTAACATAGCCACCAAGGGATAGCCCTGGGCTCACTTTTGTCCTCTTTCCCCTCCCCATATTGCTTTATCCTCACATTGGGAAAAGTTGCACCTCCAACTGCCTCTCTGGACTCTGTCCTGCTAGAGACATACGTTGGCTTCCACCAAGGGTTTCCCTAAATGTGTTGGGAAGGGGTTAACCCTCAACCAGAGCTACTCCCCTTGATGTCCGATACTTCCCATGCCCCTATCCAGCCCTACAGAGCACAGAACAGGGTGTTCTCCCCTAAACCTGCCCTGACCAGCCATGACCCAGTAGGCATGTGCTTTTCAATGAACCAAGTTCTGTCTCCTCACAGTACCTCTGGGGAGATTACTGGGAGAAGCTAGACCAGAAGCCCTCGCCCACACCTCTACATATCAGGTCCCTTCTTAGGGGAGAGAAGAGGTTCCTGGACCACTTTACATCCACGTTGACCTATCCTGGGGCCCCATGGATCCGAGGGCCAGGGCATAGTGCCTCCCACGCAGGCCACCTCTGGGAAGCTTGAGAACATAATCCACCAGCCTTTGATCCTTGATTACTCAGCACAGTCACTCTGAACTTGAGTCCCTCCTCCTTCCCATCGCCATCCATAAACTCATTGAGGGTGCTCCTCACTCCACCTAAGCTTCAGATCTGTCAGGATACAGGCTTATCCAGCGCTTCCCCCACCCACCTCCCTAAGGTTGGGAGGATTTATGCTTGTGCAAAAACTTGCCCTTTAAGTTCAAGGTAGATGCAAGATGACTGCCCCAGGGGTAGAAGAGGCTCTTCAGCCCACCATTTCAGGTATTTTAACCCCCTCATTTAACACTAAGAAAAGAGGTCTCAAAAATTAAAGAATAGGAAGGAATTTACGGGTGAAGTCAGGACCAGACGTCAGCTTCCAACCCCACTGCGTGTCTCTTCCAGCTCCCCAGATGCTCATCGTGATAGCCAATGGCTCTCTGGTCTGGCTCATAATTTACTAATTTCAATCAGCCGCTTGTGGCATATGTGCATATACTTGGTTATTATCTGTGCTTTGTGTAATCCAACTTGCTGCCCCAGAACCATACCTAATGAAGCCTGGGAAATCCTAGCTTCCCATTTTGCCTATGGGAACTGTGTGACTCGTATAGCTTAGCAATAAAACAAGAAATGCCAGAAGAGGCGATGGGCTAGTCCACTCCCCTGCCTCCCCACCCCTCACCCTACCTGGTTCCCTACTTGCAGGTGTGCACGTCATAGATGCGGATGCACTCCTGGCAGCTGACGTAGCAGCACCAGTGGAAGATACAGTGGCATTTCTCCTTCCGCTTCTCCGTCCTCGTGTTGTGGCCACGGCCACAGCAGAGTAAATCGCAGCCATCGATGCCGTGGGAGGTGACATTGCAAGTCCGGTCCCTGGTGCCAAAGGAGCCTGTCTCTGGGTTGGGCTCACAAAAGTTCGGGGAGTTCTCATAGTAGACCAAATCCCTTTCAGTGGGCGGCTTAAAGAGCGCATACTTGGCCCGGAGAGTCTCCACCCAGCCGCGGGACTCACGGTGCTTCTCCACCACCATCTCTGAGGCGCTGTCATACTTGTCTTTGAGGAAGTCCCCGATGGCACGGAAGTCAGGCTGGGCCCACCAGCAGGTCTTCACCTCACAGCTTCCCGACAGCCCGTGGCACTTGCACTTGAGGTGCATGTGGTCCAAGATGGTCTAGAGAAGAGGAACAGCAGCTGACCCTAGGCTAACCCCTCCCGGGAGCACCTTCCCACTCCGCCTCACTCCCCTCATCCCTCTATAGCCTTCTCTATTCCTATTCTGTGCCAAGAAGAGAATGGAGGAGACAGGTACAGATCTAAAGTCCTGTTTCCCTGGGTGACACCCCAAGCATTGGCAGATGGGACACTCATTTCTCAAAGTGGTAAAAAATAGGGGTTGTTATCCCCATTTAACATATGGGAACACCGAAGCTGGGCACATAAGTGCCTCACCCAAGGTCATACAACCACAGAAAGGGCTGGAGGCTGAAATCAATAGTCAGGTCCAGGACTACACAACCTGACACCTACACAGCCAGCCAAACTGCACAGAATGGGCTGGGGGTACCTGCTCCCAGAGGGCTCATGCTCCCAGGCAGAGACCAGGAACTCCCCAAGGAGGAAGCGACTATGGGGTGTGAGTGGGAGCCAGGCTGGGCAAAGGAGAAAGGGAGCCCAGGAAACACAAGGCCTCCTGGAGGGGCAGCACAGGGACAGGGCAGGGTGCCCTGGAGGATTCCCACGGACTGGGCAAAGGCACCAAGGCTTACCGTGCGGCCTGCCTCGTTGTTGTGTTTGTTCATGGCTGAGCGGGCATCTGGTCGGTTCTCTCGGGCATCAGCAAACTCCCGGGACACGAGCACCCCGAAGTCAGCATCCTCGCTGCAGCCCCCCCACTTCCAGCCTTCACCAGGTGGTCCCTTATGATGTGAGTCACAGCCACAGATGGTGGAGGTACCCTCAGCACAGGAGCGCGTGACAGCAAACGCCACACCAGCGGAGGCAATGGCATGCACAAAGGCCGACTCACGGGTGGCTGTGGGGAGGGTGTGGGAAGGCAGTGCTCAGGCAGGGGCTGGAGATGCCCCAGCTCTGCCTCCACTTCCTCATCCGGGAGGAGGAAGGGGTGAGGAAGAGCTTAAGGGCTCACTGGCCAGGAAGGAAGAGGGAGGGCAGGTGGTCCAGACCCTGGTAGGTGTCCCCACTTTATAGATGAGCAAACTGAGGCCCAGGGCCCCAAATGCTCTAGGGTCAAAGGGAGTCTTTCAGAAATGACTGCTCAAGCAATAAGGTAGCCATACTCTGTCCTGGCCTATGGTCTCTGTTTAACAGATGAGGACACTGAAGGTGCCTTCCACCCTCCCAAACTCCAGAGGTCCCCAGACAGTCCTGAGCTGCCACTCCTAAAACAGCTTGTAGCCTGTGGGGATGGAGGCCTCGGAATCCACAGCCTAAATCGACCTAAACAATCCATCCCTACCTGGACTCACGCCTGGGCAGACTCCCCCTTTCTGAGTCTCCCTTTTGCTCTTCGTATCGAGTGCAGCTTTCAAGCAGCCACTACAGTTCCTGACCAAGGCAGCAGGGGCTGGAACCTCTGCCTTTCCTTTGGTGTGCTCCGGCCCCACCCCAAAGCCAAGGTTTTGAACTGAAGAGGCCCAGGGTGGGGACAGGGCAATTCCTCTGATTCTTCCCCGGGTTAGCAAAAAAAAAAAAGGGGAGATTCTCAGGGATGTCCCCCAACCTCACGACGACAGCCACCTTTAAATACTGGGCATGCACCAGATGCTTTGGCTTTTTTTTTTTTTTTTTTTTTTTTTTTTTTTTTGGTGCTGGGGGTCGAACTCGGGTCCTTGTGCTTGCAAGGCAAGCACTTTAACCACTGAGCTAAATCCCCAGCACCACTTTGCTTCTTTCATCTTAACCTTATTCCACAGATGTGGCCATGATGGTTAGGGAGGCAAAGTCTTCTAGACTAGCCGTCCAGCCCTCTCCCCTCACAGACGAGGACCCCAAGGCGGGAAGGTGACACGCTACGACTCTGCACAGGTGGCCAGACAAGGGGCGGACCTAGGAGCCTGGACTCCTGCCGTCTGTCTTGGGCCGTGCCCGCGGTCCTGTGCGCTGAGGGAGACGGCAGCTTCGCAGGCAGGCAGGAAGCCCTCGAGTCACTGCTGCCTCTCTCCGCGGCCCCGGCAGGCTCCCGGGGCGCCTGGAGAGAAAGTAGCCTCCCGCTTCAAGCTTCCACTCGCGGGCGGGTGGGCGCGGCGCGGGGTCGCGACTGGCGCATCGGTGCCTGTGCGGCGCAGCGGACCCGGCGGCCCGCGACTCAGGCTCCCCGCCGTCCGGCCCAGCCCCTCCCGCCTCGGCGCCCGCTGTGGGGCGGAGGGCGAGCTAGCGGGCGGCGCCCCTGGCTTCCGGCGGCCCGCGGCCTCTTGCGGCGGCGGCGGCGCCCGGCCCGGCAGCGCTCGGTTCCCAGCCCCGGGCCGCGGGGGCGACGGGGGTGGGGCGGGGATTAGCCTGGGAGCGGCGCTGCCCGCCCCGCTGTGCCGGTCCCCGTCCGGCGGGGCCCGCTGGGCCGCTCAATCCGCCTTTGTTCGCGCGGTGTCACACCGCATTACCCGCATAATGCGGCCGCCGGGCCCGAGCCGCCGGGCCGGCCGCCACCGCGTAGCAACGGGCGGCTCCCGCGGCCGGGCCGCGCCCCCAGCCCCGGCGCCGGGCCGCGCGGTCCCCCCGGAGACGACGGCCCCCGCCCCCGCGCCGCGCCGAGTGGCCCGAGGGCGTGTGAATGGCGCGGCGGGCCGGGGCCGGGGCGCGGCGGGGGGCGGCGCTCGCGCCCCTTCGCTCCGCTCCGGTCCGCCCTCGGCCGGCGCCCGACACCGCCCTCGGCGCAGCCGTGCCGCGGAAGACGCGCCCTCGGCAGCCGGACTCGCGCTTTCCGCGGCGGCCAGAGCTCAGCCCGGGCCGCCTACCGCGCGGGACCAGCGCGAGCGCCCTGGGGACACTGCACCGCTCTGCTCAGATTCCCGGCGTCTCTGACCCACACTCTCCCCTACACGAACCTGCCTTTTGCAATTTAGGGACGGAGGCATGCGCCAGAACCCACAAGGGTAATTTAAAACGTTAAACACATTGTGAGCGGGCAACACGATCAAAGATCCGACTCTCACTGGCTACCGTCCGGAGCGGGAAGAGCAGTCCGGTGAGGCTCGCTTCTAGGGAGCGCGTCAAGACGCCGGACTGTTTGATTAAGCGCTACCTGGCCCCGAGGTGGGGCACCGGAAGGCGAGGAGACGGACACGCCGGCGAGATCAAATTTGAAATGCAAGCCGCCGCCACTTGGCCCCAATTAGAGGCCAAACCTTTTATGTAAACAAGGAATAATTAGCTTTGGTAATAGAAGCGTAAACAGAATCATCATCCATTGATTTGCTAATTGCCCTCCTGTCCCATGACAATAGCCAGCATTTTGCTCTAGGTCGGACAGACCCTGTGCACCAGAACACAGGTAGAGGGGTGCTGCACTCTAAAATGAGGGGGTGGCAGCTCTCCCCATCTCCAAATTCTCACCCCGCTCTCCAACTGGGCGAGACACACACTCCCTCAGACACACACACACCCTTTTCTGTCTGTAAGGGCAGCTCTAGGAATTAACTTTTCTAAAAGGGAGTACCAGGCTGGGTGGTATGGAGGCCAAAATTCCAGTGGAGGCTGGCCTGTCTAGGGTCGTGAAATTCCTGGACACTACTGTTCCCCAAAGAGTTGCTCATCTTCGGCCCAGAACCCAAGAGCCCCGAAGCTTCCTTCTTGGGAGCAGTTCCCTATCTCAACCCGCCCACAGGACCCATAACTTCAAAACCAAATCATGTTACTTTCGTCCACTTAAGGCGTAGTTAGACTTCTAGGCTGCAAGACATCTGGGAAGTTACCCAGAGACCGACGTGCCCACCAGAGTTTATGGGCATATCCAGCTTGCGGGGCATGGAGACCAACAAAAGCTCAGAGGGGATTTGGGGGCAATACGATGCTACCAGCACTAGGCAGCTTCCTCAGCTCCTGAGGTCTTTCCAGACAGAAAGGACCTCGGAGGGAACAAGGCCCCAACCCCTCCCCAAAGTGACATTTGCATAGCAGTTAGCACAGATTGGGGAAATGTTGCGAAAGTCCACATCAAAGCCTGGGTCCCCACTGTGCAAGCCAGGATGGCAGGCTATGGCTCCTTGGTGCCTGCCTTCAAATCTTAGGATCCTGCGCCATCTCAGGGCTGACGAGCCCTCCGCAGCGCTGGGGACAGCCTGGTCTGTCCAGAGTGGAGCCTGATCCACTTTCCATGGAAGTCACTGATGATCATCATCACCAGTTTTATTGTCCTCCCAGGGAGGGACCCTGCAGAGGAAGGGCATAGGCCCTAATACTATTGTCCCCCTCTGTCTTCTTCCACACCGCCCACCTTCCCAGAGGCATACCTTTGTCTAGGACGGGCCCGAAGATGGCCAAGCTGTCATCTATGGTGGTACAGTTCCAGCGGCGGCCCCGGAACTGGTGCTGGCACTCCTGGATGCCCAGCTTCACGCCCTCGGCCACACTGGGCATGATCTCGATATAATTGCGGCAGAAACGCAGCTGCTTGGGGACCAGGCCTGGGATGGAGCCACAGAGCAGGGGCTGTGAGCCCAGAGATGTGTACTGCTGGCCTAGGGCCAGGGACCTGTGGGCAGATAGAGGGAGATGGCTTTGTGGGCACAAAGCACACAGCCCAGCATGGATATCACTCGTTAATGCACCCTCCAGGATAGGAACAGAGGAACGGAGGGCTTGTGGACCTGAACCCAAAGCCGGGAAATCCTGGTGCCTGCACATGCATGCTGCCTTTGCTGGGCAATTGCGTGGACACACCCAGGTACATGAGGACAGGGACCGTCAGAATCTCTCTTGGGAGCTCCTGGGGACAATGCAATACAATGCAGTGCACTGAAAAGAACCCTGGACTGGAAAGACAGTATTTGGGCATGAGTCCCTTCATTGCCCTTCAAGTCCCTAATGGCATTGAAGGGACAGGGATGGACAATCTAGGGAGTGCAGCACTCAAGGGGCCTCATGGAGAGAGCAGTACTTCGCAGGAAGGAACCCAAACCTAAAAGAAAAAGGCAGCAAAGTCGGACTTGAAAAAACAGAGAATCATCAGTCCCAGCAGGGAGCTTACACATGTGTGTGTAAACACATGCACATCAACGTGGCAATGTCATCCCTTGTCTTCCTTGCGAAGATGCTGCCTGCTCAACCCACAGCTTCCTAGTGCCTTCCCTGGGAATCAGTGGCACCAAGACCTCTGCGTACAGGGCCTCCGTAGACATCTTTACAATTCCCTATATATCTCAATTTTATTTATTTATTTATTTATTTATTTATTTATTTATTTATTTATTTTGGTGCTGGGGATGGAACTCAGGGCCTTGCACTTGCAAAGCAAGCACTCTAACCACTGAGCTAAATCCCCAACTCCTACAGTTCCCCAGAAGTTTTCAGTTCATATATTTATTTTTGCAGTGCTGGAGGTTGAACCCAGGCCCTCGATCATGCCAGGCAAGCACATTAGAGGTTTCTAGAGTGCCACCCTTCTTCTTGCCAGAGATTGGAGCTCAGCTATGTTTCAAGACAAGTTTAGCTCAAGGTCAGAAGAAAGACCTCACCTGTCACTCTCCCCACCCAACACAATGTGACTTTGCTCAAGCCATCCTGTTCTTCTGCCCATTTTTCAATCAATAGAGTCCACAGAAGGAAAGGTTTTGTGGAGGGAATGGGCGAGTTGAATACATTAGAAAACAAAGGCAGTGTGGGAATTTCTAATTCTCCATTCTTTCCCCAGCACAGGAAGAATAGAAATGATATTTTGTGGGAGAAGCCAAGAAAATGACCTGTGAGTCGCAGCGGGGTTCAAAGCCAATTGTGATTAGCACTGTGATGGGGGCAGAATGAGCTGGAGCTCAGGGGACACATCTCCTTCTGTGTCTAGCACTGACCAAGGCTTTGGTCTAGCACTGGCCTAGGTCAAGTTCCCCCAAAACAAGGAGAAGACCCCAGGGCTGGGTCAGAAAAACATCCACAAACACTTTCTGAGCTGGGAACAGGGATGAAGAAAATGTCTGTCGTGTTTCCACTCTTCCAGTGTGCCAGGCTCTTTGGATGCAGCAGACTTGACTAACTCTTGAATGTGGAGAACATTCCTCATCCTCTAGATGAGGAATCTGAGGTTTACAGAGTACATTAGCCTGCCCAAGACTTTTGGTACCAGGCTGTGGCAGATCAGAGCACTATATGCTGCTTTCCCAGGATCCTTCTCTCACACTTCATCTTGTTCCTGGCCAACACATGGAGACTCCCAGGGATGGAGTTCTCCAGTTAGTGGGGCTGCCTCTGGGCTCAGTTGCCAGGGCAAGAAGCAGACCTTGGTTTTTCTACATGTTTATTTATTTTGGGAACAGGGATTGGAGAACCAGACCTGAGAGTTTAGATGTTGACATTTATGAAATATTTCCAGATCTCAAGCACTGAGCCTCTATTTATTCTTTGTTTGTTTGTTTGTTTGTTTGTTTGAGACAGGAGCTTGCTTTGTAGTTCAGGCTACCCTTGAACTCATGGCATACTCCTACCTCAACCTCCCAAGTACTGGGATTATAGGCATGCAACAACACACCCCATTCTGATTTATCACTTATCACTGGCAAGGACTAATGTCTGACTTCCTCTGTGCTGGGCTGAGCCCTTTCCCTCAATTGGTCTCATTTAATGCTCATTAACAACCTATCATGTAGTAGGGTCTTTAATAAGAGCTTTGTTTTTACAGATAGTTTAGTCAGCCCAGATCACAGAGCTACTGAAACCTGGAACCCACAGCCTGACTTTCTCCCTGCCTTGTGGGTAAGGCCCACCTGAGTTCTGAGGGCTGGATATGGCTTCAGGCCTGTGTGGGAGAGGGCCAGTGAGCCCAGAGGACAAACATTGCCTGATGGGGCCCTCCAGGTTGTCCTCCTAGCCCCTGCCCTTTGTATAGTGAAGCTAGTTCTGGTGATAAGAAAATACTTATCATTTACTGGGTACAGTTCTGGGTGCTATTACCTCATTTAATCCCTGCAGCAGGTCTGTGGCGATGGAATTTCAACATCATTGCCACTGTCCCATTTCACAGAGAAGGACATTGAGGCCAGGGAGTTAAGCAAACTGCCTGGGTCTTCAGGGCTGTGAAGTGCCAGAGTTGGGCCTCCTTCCTGGCTCAGGATGTCTCTCCCACATTCTTTTTTTTTTTTTCCCTTGGTGCTAAGAATCAAACCCGACTTTATGCTTGTGACCAGTGTGTCCAGCCCTGTGCTGCCAACTGTCCCCCACAGCCCCACAGTCACTAGAGAGGGAAACTAGGCAAGGACACAGTATAGACAACTCAGCATAGTACCATCCGGCAAGCAACTCACCATTCTGAGTTAGTTTCCCTCATTTCGTCAAGGCCTGTCTCATTCCTCCTGCCCAGGTCCAACCAACTGTGCACCCAGGGGCACCAAGGAGCCAGGAGGCAGGGCTCACATCCAGGTCACTGACCTAAACAATTTCCTTAACCTCTTCATCCTCAGTTTCTTCGTCTGTAAAACAGACATAATGGGAAGAGGAAATGGAATAACCCCCAGTGCCTGACATGTGAGAAGCCCTCAAGAAATGGTGGTCAACTGCAATTACTGTGTGGTTGGAGGCACTTTGTCCCCTACTTTGGTTGGTTATACCTACCATTCTTGTATTTCCGATGTGGGAGAACACATCGGAATTTTCAAAGTCTCTTCCTACCCGACGCTGGGAAGGATACCTTGGCTCAGAGCAGAGACTTCTTCCCTGGCAGCTCAGTCCTAACAGGGCTGGTGAACAAAGACATTTGTGATCTGGCAGCATGTAACCCAAACGGGAAGGGCAGAAGGACATTTCCAGGAGGCTGTATTCAAAGGTTTCAGCTCAGATCTGGACATCCTGCTGGTAATTAGCAAGGGCCTCTGGGGTGGAGGTTTAGCTCCAAGGGCTGGTGTTGGTGCTAATGAGGCTGCGGCCAAGGGGCTGATTTCCGCAGGGTAGCTGCTTCCCCGACATGCCCTGCCACCCCTGACCTGAGCTCCTGCTCGCGCACTGTCTGACATTCCACCGTCACAGACACAAAAATTTCACTTGCTACTTCTCGTCCCCATTATTAAAGCACACATTCCCCTGGCGGAGACGACACAGGGAGCCTCGTTCTCCTCATTTCTTTCCAACCCGGTGAGAGTGGCTTTGATTACATTTGTCTCACAACCCATCTGCCTCACACCGCTCAGCCTTTGCCCAAGCTGAGCCCTCCCCTCAGGAGTGGCTTTCCAGCCCCAGCAAACCTCTTGCCATCCTTCACAACATGATCACGGGGGCACCCAGCCAGAAGGAACCTTTCCTCCCTCCAAATGGTTCCTGTGCCCTGTTCAGACCTTCTCATCACGAAGTGCTGAAGCGGTTTGTTTCCAATGCCATCTGGCTGGACCAGGGTGGGTACCCAAGAATGGGGGTGTCTCGTCCTTTCCCAGTCCTTCCGCAGTAACACACACACACACACACACACACACACACACACACACACAAATGCATCAGCACACTTGGCCTTCCACAAGGGCAGGAGCCTGATAGGCACTTGCCAATGCTCAAGGCGAGGAATAATGGAATGCCCCCTGTAAAGAGCCAGCCTGATGCCCCCCACTCTGCAGGGCCAGGCGTCCGGAGATTCCACCTACACACAGGACAAGGCTTCTTGGTTCCGCTGAGGAAGTTCCTACGTTTAGGATCTGAGATGATGGCCAGGCTCCCAGAGGAGGTAGGGACCTGCCTGGCATTGGCAGCTGGTGAGGGGGAGGGCAGAGACACCTGCCAGGCCTTCGAGGTTGGGCCAGGGGCTATTTATACTCAGCCTGCCCCTGCCCTGCCCTGCCTGCCCAAGGGCTCTTGTTGCCTTCCCCCTGGGGACAGTGCATCCTCCACCCCAACCACCCACTGCCCAGCTGGGCCTAGAACAGACACAGGCAGCCAGGAAGATGGGCGGCAGGTGCAGCAAGCCACTGGCTGCTGGTGGAGACCTCAATGCTGACCTCTTAAGGTGAAATTATCCATCTATCTATCTATCTATCTATCTATCTATCTATCTATCTATCTATCATCTATCTGGGTGTCACTATGTACTCCAGGCTGACACCAAACTCAAGTGGATCCTCCTGTCTCAGCCTCTCATGTGCTGGGATTACAGGTATGCACCATCACACCCGGCTAAACAAAAATTTGGGGGGTGGGGGGTGGCTGGGGATCGAACTCAAGGCCTTGCACTTGCTAGGCAAGTGGTCTACCACTTGAGCTAAATCACCAACCCCTTAAACAAAAATTTTAAGCAAAAGCTCAGATCAGCCCGGGTGCTGAATTGACTCTGCACTGTCACCATGAGTCCTGCCATGACCCATCAGACCCGAAACCCTTGTGCTGGATGAGGATCCCTGCTCAGGGGTCACCTAGTTCAAGATGTTTCTTATTTGCTACCCGCTTTTTTCCCAAATGCACTCTCACGCAACCTCTCTCCTCTCCCTATACATAAAACAGATAGAGACGGGTTTGCTCCTCAGAAAGGTTAAAGAGGGGTTTGGGGATTTAGCTCGGTGGTAGGCAAGCACAAGGCCCTGAATTCAATCCCAGCACCCCGCTCCCCCCGAAATAAAGGTAAAGAGAATTACTGTAGACTCCAGAACTCTACTTTAGGTATAGATCCAAAGGATCTGAAAACAGGGACCCCAGCAGATACTTTTCCACCAATATTCATGGCAAATGATTGACAACGTGGTACCCAAATACAATGGAATAGCATTCAGTCATGAAACGGGAGAATTTCCAACATACCACAACAAGATGAACTTTGATAACATTACGCTAAGTGAAAGAAGCCAGGCACAAAACGATAAACACTGCATGACTGAACCTATGAACTCTCCAGAGACAGGAGTAGATTAGAGGTTACTAGAGGCGGGGGAAGTGGGATATAGTTTTTATTTCGGGTGATGGAAAAGTTCTGGAAATAGTGGCGATATTTGGGCAACATTAGAATGTATTTAATGCCACTGAATTATACACTTAAAAGTGATTAAAATGGGAGAAGAAGGGTGTCCCCTTGGATCCCCATCCCTCAACTTTTCCCTCAGCCCCCACCAAGGGCCTCTCTGCAGGATGCTAGAGCCACCTGTCTGGTCTAATTCCTTCCTCCTTTCCATGGTGTGACTGAGGCTCAGAAAGAGACACTGTCATTTTCCCAGCTTGCACAGCTGGCCAGGAGGATAGCAGGGGCAGAACCTGGGGCTTCCAGCTGCCACCAGGGCTCATCCCCTTGCACCGTGGTGCCTCATGTGGGGTAGATATCACTATCTTGTAACCTGCCAGGCCCTGACCTTGGGGATGATAAACATACATTCTCAGAAACTTCTCTAGGGCAGGGCACAGAGTAGATGGAAGGGATGCACCCGCAGTCCCCATAAGGTAGGCAGTGGAGCCCAGGACTGCGGCCGGAGGAGGCTCCCCTCCTTCGAGCTCCCCCAAGCACACTCTTCTCGGACTCCTAAGCTCCATGCCCTCCCCTCTTCCCACAGGGAAGCCTAACTGTCCCTGTCAGTTACAACATCATAAGATGCTCATTCAAAAACATAGTGTCTCTTAGAATGATTGTCACGGTGCTTACAGGGAAAAGGGGGGAGTTGCAAGCTCCTTTGTGGTCACTTGTCTCTCCTCCTACAGCGACCAGGGTGTATTGGTGAGCTCCACAATGGTCCAGTGCTATGTGCGCCACAATTCTAGACAGAGGCCTGATCTCCTCCTGGGTCCAGAGGAACTTCCTTCCTGGCCTATGACAAGATGGAACCTTCTAGAAGGCGAAGGAAAGCCTTGAGAAATGACCAGGAAATAAAGAGCCAAGCATTGGCCTTGGAATTGAAGGTCATCACCTTTTCACTTAGGTCAAGAGCAGTGTTTCAGAGCTGGTGGAGGTCATGAAGGAGGAGAGCCCAGCAAATTCAGTCACATGTGCCCAGTTTAGCGGGGAAGGGGCCCTGCCTCCTGGGTGCTCACGCAGCTAACTCCTAGAGCCCTCAGAGCGCTGCTCCCAACATGGGAAGCTGTGGGCCTCGACCGGGACCACTCAGCCTGGTGCCTTGGCAGGAAACTTGTGGCAAGGCAGGAGGCGAGAACTAACTGAAGAGCCACAAACTGCCACCTTTCCTCACCAGTCCCCTGGCCCTCTCTGGAACACACAGGGGCCTGGTGCATGCTGAGCATGGATCTACGCCCTTCCCAGCATACAGGCGTAGAGCCAAAGCGGCTCACACAGTGCTGCGGTCTGGTGGCCTTCAGAGGGTTCCTAGATCCCCAGGGGCTGCCTCTCATCAAAGAAGCAGATATGTTGCCAGTCATGTAATCCCAGCATTCTGAGGAGCTGAGGCAGAGGGTCACAAGTGTGAGCCCAGACTGAGCAACCTATGACTCGGCAAGACCCTTTCTCAAAATAAAAACTAAAAAAGGCTGGCAATGTAGCTCGGCGCAAAGGCCCTGGGTTCAAACCCAGTAACAAACAAACAAAAAGTGGAGGTACGTCTAGACCCCTTCCACTAATCACCAGTTCATTCACTCCACAGGCATGGCAGGTGTCGGCTCTTCCTTGTCTCTGGCAAGGGCAGGGAGAGAAGGGAAGAGTTGGGGTGAGAGATGAGCCTGTGGGGAACAATGGCAAGAGCTGCTGAGCCTACAGGGCCCCGGGCAGCCTGCTCAGTTCCAGCCCTGAGTCTAGGGCCTCAGGAGGACAACAGACACGTGCAGCAAACGGAGTGCCTGGCCTTAGCTAGGTTGAAGTTTTTCCCTGGTAAACACTTTCATTCACTGCCTGCTCACTCAACACACACGGAGAAGATGACTCTGGATCTGGCAGAACTCCAGGTGCTGGGGAATATGGAGGCGAATGAAGCAGCAATGAGGTGTGCCCAGACTGGGAGGCATCTGTCAAGAACAGACCAACAAACGTGTGGTAAGAGCACCTAACCTCGAGCGGGGCGAGTGGGACCCTACTACCAGGAACCGGAGGAGCAGTAAGGCTTGTGAAGATGGCTAGAGTTCCCTCAGTCACCCCCAGTTTGGAGAACAGCCTCAGACTGGGAGGCAGGAAAGGGAAGAGCAGCTGGTGCACCCAGCTGGAGTCTAAAAAGAGCTGGGTGCTGGGCTTTATTCTGCGCCCTGGCAGCCACTGAAGCTTCCAGAGGGGGACTGTGGCCCCTGATCTGACAGTCATGCACACACAGGAAGAGGGGTAGACGCTGAAGAGCGAGGCTCGGAAAGCAGCTGGGAGGCTGCTGTGGCAGTTGGTGCGAAGGAGATGCTGAGGCTTGCCGAGGGCTGCAACCACCCAACGCCCAGATGTCACTGTCTGGGCTGAGAAGTGCCTGCCTGGGTTAATGGCCAGGTCTGTGACAGGGGACGGGCCCTCCGGCCATCTCAGGACAGTGACCTTAGGAACAGCGAGGAAGCCATGAATAAGGATTAGGGAAATAAGAGGAAGGAGGAAAGAGTAAGGGAGGTTTTGAGTCAGGGTGACCAGGAAAATGGTGTCCGCTAAGACCGAGAATGTAAGAGGCGAAGCAGCTCTGGGAATGAAGATGAAGGAAGGCTTGTGTGGCCAGGATGCCTGCCAGGATCCATGTCCGGACAGTTGGGAGGTGTCAAACTAGAGCCCAAGAGGAAGAGGAAGGCTAGACATTCGGATTTGGGCATCTTTGTCCTGGATACCTTAGGCCTGACCTCTCTGCAGGCACAGGGGAGGCTGGGCCAGCTGAAGACTCAAAGGCCAAGGCAAGAAGGGCCCGAAGACGGGGGCAGGCAGGCTGGCCAGCCTCAGGGGGCTGACCCTCACCCCCAAGGGGCTAGAACCCAGAGCAGGAGGCAGGAGAGCTCCCCAGAAGCCCACCAGTGGCAGGCTGCTTGAGCCTGGCTTCTCTTTCTCGAGTTCCTGAAGAGGTCCCTGCAGAGGCAGACAACCAGCAGAGTTGCCGCATCCTTCCCTTTCTCTGCTCTGTCCCTCGTGTGCTTTGCTCCTCTCTGGGCCAGAGCTCTGGTGCTTCCTAAGCCTTCCAGCCATCCGTTCACCACCCTGATTCTTCTACCACCAGGAGCTGCTAAGGCAGCTGATCCTTGCAATCTGGGGACCAGGTTCAGGGTCTGTCACTAAGGCTGCTTCAGCTGAACCCTGGCCCATGGGATTTTAACCAGTCGTTCCTGGGCCCGTCACCCTATGCTGTATCACCAAGCTCATCAGGAGCCTGGCAAGAGCTAGAAAGCAGGACCTCAGGGAGACTTTGAGGGAAAAGAGTATATTCCAGCTCAGTGGTCCACACGAGGAATAAAAACCATACATGCAAGAAGAAAACCAAGCCAGGTGTGATGGAGCACACCTACAATCCCAGCACTCGGGAGGCTGAGGCAGGAGGATTGCCACGATTTCAAGGCTAGCTTGAGCACCACAGTGAGGTTAAGAGAAGCCTGGACTACATAGTAAGACCCTGTCTCAAAAAGAAAGTGAAGTGCAAAGATATCCCTCCCTCCAGGGAGCAGCCCCTGAGGATGGGCCAGCCCGGCATATGCAGGGGTCTCTCCTTTCTCCTCTTCCTCCCAAAGTGCTCCCATGAAACTCCCACACTCACAACGAGTGATGCTTCCACATTCTCCTCTGTGTCCCCCAACTTCTAGAGGTTTGCTTTGAGGGCCCAGTGGGGCCCTCAGGAGGCAACGCACCTACCAGAGCCTCTGAGAGCCCAGAAATTTCTCAGTTCTGGGCAGGTGTGAGGAGGAGAAGGGTGTGGGCCGACCGTGAAGCCAAGGAACGTGTCCAAGATTGAGCAACCCTGCATCCATCCTGGTCGCTGCCCGGTGGGCTGTTTCCGAGTAAAGCGGGGCTGAGGAGGGAGTGGCGGAACCTGGGCTGGAATGTTACAGCTCCTGCTCTTCACAGCAGCTCCTGGCCTGGCCTAAGGCACCCTGATGTGATAAGATGTGACAAGACAGCCTGAAAAATGTTGAAACCTGTGAAATGTTTAAACCTGTTTTTTGTTGTGTTGTGAGCAGAAGTGCCCCCCACCCATTTCACAGGAAGGTGGGGTCAGTCTGAGTGGAGGAAGAAGAAGGGTGAGTGGGAGGGACTGTCTCATTTGACCAGTGAGGGGCAGGGCCTGGCCCCAGGATGGTGGGACCAGGGGAGGAATAAGAAAGATGGGAACTGGGGGGAAGAAGAGCAGGGGGAAGGAAGGCAGGGAGAAGACAGAGGGAATGGCTCCTACAGCTCTGGCCTGCCCAGCAGCTCCACCTCGTCCTCACCTTCAGAGCTGCCTTTAGACGTGCTTGGTTAGGCTGCCTTACAGAGGCAATGAAGGCCCAGAGACTCACTCCGGGTCACAACACTCCTGCCTGTCAGTTTCACTGACTCTCATAGTTCCCTCCAAATGCACCCAATCTATCTAATGGAGAGATGCCGAGCATTGCAGAAATCCAGGTGGAAAGAGAGAAAGGGCCAGGGGAAGAAAAGAAAGGAAGAAAGAAAGAAAAGCAACCAAGCCAGGTGGACCAGGTGTCTCTGGAGTGCTCAGGTAGAGGTCTTGGCCTGAGCAGATTTTCTTGCTGGCCTCTGGTTAGCTGGAAGAAGGTGGGTGGAACCCAAGAAGAGGGCCTTGGAAAGGCACTGGAGGCCTTTTGCAAATAGCCCTACGTATCTGTCACTCCCATACAGTATCGGGTCACAAAATGTCAAAGCCAAGTGGGAATTTGGACATCATCCAGTCCAGTTCTCGGCCTGGAGGAGTGATGTGACTGGCCCAGGTTTCCTGACTTGTTCCAGACAGTCCAGGGAGTTCAGTTCAGGCCTCTGACTCCCAGGCCGGGGTTCTGTCTCCTTTACACCCACAGATCCTTCTCGAAGCCTCCCAGACCACGGACCAAGAGCTGGGGCTTCATTCAGTACCCGCGTATTATCCACCCAGGGTACATGACATGTGTGCCCCCAAACAGCACTGGTACCATGGTCAGTGGCAGAGAGTGAGAAGTCTCACTCGCTGTGGGAAAGCTAAGTGATGGAATACTGGGTAGAGAGGAACTGGGAGGTGGATTTCAGATGGATGACATTCAACCTGAGCTTTGAAGTCCAGTTTGGCTTGGACATTTTTCTCTAGGAACTCTGCCATTTGTTTCTTTGCCTCCCCATCTACCAATCAGAATTACAATTTAAAACAGGTTTGCATCTTTAGCTTATTTTAGGTTTATAACACTTCTTCCCTTACCTGGCTGCCCAGCTGTGAGGCATTTCTCTCTCATTTTACAAGTGGGAAAACGAGAGCCGACAGAGCCAAGTTACTTGTTCAGAGAAGCCAAGTCTGCTGGATCCCAGGCCAGGATTTTACTTGGTGCACGTGCCACTTTCCCTATGAAGCCCAGTTCTGGTAAGACACAGGACAGCCTGCCCTGCTATCTTTTCCCACTTTGGACTCCTATTCATCCCTCAAGGTCTAATTTAAAATTCCTACTTACTGCCTCCAATTTAAACTTCCCTCTGGTCATTCTCTCAGCTCTTACACATACCACAGGGGTAACATTAAACCCACTCAATTGAACTGTCCATCATCTCTGTTTCTCCATTACAGATGAGTTTTTCGACAGGAGGAATTCTTTCACTCACTTGTAGGTACTAGGCTGAGTGTCTGGTTCACCAAATGTGGATGGCGCCCATGAGGGTCTCTCAGCCTCCTTTTACTGCTCTGGGCCACTCTGCCTGTTACCCTAGCCATCCCTCACCTCCCCAGACTGCACAGGCTGCCACTATTGCAAGCCTTAGACGGGTATTGGTTCCGTTTGTTGTGTGGGCCATTTACACAGCTGCTAGCTCCGCAGTCTGGAAACCCCCATCTGAGTCTCACAATCACTCCAGTAGAGCACATACAGCTCACTTAGAGCAGTTCCCAAGCCCCTTAGAGGGCCACTGGTCGGCCATATGTCTTCATTCAAAGAACAGTGACATTCAGCTAGTCCTGTGCTGAACGCTGGGAGTCAGAGATGTGCATACAGACACTGCTGGTCTTGTAAGAATTCCCAGTTCCGAGAACAGCTTGGGAGGTATCCCAAATGGCCCCTGTTCCTCCCCTAGGGGAGCCTACCTGTCACCTGCCCTACCTCACCCCAGGGCTGGATCTTTGAGGACCTCACCTACCTCCACTGTCCCACCTTACACTATGCTCTTTGGAGGCCCAAGGACATTCACGGATCAGCTAGGGTCAGGGAAGCAGGCGGTATACTATGATGGCCAGACCACTTGGGGGTGGTTTTGAATAACCCAGACACTTGGGCTCCAACACCAGACCTGCTGGACCAGACCATCTGGGGAGGAGTCCAGAAAACTGGCTCATTAAAAACCTCCCCCAGAAGTGTGACAACAGGAGGGTAGGAGATGGTGCAATCCGAGGTGCCCAACCTCCCCTATAAAGTTCACTGACCAAAGACGTTTCATCTGAATCTAACACACTTTAAGAGGTAAACTTTGGTTGTCTGAGAAACACGAGGGATACAGGCACAAACCAAATGGCACTGTGGGGAAGCAACTGGACAATTTCAGAATATAGGACATTCTGAAAGACTACAGGCTTGAACTCCTCAAAAGGTAATGTCAGTTTTTAAAAGCATATGGAAAAAAATTTAAAAAAAAAAGCATATGGGCAGCAGATTTTACCTAACAAGTGTTACATATATCATTTACTATGTTTTGTCTGCTTGCTTCCACTGAAAAGTAAGGTACGTGAGGGCAAGGGTTTTGGTCCCTTTTATTCACTTTTATATTTCCAAATCCCACAATGCCACCTCAATAAATATTGTATTATTAACCATTTTATTATTAAGTTTAATAAACTATGTATTTTTAAAAAGCATATGGGCACAGAGAAGAAACATTTCAGATTAAAATGAATTTAAGGGGCATAACAATCAAAGAATTGGAGCTTGGTTTGAAAATTCTACCCATAAAGGCATTTGAGGATAACTAGGGAAATCTGAATCATTAGGAATTATTAATAATTTTGTTAAGTATGACGATGGTTTGAGGTCAGGGAGTCATCCTTACATTTTGGAAATGGAAGGCTCATAATGACTGCAATTTGAAATTGTTCAGCAATCGCGTTGTGTATGTGTGAAAGCATGCGTGTCCATAGCGGGTAGGGGAGAAACTGGCAAAACGTTAAAAACAGCTTCATTAGGAAGTGCTTGTTCCTCGTACTACTTTTTCTACTTTTCTGATTTTTTTTTTCAGTTTTGAGGATTGAACCCAGGACCCTGCAGCATGCTAGACAATCCCTCTACTTGGAGCTACACCTCCAGCACCGATTAACAATCTTCACAATAAAACGGTGAATTACACCAACAAAAATTTCAACTGACTTGTAGGGACTCCTGAAGGAGCCCGCGCGGGGCTCGAACCCGTGGCTTGGGCCGGAGCCGCAGGTGGTGGTCCAGTCGCTGGACCGCGCCAGGGGCTCCGGCCCCGCCCGGGGGCAGCGGCAGCGGCAGGTGCGCGGGCAGGAGGCGCCGGCAGCAGGGCGGGGGCTGCGCCACACCCGGCGCTCAGGGCAACGTTCCGGCTCCCTGCCTTTCAAGGTGGGTATTTCCAGCACATTCCCAGGAGGTCTCCCTTGGCCTCGTCCCCCCACGGCGCTGAGGACGCGCAGGTGAAGGCAGCCCAGCGCGGCACCTGGACTTCCCCCGCCCTCCTCAGGGAGGCTCCACGCAAGTTCAAAGCGCTGGCTGCCCCTCCCTCCCAGCCGTTCCCGAGCGAGCCTCAACACCTTCCCGCACCCCCCCGCCCCAACCCCCACCCCAGCGCGCCGGTCCCGGGGTCCTCCCGCCAACTCCCCTGCTGGGTGGTCCCACTCGCGCCCCGTCTTTTCTAATCAAGGGGCTCGTGGTCACGGATGCCTGGGGGTTGCAGGCAGCTACTCCGCACCTATTCGGAGCTGTATTCCTGGCGGGGCAGCCCCTCGCAGGACTGAGCTGGTGCTCAACCCGAGCTTCAGGGAAAATGGCCCCGCGGAGTTTAAAAATACTGATGTGTCCCTGCCCTGGAGAAAGGAATGGAAGTGGCCTGGGCGTCCGCATATTCTCCCTTCCTTCGCTTTCAGGAGCAGGCAGGCTTGAGAAGCAAGGCCCAGGACCACAGACAGGCCCCGGTCCTGCCCACTCCACGGGAGGTCCGCAGCTGGGCCTCTTCTGCCCGCAGCACCATTGCAGCCTTTCCCAAGACTCAGAGCCCTTTCCCGCTTCTCCAATCCCCAGGGTTCCTTCTCTCCTGGCCTCTCAATCTCCATCTTTACAGCCTGGACAGCAAAAAAAAGTTTTTGATCAGCAGCACCTGAGTGAAAAGTGTTTGGGCATGCCCTCATTTACATACACACAGGTATAAATCATGCCAGCCTCTGCTGCTGTTTTATGTGCATTACTAAACACACACTAACATCCACTGGGAAAGGAGAAGGTAAAAAATATATTCCAAAAGAAACTCTGTCCTCCTCCATTTGAAGGCATCATCTGGTGACCCCCTGCCCAGCCCTTTAGTCCTCCTTTCCCGTGGGTTCACCTTTCCCTTCTTTCTTCCTGATTTTCCCATGTTTTCTTGGCCCCAAAGAAACTGTGAGAGCTTCAGGATGCCAACCAACACTATTGGGTGCAAGGTTTTAATACCTCCTCCTACTGAGGTCAGCCACATCTTTCTTCATTCCTGCCCATAGCTACTATTGCTCTCCCCCAGGACTTTCCTTCTACCTGGCCACTGACTGGAAATGATTCTGGCTCTCCAGTTCATTACAGACGTGAGTGAGCATTTTTTTCCAGGGGAAACACAATTTATGTAGAAAAGGTAAGTCAATCTACACACACACATTCTATGCACACACATTTAAAGTCAAAGAATTCTAATTATAGCTTTTTCGACAAGTGAGCTGCGTTGAACCCGAGGGGCAGAGTATCCACCATGCACACAGCAGGCTAGGTTCGTCAGGAATCACCCTGGCCTAAGGGGAGACTGGAGTCGGCACAGACAGGAAGAGGGGCCCACAAAACAGGGGGAGATGAGGTAATGGGGGCACCTTTATGGAGACTCTCAGCTATAAACTAAATGAAATGAAGCTTTTACAGGTGCATACTCAATGGTGAATAAGATAATATGGGGTATATTTATTTGGATAGACAGTAGTTAATAAGGTCATGAGGGAATAATTTTTACTGAACTCTGCTGTAAGTAAGGGAGTGGGGGAATGAATGTCTTTTAGGGCACTCAGAATGGTTATTATTATTTGTAAAAGTGGGTAATATTTATTGAGCCCTGACTATGTGCCAGATACATGTAAAGCATTTTATATCAAATATAACCTTTAATTTGTTGAGGAACCCAGTGACGCTATTATCCCCATTTGACTGATGATGACACGGGTTAGAGAGGCTAGGTAACTTGTCTGGGGTCACATAGCTGGGAGATGGCGGGGCTGAGATGGCTAATAAAGCAACAAGGGAGACATTTATTAGGATGAGGTCTGCGTGGAACATGTCAGTGGAGGCTAAGGTACGCAGGTCTGTCCTGCCGCTCAGGCTGTGCGCTGGACTAACAGCCCTGTAAACCCCAATGCTGGGGCCCCTGCCTACTGATCTTTTTCTTTTGACTGTTGGCATGAATCTTCCACGCTTGTTTATTTCTCTGGATCTTCGACAGGGTCAGACTCACCCCCAAGGCATCCTCCGGGGGAGAGGAGACCTCTGTCTCAGGGCTGGAGGGATTTGTGTGAGACAGGACAGGTAAATTCAGATGGCCACAGAGAATGCCAGCTGGCAGGGGTTCAAGAGACCTCTTACAAGCTGCAAAGCCCAGCACATGCTGACAAATGTGGGCATCGAGTTCCCCAGGGAGGTCAGGGTAGATATTTCCCAGCAGTCCCCAAGAACCCTTTCGAAAGCCCTGAGCGATGGATGCTGTCTCTACTTCACAAATGAGAAAACTGAGGCTCAGAAAGATACATAAACTAGAAGTGGAGGCAGAGCTTGACCTCACGTCCTACATGGTTGCTCTTTTGCCTCTCAGTCTAGATCCCACCCCCGTGATGACCAGCTCCTCCCAGCAGAATGCAGTTCCCCAGCACCCACGGCGTCCTCTGAACTGACTCGGGCACGATGAAGGACAACTGAAACATTGTCATGGTCCTCGGCCTGGAGGAGGGTGTGATCTAGCAGACAGGCCGTGGGCACGGGACCCTCAAGACAGCAGCCAGGCTTCAGCCAGATTACAAGCCATCCCCGATGGAGCTGGGGAGACCAAGAGGAGGAGATGGAGCAGGATGCGGATGGATAACCCAAGAAACTGCAAAAGGTGTGCATAGAGCACTTTTCGATGCCCTCAGAGAAACAGAAGAAAAAGAGCACTGTGGAGATGTTGACGTAACACAAAACAGTCAGGGCCAAGAAGTAAGGAGGCCAGGGCCTGAGGTCCCGCGGGTAGCAAAATGGTGGCGATCTGCAGGCCTGCAAGAAGCAAAGCCCCAACCCACCCCCTGGAGACTGGAAGGAACCTTGGAGTCACACACCCAGCCTGCACTCTGTGCAAGACAGAGCTAAGGCCGTCGTGTGGGGCTGAGAAGCCAATGTGAGCAGCGGTTCCTCCAAGTCTCCCTAGAACTCAGACCCTCCTTTGTACACAGCGCACACGGCACCACCCAGGAGAGGATGACGATCGAACATGCAATATGACAGCTCACCATATTCTCACACTAGCCAAGCTTTCTTTTCCTTTTTCTTGGGATTGAACCAAGGACTTGGGCCTGCTAAGCAAGCACTCTGCCACTGAGCTACATCCCCAGGACTTTTATAAAGTTTAACTCTGAGACAGGGTCTCATTAAGTGGCCCAGGCTGGCCTTGAACTCAAGATCCTCCTGTCTCAGCCTCCTGAGTAGTTGGCATGACAGCTACAGTATATGCCACTCTGCCGAGCTACTAGTCAAGCTTTCCACAGACCAATCTGTCCATAGAGTCTTGGGAATTCCTTCCTTTTCCCAGACCATATTTTCTTCCACCCAATTCCATGGCTGCTACGGCTCATGAACATCTTTGCCTCAAGAATCCAGTAGGCCATCTTTTTGTTGTTTAGTTTTTATTTTTTTCTTCTGGTGGAATTGAAGATGGAACCCAGGCACTCTACCAGTGAGCTACATCCTCAGCCCTTTTCAGTTTTTATTTTGAGACAGGGTCTCACTTCACAAATGAGACCAGGGACTCGAATTTGTGATCCTCCTGTCTCAGCTTCCCTTAGTGCTGGGATTTCAGGTATGCGCCACTATGCTTGTCTAACCTGATGGGGTACCTTGCCTGCCCGTCTCACCTCCATCCCTCTGAGCCACTGCTTTGGCCCTTGTGTTCTGTCCTTTGGTGCTGAGTCGCTGGCCCTTGTCTGGAATGAAGCCCCAGTCATCTCTGCTTCTCCATGAACAGCCTCTGGCATTTGCATCTCAAATCTCCTGCCCCTCATCTCCACATTCAGCCCCTCTGCGAGTGCCCCCTGCTCGCTTCTGTCATGTGGCCGGAACGGGAATGGTGCTAGAATGAAGCTTGGCCAAGTGGAAAGGAGAGGACAGCTGACTGTCATGTCTTCCTGCGAGTAGGGAGGCATAGAGGGGACCCCCCTGGGGTCTCAGAGGGCCAGCTGGCGCATGGGCGCAGGGACGCCGGCACAGGTACCTCCAAGTCAGGGATGGGCCTCCATGGGCCTTCCTCTTGGCTGCGGATCCTTGGTAATTTAGCCCAGGAAACCTGCCTGGGGGAAGGTGAAGCGACTGCAGGGTGTCCTCTTCAAACACTTCCCGGCACACAGGGCCCTAGACGTGGGGTTTTAACAGTGACTCCGAACAGACCACAGGGAGCGCCCTGCCCATTCTGGTCACGGCCACATCAACATGCTGCCGTGTTGTCCCAAAGTGAGCCAGGCCTCTGTCCTTGTCTTCCTGGGCTTGCCATGAAGGTGCTGGCCACCCCCAGGCCTCTCAAATAACTCTTCCTTGCTTGTGTAGTCTCACACACAGGTGCACATATTCACGCATAAAAGCCAAGGAGGCAGTGCCATGGATTTTCATTTTGTTGGGATGAATAGAGGATTAAAACTAAAGAGCAAACTCTACTCAGGCAGTCAGTGGACTAATTATGGGTGAACAGAAGTAAAGAAGCTGCCTAATATCCCCAGGCGGCAGTGAGCAGCGTAGGTGCCTGTGGGTCTGCGGGCCTGCATCCTGTTGAAAAGACTCAATTTCCTAATCAGAAAGCATTAGTAGCACCTATTTCAGAGACAATACAGGGAGGAATAATTGAAGTAACGTAGATGAAGCTGTAATCACAGTCCCTGGAACACAGACGCACAAGAAATGGTTGTTAGCATTTGAAGACCAAGGTCATCCTGCATGCCAGGACTGTATTATATGTTTCCCATGTCCTAACTCTAATTCTCCTAACAACCCTGGAAGGAACGTGTGCACTCACCACCTCCATTTGGTTGGGGAAGCCAAGGCAGACACTGGCTGAGTTTACACAGGTAACTGGGGTGTCAGGCAGAGCCCACAGACTTAGCCACAGTGCTCTCCAGTCCCCAGGAAGGACTCACATGAGGGATGGCCCATGTATGTCTCTCTCCAGCAGCTCGGGACTAGGCACCTGCTCGTGGGAACACAGAGGCACAAGGGTCGCATGGCCTCTGTCCTATAGGGGCTCCCAGCCTCACTGTGTGACGGCTGCCTGAACAACAATGGCAGGCAGCCTGCAGTGACAAGGGTAAACTCTGCAGAAATACTCCCGCGAGTGTCCTGGGCACCAAGATCAGCTGGGCCTGAGCGGTCTCTGGTTTCTGACTGCCACACAGGAGTGGGACTCCGCTGGATAACCAACCCACTGACCAAGTGTTTCCTTCATTTACTCATATATGCATTTGTTCATTCACCTCCATCTCTGCTAGACTGAGTGCTCTGGACTGAGCCAGTTCACACAGGCAGGTTAAAAATTAAGATAAAATAAAAAAATAAAAAAGAAAGTCGAAGGAACCACAGCCTGGCTTTGGAGAAAGAAGACTACAAAGACAAAGTGAAAGATGAAAGGGGCAGGAGAATATTCTAGGCTACATTTTCCAAATACATAATAGTTGATACCTTGGGGGAGAAAGGGCTCCTGGGTTAACTACTGTTGGGAAACAGGTTAAACAAATGAAAATAGGCATCACCCTGGCAGGCCCTTCCATGCTGCTAAGATTCCAATGAAGAATGACCCTCAAGGGCGGGTGGTCATTTCTAAATTTATTTGACCCAGAGGGCTTTCTCAGCAGGATTTTGTGGGACTGAAGTTGCAAGATATACTGTGTGAGGTCATTCTGGCCCAAAAGTTGTGCAAAATCGCCAGGAGAAAGCAGAAGTAAGGTTGGGCAGAGACCGACCAGACATGATGTGCACTGAGCTGGATTTTGAAAACTCCTGGTAAAGTCATGGCCAAGGAGGTGGAGGGATGATGGGAAAGAGGTGGAATCACTATTTCAAAAACAGTTTGGCATCATTTGTGAAGAGGATCATTCATCCACACACTCCACAACACACAGGTCCATTCCAAGGTAGCTATCACATGAACAGCTCTCCCTCGAGGGCACCAGGAGACTCATCTCAGTGGACAAGAGATGGAATGAATAGAATGTGGTGCATTCTGACAGCAGACTACTACATTTCGGCAAAAATGAACGAACTTCAGTAACATCCACCAATAGTCCAAAACTTAGAAACACAATGCAGAGAGACCAAAGCAAATCACAGAATACTGCACACACGATAAATTCATTTTTTAAAATGTTAAAAATAAGCAAAATGAAAAATATAGCATAGAGCTATTTGGGGTATATGCCAGTGATCCCAACACTTGGGAGGCTAAAGAAAGAGGATTATAAATTCAAGGCCAGCCTGGGCTACATAGTGAACCCCTGTCTCAAAAAAAGTGTAGGCATTCTTATCTGGGGAAACTGTCATTTTAAAGTATGTAATGGAATAAATGTGCAAAATCTGTCACACCTGGAGGGAGTTCGGGCTGTGACGGGGAGGAGCCCACAGATAGATGCAGATATTCTGGTTCTTCAGGGTGTGGGGAGACTCGGATTTTCCTATTGTTTTTATATCCTATATCTATGGTATGTTTACTTTCTTGCATGTTAAGTATTATATAATAGACCCATTTTTCATTAATGTTCAGGGGAGCAGCTGGTATCTTTGTAAGACACATATAAGCCATGTGATCAGCATGCCTCCCTCCCTTCACTACAAGACTCTTTTTTTTTTTTTTTTCAATACTGGGGATCCAGCCCAGGGATGTTCCACCACTGAGTTGTATCCCTAACCCTTTTTTATTTATTTTCAGTTTTTTATTTTTTTATTTTGTGACAGGGTATCTCAAAGTTGCCAGACTGGGCTGGAACTCTCTATCCCCCTGCTTCAGCCTCCTCAGTACTGGGATTACAGGTGTGTGCCACCACGCCTGGCAACATTCCTTTCTGCAGTTTAGTGGGCCTGTCTCGCCTAAGGATGGATGCACACAGTGACCCCAGCCAGACTTACTCATTGTGCTTAGCAGGGCTAAAACGGCCAGTGTCTCAGCCATTAACTACAGCCATATTAAACCTGCACAGACCGGTCCTCAGAACTCCAGTAAAAATCCCTGAAGCTACCACATCTGATTTACCCTTCCTTTCCCAAGAACCTGAGGCCTTTGTGAGTATTTTGGCTCAACAGGACACCAGGACACAAGGTCAGGGCAGTGTCCTCACTTAGTCACAAACCTCCTGCCCTGCCCCCATCTGTCTTCAAATAGAATAATTACAGGACAAACCAATATAGTATATACAACTTTCCCTGAGTATGGCCCCCGTTTAGAAGAAATTCAGAACTTTCTGCTCTAAAGAGGACTAGCCCAGGGTAGAACATTCGATAATCCTTGCTATATTGGAGTGACCTTCAGATAGATGGTCCTTATAATTCATCTTCAATTCTGTCCTCACCTTCAACTCTGTCTTTGTGCATTATTTCATCTCATTCTCACAACTACCTTGGGGTTGCAAATTTTACCCCCATTCCACAGAGAAGGAAATGGTGACTTGGGTATTTTTAAGCAACCCCTGGAAGTTCCAGAGCTATTACGTATTGTACCATAGCTGTTGGGCCCCAGGGCCTCCCTTCTCCCAGCACACAGGCTGGACTCCCAGGGCTGGCCCACTGGGAGATCAGGGGTCAGGGAGACACTGTCCTAGCTGAGCTTGTACCAGAGCTCTCATGGGAAGGATCCTTGTTCATCAGCCAAGTGATCAGAGGAATGAGGGGACAACACTAGGGCTGGTGTGTGCAGCTCACAGTGGCTACAAAGACAATCTGCCCTCAGGGGCTGACCCTCACCGGGAGGACAAAACAGACGCCCTTGAGGCAGTAACTAGAAACACAAGAAATAAAGTTAAGAGGAGGCTGGGGATTTAGCTCAGTGGTAGAGAACTTGCCTAGCAAGTGAAAGTCCCTGAGTTCAATCCTGGGCACCACCCCCCTTTAAAAAAAAAGTTAAGGGCCAGTTTTTTCTTTCCCAGGACTCGGAGGGCCTCAAGCAGGCAATGAGAATCCAGCTGGGGCAGGAAGACTGAGTCTCTGCCCAGCAGGTGATTTTAACAGTATCCTTCTTCCTAGTGGTGTCCTCGAGCGTCCACTGTGTACTCTGTGCTATGCTTAGCAGAGCAGGTAGAGATGATGCCGGCCTGTTTCTGTCTGTAGGTAGCTCAAGTCCAGTCCATAAGTGGAGCCTCCAGTAGGGGCTAAGCAGGGCTGAGTATTGAGGGCAGGCTGCAGAGAGGATCTGGAGCCAAACTCTGCCTTGAAGAGCTGACAGGAGTCCACAAAGCCTTTCTGGAAAAGTCGGGGGCGTGCACAAAGGCACAGAGATGTGGCCTAGCACAAGAATAACACGGACAATGCAACAAAATTAATGATGACAAATGGGGGGGGGGGGGTTACTCACTGTGTAGATGCCAGATCCTGTCTATTTCACTTGTGTTGTATCCTGTAATCCTCATGATCCCAATTTAAGGAGAGAAAAACTGAGGCTCGGAGAGGTTAAGATCATGCAGCTATAAAATCAGAAGCAGAGCCCAGAACTGCTGTTCCCTAAAACCTATTCAGTTACCGTGCAAGGGAATGTATGTCAGGGGGCAAGACCTGGTTAGGGGAAGATGCTAAAGTCAGGCGGGGGCTGGGTGGCAGGGCCTCAGGGCCAGACGGAGAGCAGAGAACAGCGTGGTACTATCTGCTATCTGATGCCTTTCTGATTAGGCCTTCTAACAAGGTCAAACGGACCCAGTGAGCGGACGCTTCTATGAGAATGGGTAAGACAAGGTCCAAGTTTAACAGGACCTGAAGGTAAAAGTGATTAGAAGTTAAGAGAGAATTGGCAGTGCTGCTGGTGGGCTAGGAAGTCACCTGCTAAGGTGGGGAGGAAAAATGATATGGCAACAATGGAGGCAGCAATACCTCTTCCGGGTGCTGTGCCGGGCAGCCCCTGGTAGGGACTCCTAAAGGAAGGCTGATTCACCAAGTGCCTGAGATGTTAAGTTTCCTGACAGGTTCACACACTTAAGTAATATATTCTGTGAAGCTCATCGACCAGTACTCTTACAAATTGTGGCTTTCCTGTGTGTGTGTTATACTTTAGTAAGAAGTCTAAAGCCACCCTATCCTCCTCTCTTGGCAAAATACCTTACTCAATACCCGGGGATCTGGATTCTCTACAGAGTTCATGCTAGAAAATGGTGCTGTGGGGAAAGCCAGTCCAAAGCCTGCAGCCTACTCATCCCCGCTCCATCCCGCGCCAGACCTCCACGCTTTCCCCACAACTCCTGTGTCAGCCTCGCCTGCCCATGTGTCCAGCCACCAACAGTGTGGCCTGCCTTGATGGAGTGAAGCCCAAACACAGGCCTATAGTAGGTTTGTGGCCATCTAGGCAAGAAAGCTCAGGAGCATGGTCAGGAATGTGTACCCTGGAACAGGACACCTCAGAGCCCAGGCTCCTTTCTCCTTGGGGAGGGCCACGGCCATAAGACAAGAGAGTGAAGCCTCTAAATCCAAGGGCCTGGGGCGGGACCACTCTTATCCTAGTCTAAAGGCAGTTCTGTGGCTAACAGAACTAGTAAAACAATGTGGAGACCTACTCGTGGTGGTGCACGCCTGTCATCTCGGCTACTTGGGAAGCCGAGGCAGGAAGATCTCAAGTTCAAATTCAGCCTGGGCAACTTATTGAGCCCCCATCTCAATGAAAAATAAAAAGGGCTGGGGATGTAACTCAGCATTAGAAAAGCAAAGAACAAAACAGTAACAATTTTTAAAAGTTGATGATGAGCTGGAGATAGATCAGAAGAGGAAAAACAAGTGATTTAAGGCACACGGAACCTGGGTCACTTGAAAGAGATGGTTCTGGAGAAGGGGTCTTGGGAGCTCTGAGGCACCCGGTCCTTAAGGGCAAACAGAATCTACAGCGATGCTCACATTGATGAGTGAATCTGGGCGTGGCTTAAGTACGGAAAGACACAGTCAGACCTGAGGAAGAACTTCCTGCCTGTTGGGTGGGGCGTGGTGTCATTGAGAGGCTGCGAGGCCTGGTGGGCCCAGCTTCAGGCAGTTTGTGTCACGGTTGGAGCTCTGGCTTTATCAGAGATGGAGACTCGGGCAACAGAGTGGCTCCCTCAGTTTCTCATCTATAGAATGGGGGAGAACAAGAGTATCTGCTTCCCAGGCTGCTGGGAGACAAGTGGACTTGTATGTGTCTTCCTCAGTGCCCAGGACGCCAGCACATTGGAAATGTGGACGCCTGCCGTCCGGCTGTTACATCCCGCCTCCCCTACTTGCTCCTCACCTGCTTGGGCTCTTGGAGACGAGGATGCTGATTTCATGGGGCTGCTTTATCTTCAAGCACAGTGCTGAGGCCAACATCTCTCCCGGCAGAAGCTTCAGTTAAGGCGGAAAAGCACCTAGTCTGCGGTCTGCTGTTCTCTGCTAAAACTAGGTGGGGACGGTGTTCTCTACAGTGTGCTGCCCAAGGACAGAAGCCTCTCTGCGTGGGTAGGGGATAGGGAGGCTGGCTGCCGCGGCCCCCTTGCTGGGCGCGCTCCAAGGCTCTGACCGTAGATGGAGCTTGCTGCCTCCTAGGCGTAACCAGAGCCCTTTCTAGGGCTTTGCTAATGGGAAGGGCCTGGGTAGCAGGGAGGCCCCTGGTGCTGTCCTGGAGATCTTCAGCTCAGCTCCCTTTGCTTCCCTTCCCCGCTGAGCCTTGCCTGACAGCAACTGTCAGGATGTAGGGAGAGAGCAGCCCAGCTGGAGGGGGGGGCACCCCTGCATCACCTGTGGAATGGCAGCTTCCAAGGCAAGGGAAGGTGGGAGAACCAAAGGTGACACAAGCCAGGGGAAGGGAAGACACTGTCATTCACCGGAAACGAGATTCCTGGGAGGAAGTTTAGGTGCCAACTTCAGGTTTAGAATGAAGCAGATCGAGGAAGAAAGAAAAGGTGGTGACTTCCGTGCAGCTGAGGTTTCTGTAGACTTGGAAAAAGCTGACAATAAAGAAGCTGACTGGTGCTGGGCACAGTGGCATATAACTGTCACCCCCACTACTCAGCAGGCTGAGTCAGGAAGATCGTATGTTCAAGGTCACCCCAAGCAACTTAGTGAAACCCTGTCTCAAAAACATGGTTAAAAAAAAGGGCCGGGGAGGTAGCTCAGTGGTAGAACACATGCTTAGCACGTATAAGGCCCTGTGTTTGATACTCCGTACCACGGTGCGGCGGGGTAGAGAGAAGAAGAAGAGAAGAAAAGAGGAGGAAGAGGAGGAGAAGAAGAGGAAGAGGAAGAAGAAGAAGAGGAGGAGAAGGAGGGAAAGAACCTATTTGGAATTCTCTTACACAAAATCATTTAACTGGGGCCAATTCCCTGATAGAGCAACATTTATTTTTCTTTCAAATTTATATGTGCCTTGCCTCTTTCCAGAAAGGATTTGACAAAAGTGGCAGCAAATGTTCATTCCAAAGACAACAACTATTTATTGAGCATCTACTATGCACAGGCCAGGCCCTGAGAACCCAACAGTTGCAAGGCATGGTATCTGCCTTCAAGGAGTTTGTGACACAAAACACATGAGATTAAATAACAAAATGAAAATGGAAAAGCAGGATCAGGTAAAGGAGAAAACAAATATCTCAAGTCAAGGTCAATACAGGCGCAAAGACTGAGCTTCAAATTTGGCTCTTGGTTTCCTAATAACCAGCACAGAAAGGGAGACATACTTGATTGAAAAGGGGAAAGCATGCTTGTTCCACAGGGAGAAATAAAGCTGGATGTCAGGTTGTGAAAGCCAGGTGAAAAATCAGCAATATCAGAGACTGTAATACAGGAACTGGACTTGGGTAAGAAAGATTTTGTCCATCTGTTTTCCAGCACGTGGGTGATGGAGAAAAGATGCCGAGGAACAAAAAAAGACTACATGGAATGAGACGCTTATAGCTGGAAGTAACATTAGGGAGTCATTTACTTTATCTTCTTCCTACTTAACAGGTAAGAAAACTGAGGTCCAAGAAACAGCGATGTGACCTAGGTCACCCCACCATCAGTCCAAGGGCAACAAAAGGCCCGTGTGGCCCCCACCGCTAGCAAGGTGAAATCCCGGCTTGAGGACACAAGGAAGATTTGTCACTGACTAGTGCATATCTCCACCTGAGGGGCCTCCCAGAGGCCTATAAACAGTATCCACAAACCCCAAGCAGCAGCCTTCAAGATGAAGGTCAAGTGTAATCCTGCTTCAAACCATCTCTGGGGAACAAGATCCTATATGAATCAGCAAGTTCTTACCCCAGGCAAAAAGTCCACTTTTAAACCTTTAGGCCCAATGGGACATGGACGTGGGCCCTCCACCATGTACAGGCTGTGGGATGTGACTCCTTGTCTGTGAAATGGAAGAATTAGGTTTCGATCTTAATGTCCACATAGAAACCTGCACATAGTACGTGATCAAGAAGCATAGTGACCTGTTCCTGGTAGAGAAATAATCCTGCCACCTGGAATCTCAAAACTAAAGGTTTGGATACCCAAGCGTGGTGTGAGCTTGTGAATGTGGAAAATAATATACAAACAGAAAACATCTATAAATGGACCCAGGATGGCTCCATAGGCAGGTATAGGAAAAAATCATAGGGATCCTCAGTGCCAGGCAGGAAGTAGGGAGCCATAGAAGATTTCAGAGCAAGGGAGTGACACTCTCAGAAATCTGTATTATAAGAAGAACAGAATAGGAGGCAAGGTACTTGTTCACTCAACACCATCACAGGCTCCTATTTGCATTCGTAATGGGCCCTGCAAGATTGCTTTTCCTCCCCAGCCCAGCTGGGTCTGGCAGATAAGTGGGACTCTGTGCCCAGGGGCAGGTTTGCAGAACAGCCGGGTTAGACCTGGGCTCTGGGTCCTGTTGCTCCCATCCCCCTCACTGACATGCAGAGTTACTCCGTCCTCCCAGTCTCTCCAGCCTGGCTGGAGGAAATGACCGGGTGCCTCTCTGGGTTTGGCTGGCCTTATCCAGGCTGTCAGGATTTCCTGATGACCACGGGTCACAGAAGATTCCCCTTTGCCTCGCCCCTCCCACCACCCACATCTCCACCACTGGGTCCCTGGTTGGAAATCTCACTTTGCGTCTGGCTCAGCCAGGTCAGGCCGGTGGGCTCTGCACTGGCCAGGAGGACCCCGAGCCCAGGCCTGGAGCTGGAACTGGAGCCTCAAACAGAAGACCTCTGCTCCCTTCCTGTAAGGATCTCATCATCAGGCCTCGTGTCCCCTCCAGGGAGGAGCAGAGAACCCCCGTCCTACCCCATTCCTTACTCCTCTGCTGGAAAAACCACCTCTTCAAGCTCAGAGACTTGGAGGGTCCTGCCGGCTATTTTCTAGACACCCTCTCTGGCCAGGGGCTGGTTCTTATTCCTCTCTGCTAGGCCTAGCAATGCTAGTTAACATCTCTGGAAAGAATTGACACTTCTCGAAGTGTTTTCAAACAGATTATTCCACCAGAAGCTCTTAATCCTGCAGGCAGGGAGGGTATGTTATTATTGCTCGAGTCTCGGATGAGAAAACTGAGGCCCAGGGAGGTTGGCAACTCGTGCACTCTCAGAGCTGTTGGGCGTAAAGTTTAGTGGCCTGCTCACCACCCTGCCCTGAGATCTGCTCTCAGTGACCCCTTCCCCAGGCCCAGGTAACCCAAACGGCCGGGTGACCCGAGCACAGAACAGGACACAGCCTCAGGGACTGAGATCATGAGGTGGCTGTCCAACGCTCCTATTTCCTGAGTGGCAGGAAGCTGCCTGACATCCCGCCATAACTGGTGGCAGAGCTAGGTCTCAGGTCCCCCTACCCTGCCCAGAAATCTCCACCCGCAGGCTGGCCCCCTCTTGTCCTGAGCATACTTCTGGGTCTCCATCTTTCCTGGAGACATATGGGTGTGCCTGACATTTCTGGAATTTACTCCACACACATAATGAGGCCATTTTGAGAAGGTCTGCCTCAGGGGGAACCAGAGAGCTGTCTAGTGTCCCCATTCTGACCCCTGCCAACGCCTCCTGCTGTACTAACCAAGCTGCAAACAGATAAATTGCCACGACCGGCCTCAGCAACCCTACTCCTGTGCACCCCGCACCTTTTCAGACACAACGAATGAAGCTTTTAGGTTTCTCAGCACAGGGCAGGTGGCATGGGAACCAAAAAGCACTGGCGGTGTCACCGTCCTGGTCAGTATTAGTACAGGAAGTGGCGATGTCAACACAGTAAGTAGCTCCATGGAACAGGGCCTGCCATCAACAGCATAAACTCACTCTGGCTTTAGCTGGATTGTGGCGGCTCCTGGGATGTTACTTTAATGTGGTGACAGGACTGACCCTGCCTGCAGAACTTTTGTGGGGTTAAGGGCACCACTGTGCTCACGTGTGACGGATTGCCTAACACTGAGGACTTGGGATTCAGCCTCTGAGCATGGGGACTGCTGTCCAACCTTTGTAGTCCACTGAGAGCAGAGCAATGGAAAAGGTGGGAACTTGAAGAGAGCACATCAGAGGCAGCAGTAGGACAGAGTACCAAGCAAAAGTCGAGAGTTGCCACACTCAGAAGATTCTAGAAGCCCTCTGCCTGGCTGGGTTAGCAATTCACCTGCCTGGAAGCAGCCTGGAGACACAGTGACCCTTTCCAGCATCCCATCCTCCAGCCCAGCCCTATCCACACTTCCCTGGGGGAGACCCAGAAGGGACTTTTGCCTCCACCCTCCTTCCCACTTTCTCCACCCAGAGGCTGTTCCCACTCTCAGATGATGTTTCCTCTTGGTCCGACCTCCGGCTGAGAACAGGGGATTCCCTCTGGGGTGACAGGGGAAAGAGGGACCCTGCTGGGGGCAGGAATAGCGCAGGGCCAGGTCTGGGTAGGGAGGAGGTGGAAGTCTCCCCTCTGCTGCTGCCCCACACATACCTCCACCCCCCCACCAAAGAATGTAATTAAGCAGCAGGCCTCTGCCAGGAGCCAAGCTTTCTGCCTTCCGTCTATAAATCACCTTCTGAATCATCCCTCCACTCCTGGAGCAGCAACTTCTTCAGCTCGGCTGCTGTTCTTGCTGCCCAGGTGCCCCTCCCCTGGAAGCCTGCCTCCCCACTCCTCCTGGCCCAGCCCCAGGGGGCTTCAGGTCCCAGCTGGAAATGGCAGTGGCTTGAGAGAGTCTGGTAGACTGTGGGGTGGGGGAGGATTCAGGGAGACGCCAGTATATTCTACACCCTGCCCTTCCCTTCCTGAGCAGGTGAAGAGCTGAGGAAAATAGCCTGGCTTCCCTTCTATCAATTTAAGAAGAAAGCTAAAGCCTTGTGGGCACCAGTGCAAAGCATTCAGGGGCAAGCTGTCTCAGCAGATAAGGCTAAAACAGACTCAGGTGTGGCCGGTCTAGGAAGGCTCCTTGGAAGAGGCAAGTTTGGATCCAGGACTCGAATGAGCAATAGTTTGCAGACAGGGAGTGAAAGATAGTTCCCATGTATGTAACACTTCCTGTATGCCAGGCTCATTCTAAGAGGCTTACATATTTTCACAACCCTGGGAGGCAGAAGCAATCACTATACTCATTTTACAGCTACGGAAAAGGAGGCTTGGAGAGTTTGCTTTGTCCTAAATTACCCAGGTAGTACATGAAAAAGCTGAGTGTGAATGCAAACAGAGGAATGGGGTGTTTGGGGTGAGGTTGGAAGTGTAAGTAGGCTGGGTTGGCGGCTGCCTTCAGGATTAAATCAGATGGGGATGCGGTGAGAGATAAAGGGGTGCACTGTCCAAGGCAGGCTTTGAATGTCCACTGTGCATGCCATGTTTCACAGCAATGAGCTGGATCCCCACCACGACCCTGTGACTCAGAGGCAGGAGAGACCCTTCAGGGTGTCAAGGAAAGTGAATCCTGAGGATAGATACTCATCCTGGGTCCCAGCCATTTGGTGGGAAACTCAGAAATCAGACACGGGTCTTCTCCACTCCTAGCTCAAACCATTTCCAGCACAAAGATGCCATGAATCTATAGATGTAACATAAGGTGGCCCAGCCTTTGAGCAGGGCATGCCTCCTCTCCTCAGCAGCCTTGGAAGAAGACATCAGGGTGGTGGAAAAGTTCCTCAATGCCTGGCTCTCCAGGTTTTGAAGTTACAACCCCCACCCCGTTCCTCACTCTCTCCCTGGAAGGATCTATTAGCTGTATCTGCCTCTGAGAAAAGTCACTTTTTGTGCCCTTACTCCAGACTCCTTGTCTCTTGCCCAGATCTCTTCCAGCAGAGACCTCTTCTGAGTCTAGAGAAAACCCGTGGGCCACAGCTCCCTGTCCCAGCTCATTTCCACGTCTGCTCAATACCATAAATGCCTATTAGTGCTGAGCTCTGTGGCGAGTGGAGTCGGAGATGCTTGCTTGGCCAAATCTATTCTTTGGAGATTTCCACTCAAAGCCCTCTCTATCTGCCTCAGTATCTGCACCTTTGTCAGTGATGTGAGAGAGTGTAGGCACTGGCAGGGTCTGCCTGGGTCTCCGGGCAGCTGTGACAAATAGCTGCAGAGGGACTTGGCACCCAAGTCCAGCTCCTGCCTCATCTGACCTCCTGGTGAGAGGCCCTCCCACCAGGTAGGATTAATTGCAGGGCAGACATCCGGCACCCTCAGCAGCCCCCCAGCCCCCCACCCCCATGATACTCAGGGCCCAGGGTCCAGACTCCACCCAGCACTCACCTCTGGGCCCCTCTTGACCTCCACACTGTTGATAAAAATGCTCTGAGATTCTGGGAGAACTTTCCTGACAACTGCCCCTTCCCAGCTCCCTTATCCCATGTATTAAAGCAGATTCTGCCAGGGACCTACTTCCTGTTGTTATTAAAACGTCTGGCCTGGTATTTTTGTTTGTTTGTTTGTTTTGTATTTCTTCTGCAGTAAAATGTGATCCCATCAGAAGAATACCAACACAGTGGGGGTGGGAATTAGCTCAAGTGGTAAAGTGTTTGCCTAGCAAGCACAAGGCCCTGGGTTCAATCCCCAGCAACCCCCACAAATTAAAGAAGAAGAATACTAACACATCAGCCATCAATTTTGTTTCCTTTGGACCTAAAGCCCAGCTCATATGAGGGTGGAGTGGGCAGGTGGGCCATGAACTCACTTCCAAAAAACCTGCATTCATGTCCCCTGCCACATACCCCCAGGGCAAGGCCTGCCCTGGAAGGAAGACCACCCTGCTAAAGCCTGGCCATCCATTCTGGTATCAGCTCATCTGTCTGTCTGTCTGTCTGTCTGTGGGATCAACAGCCTCCAGCCAGCTCAGTTCCTCACCAGCCCCAGCCCCAGTCCCAGCCAGCTGTAATTCCTGCCTGTTACAAGTGTTAACACCTGGCCTGGGGCCTTCCTCCCCCGCAGTCTCCAGGTGCCTCCCTGGGCCCAGCCTACTGACCCCCACGGGGTTTGACTGAACATGTTCACAGCCCTGGGAGAGGTGGGCGGAGGTGGGAGTGGGTGGGAGGAGGCAGAAGGACACCTGACACATAGGGAAACTGAGGCAGGGTTTAAGATTGGCACTTGAGTTGGGGGATGGGTCCCAGGATGGTAGACCAAGAACTTAAGTGTCTTATTTCCTAGCTCATTGCCCACATCCTCAGCAAAACACCTTCACCCAAGCAGTGAGGCAGGGCAGGCTGGTAGTCCTGGGTGAAAAGGGGGAAACAGGCCCAGAGAGGTGGGTCAGGGCTGCTTAGTCACACAGCATCAGGCTGAGCTGATGACCCCCTCCCAACTCAGGCCTCTTTCATCAGAACATCTGCTCTGGAACGCAGCAGGTGCCGGGCTAGGCCTTAGTAAGGTGAGTTCCTTTCCCTCAAGGAGAAGAAAGACAAGTTTCTCTACCAGGTGCCCGCGACTGGAACTGACAAGGAGAATTCTAGAAGTCAGGGTGGCTGTCCCTGCACCCCGGCTCAGTGCCTCTGACATCTGACTGGGAGGCCCTGGAACACGTCGCCCCTTATATCTCCCTTCAGCTCCATCTTCTCTCAAACAGGCTGCTGGGCCTTCCTTCCCTGATGGTGGCAAGGACAGAAATACCCCAACTAAACTGTTTCCCCTACAAATCCCTCCTGGAGAATGTGTGAGCTGGGCAGGCCAAAGAGGTAGACAAGATGGGCTCAGAGGCTAAATGACTGGAATCTGCCTGCCAGGGTGGGGTGGGATGTCAGGAATCTTAGACTCCATCCACTATCCAGGCCTGAGACTTTGACTCACCGTACATCCTAGCTCCAAATCAAGCAAAAATGACCTCAAGAGGGGGACAGTGCCCACAGTTCTCAAGCAGACAGGGCGAGCTGGTGCCAAGGAAGACTCGGCCCCAACCCCAGCTTGGGATCCCAGGCCAGTGTGCCCTGCAGCTACCTTGTGAGACCTTTGCTCCCTGCCGGCCCTTCCCTCCAGGGCCACGCACAGACCTAAACACAGCCCTCACATAGCTGCGGACATGAGGCTCACACTTGACAAGCACAATCAGGTCATGCCCATGAGCACTGATATCATGCACAAAGACAGCCAGGGGGCTTTCCCCTACACTGCCATAAAGGCATGCGCATGCACACACTTACACAGACACCACACTCACATGCCCAGTCACTAACAGTCATGCACAACGTCACAAGCAGAAACAGGCACCAACATTTCCATGGGCAAAGATACTTCTAGACTTCTCTCTCTCTCTCTCACAGACACAGACACACACATACACACCCCATATCACAGAGACACGGCGTACCTTGCCACAAGCCATGAGTCTCCAGCACACCCCACATGCTTCCACCTGCACAGCTGCCCAGTCTCAGACACAAATCATCCTGCACGGAGACACACTGGTGCACAGAGATGCCTCTAAGGGTCACAGACCCAGAATACACACACAGAGGCAGCAGTGGGCATTGACAAGCACATGGGTACACACGGACCTGCCCACTCCTATACCACACACACACACACACACACAAACACACTAAAGTCTCTTCTTAGCTCGCATAAAGCAGTATCCCTGTCCCCTTCAGTCCCCAAACATCTAGCATTATGTTAGGGCCAATGTCTCAGCCTTCCACATCTTCCCAATGTGTCCTCCTGCGAGGTGGATCTTATCTAGATGTTCCCCAGATACCATTACACAGACCCCACCACCAACAACCACCCGCCACTGGCACTGCCCCAGGAAGTGCCTCCTTCAGGCCATAGGGCAGGGGAGCCAGCTGTCTGTTCCCTGGTCCCTGCCACCTCTAAGGTGCCAAGATTTCTCTCTCTATCCTTTCCTGCTTGGGCTACTGAGAAGGCAGAGAAGGCAACAAACGGAATAGGCATTGGCCCTGGGATAGAGAGAGGGTCGGGACTGGCCAGTGAGGCAGCCTTCCCCTAGACTGGCGGCACCTCCTCCCCCGGTATCCCCGGCTGCCCCTGCCACCAACCCATAGGCTTCTTTATGTACAGGAGGCCTCAGGCCAGCCTTCGGTCACAGGGAAGGAGAAAGACGGGTGTGGGGGTCCATCCTGGGACCCTTAAACAAGACCCTTAGCCATGCTCTGCTCCTACCCGTCCCTCTTTCCCAGGAACCCCCCAAACATCCAGACACAAATGCTGCCACCCCCAAACAACTGGAAGAAGCTTCGGGGTGTGGCCCCCCAAATCTCACTGGCTCTGCTCCCCTCTCCCAGGCTTGGGGTGGCAAGCTGGGAGAACAGGGGCGTGCAGGCAGTACTGCACCCTGGTGGCACTTCTCTCTGACTTTCACCCAGGGCCACAGCCCCTTCTTACTCACAGATCCCAAATTCCTTCTCCTCCTCACCTCCCACCCCCAGGCCGGGCTCTCCTACATCCAGGAGGGGAAGATTCTTTAATTAAAGTTTTCCGGAATGCAGGGGGATGGAGGCTGGGGAAAGGCGGGGTGTAATTTAGAGAACTGGTTTCAGTGTGTCTTCCTGGCTGGCCCCTGGGACCTGCAGGGGGGAGGGGGGCTTGCAATCGGCCGCTTGAAAAACAAGGGGACTCCCTCGAGCTGGGGCTCCTAAAGGGCTGTTTGTCCCCCAGTCAGTACCTCCACACACCCACAGCCCCCTAAACACTGCGCTTGGGTTCCTAGCCTTATTTACTAAAATGTCTTTTGTATCCGCATTTCTCAGGAACAGATTCCCCTTTCCCTCTGCCTTTCTCCTCGGTCCTCGGTTTTCCAAAAGAAACGAATGTGACATGGAGAATTGGGCTTTTGGTCAAAGAATAACAACCCCACCCCTCCCAAACAACTACATTTTCAAGGAGCCCCCCCCACCATTGCCTGGATGGACAAGCAAGAAATGAATACAACCGAATTCAATGGCATCTCGCATCAGCAAATTCCATATTCACTCCAGAGGCTCAAAATTAATCTAGAGCAGAGTCGGGGAAATCTGATGAAATCCCCCCACTCCCCTGCCCCAGGGATCCCTGAAGCCTTGGGGGTCTGAAATAGGAAGGCAAACGGGAGTATTGTGGGGAAATCTCTTGACCGAGGCGCTGCGGAGGTGGGGTGGCAATGAAGGAACAGGATGATTTTGCCCATGAAGACCCCAAAATGGAGAAGAGGAGTGGCTGGGCCCCAGGGACAGCGCTGGATTTCCAGAAACCCAACTGCAAGCAAATGGAGGGTCTTCGGGGACCCCCATATTGGGATGGGTGGAGGGTTAGGATCAAGAATAAGAGACCTTCCGAGAAGGGGAAAGTCTTCCAGCCTCTGCGGCGGGTAGCAGGGAAAATGGTGATTATCCGAGAAGCCAGGAGTTGAATTCTGAAGGCGACACCAGCGGAAAATCCAGGAGGGGTGGGCGGCTGGGGGGCAGGGGGGAGGCAAGGAGAAAGGCGCCCCAGCCCGCCACGGCCCACCCGGCCAGCTACCCCCACCTCCCCCGACGCGGCGGGCCACCGGGCCGCGGGCGGACAGGAGCGAGTCTTACCACCAAATTGGGTAGCCGGCGAGGACCCTGGTGCCACCGAACAGGAGGCCGAGGAGCAGCCCGAGCAGGTGGGGCTCCATTAGAAGCGGCGCCGAGGAGGAAGTTTGCCCGCGACCATGAAGAGGGGGAGCGACGCCCCCAATAGTTGGAACAAAGTCCACTTGAGGTTGGAAATGACTTTCGGGCTCGTCAGAAGCGCACCTCCACCCGCAGCCGCCCCCCTCCCGAGCCCAGCGCGGAGCAGCAGGGTTTGAGGATGTCAGCGAGCAGCCAATCAGCGCCCGCGGCCTAAGGTAAGAGATGAGTCTGTAGTTCAGCCTGTCAATCACGCGCCCCTCCCGCCCGGCCCACGACTCGGGCTCCGGGAAGGGCATCTCCCTGCAAACTTGGGCAAAGCCCGCGCCCAGGACACGGCGGGCCCCGGGGAGGCGCGGCACGCGGGACTCTGTGCCGGCCCGGGACGGCCGCGGGCCCCGCCAGCCAGGGCGCGGGAGCCGGCGCCTTGACCGGCGTTCACGTGGTGGCGGGGTGGCGTGGGCATTCGCGGGTGGTTCCTTTTCTGTCGGGGGCCCGAGATCCCTTGGGACGTGGACCCCAGGGGAGTCGCGAGTAGAAAGCACAGAGATGTTTCCAGAAGCCCCGCTCGGGCGGTCGGGACCAGGGGGTGGGAAATGCAAACCGTGCCAGCCTCCCGAGCCCACGAGCCGGCCGGCCTCGCGACCCGGCCGCAAGGAGGTCGCTTCCCGGGCCGAGGAGCACGCGGAAGAGTCCGCGGAGGCTCGCAGGTCTGGCCGCGGGCGGCGCCGGGGGACAGAGCCCAGTGTCATTTGAGTCTTTTGTCAGGGATCAGATCGGTATCGGACCTCCTGCTGCCTTTGCATTTCCTGCAACTGACACGGGCGGCCAGTTGCATTTCCTGCTCGCGGAGTCCGGTCACTTTCTCCTCCTCGAGGATCCACTCGCATCCCCTGTTGGACTTTGGGATAGAGCCATTTGGAGCCAGTGAAAGGTAGCAGCCCTGGCCCGGAGTACTTAGGGGCCTCCAGGGTTCCCCTCACTGCCTAACTCTCCTGCCTCTGGGCCTGGGCCCTTAGGCTGATGGAGAGCTGCAACCTGGGTTTGGTGATTCAGCTCCGGTCCTCAGGTGGACAGCACACGCATCCAAGTACCCCACCCCTCCCCACAGGGGGAAGAAACCTCCACCCTCCCACCCCCACGGTTTCCTTTCCCTCCTCTCCCTCCCCAGAGCCAGGAAATTAGGTCTCAGCCCCAAGAGGTACTGAAATTGTGGCCAGATTTCAGGGTCTTACCCTGGTCCTCTGGGTGCTTCCCCATACCTTTCTCCCTGCTACACAGGACACCCAGCGCTCTGGAGCAGCCATGGCCTGGGTGAAGGAAGCAGGGTCTACAAGAGGGAGGTGAGGACCTGTCCAGGGAATTGCAGCAGAAGGGGCAGAGAAAGACCCCACTAGAATCCTGCCCAGGCCAGGACTGGTGGGCTCTTCCCAGGGCAGAGGGCATGGCTGGAGGAAGTCCCACGCCAGGGGGCCAGACATTCCTGGCCTTTGATCTGGGCTGCAGGTGCCTGTGGCTCGAACCCGCTGCCCCTGCTGGTCCGCTCTCCCCACGGCTGCTGCCTGTGCGGGAAGAGCGAGGAACTGGCCCCTGGGGGCACCAAGGGTCTGGAGAGCCGCCTGGGCTTGTTGAGGCTTCTGCCGCGTTCCTAGCCTGGTGCTCGACTAGAGGGGGCGGAGGAGGAGATGAAAGAGGGAAGGGGAGAAAAGGGAGAGATGCAGAGGAGAGACACGGAGAGACAGAAATAGAGGTGGGGTGGGGGTAAGGAGTGAGGGAGCTCAAGCTAACCCAGGGGGAGAAAGAAGGGGAAGTAAAGGGAAAGAGAGAAGTGGAGATGTCCTAGGAACAAAACAGCAAAGAAAAATCCCCAATCTGCTGAAGGACAGGGGACTCAATAATAGCCAAGGCGGGCTTCCTGAGATGTTACCTAGGGACTGAGCTGATTCTGAGGCTCGCGCTTTCTGGTTGGCCTGGAAAGGGGTTGCCAGTGGAATGCAGAACCCCAGGATCGAGGAGAAGAGAGCTCTCTGTACCCCCTGGATTGGGTCTTCTGCGTTTTCCTTGGAGGAGGGCTGCCCTTCCCATGTGCTTCCAGTGAGCTTTTGAGGCAGAGTTGCCTGCTGGAGCTCAAATCCTGCACTACAACCTGGGGAGTTTGACAGCCCTGAATAGTCTTTCTGAGAGCCAGAGAGGCTGCTTTCCCCCACCATCAAGACACTGCTGTGTATTCAGGGTGGCAGGGAGGGAGGGGTTGGACTAGATGGCTTCTCGGGGTCATTTAGGGCCTCAAGATTCTATAGGTGCCAACCCTAGGAAGTGGGGGCAAAAGATCCTAGTGGCTTTGAGTAGGGTGAGGTTTGGCTAAGACATTTCTGGCAAGCCATCTTGGCTGGTGTGTGCAAAACTGGCCGTTGCCTGAAAGGCTGTGGACCCAGATGCCTCTTTCAGACAGCCCAAAGCACAGGGGAGTGACAGGTGGTATTTGGTGGGCAGGAAACAAGTGGATGATGGTAGAACCCCGGAGCTTACTGGCCCCCAGATCTAAGCCTGGGGAAGTGAAGAACAGGAGACTAGAACCTGTCACAGGCCTGGCTTGGTGGCATGGCATTGTGGAGCATGGAGGCATGTGGGGATTTCCCCTCACTTGAAAGTTCTCCAGGGGAGAGGATTCCTGAGACTTCCCTCCTTGCCAGGTGTCTTTCCTTCAACAGGAACTTAATGCACTTCCTCCTGCCTGCTCTGCGTTATGGTGGGTACAGAGGAATGGTCCCTGCCCAGGCACAGAGGGTGCCCTCACACCACAAGTCACGAAAGGTAACACCCTAACAGGCACCCTAACCTGAGGGTAGATTGCACTTGGTGAAGAAAGGGTTAAGTTCACTCCAAAACCAGCTGAGGTGGGTGGGGTAAGGAGTCAGCCTGGTGGACCTAGAGGCCACTGCCCTGAATGAGAGGGTGGTCCCTTGAATGAGGGCAGAGAAGGCGGCAAAGGTCCAGGGACCTGGGGGCAAGAGAGTGGCACGTGGGAAGCACTTTGTGTTGTGAGTGTCAGGGACCTTAGGCCTGGGATGGGGACTCCATCCCAACTCCACCCCACTTCTGTGACTGCCCCGAAGTTCCTTTTGATGTGCGCTCTCCCAGGGTGAGGAGTCTGCTGCTGTGTATTCGGTGGCTCACCGACTGCCTGACTCCCTACCAAGGCACCTTGGAGACAAAGAATAGAGCCGCCAAGCCCCCCGCCCCCGCACCCCGTGCGTGCTCACTGGGCCACCCATGTGTCACCTGCCCAGAGGAAGGAGGCCTGACCAGCCTAGGCAGGATGAAGGAAGAGGGAAAAGCTGCTGCAGGTGGGAGAAATAAAAAGCAAGTATGAAGGTCCAAAGGCCTAAAACAAGGACTCGACAGCGGAAAGGCAGCAGGTCAAGTCTTTGAAGCCGCAGCACAGAGAGAGGGGCTTTCAGCTTTCTCTCCAGAACGATTTTAAGCACACTCTCTGGAGGCCACTGAGAGGCTGGACAAGAGGGCAACCTGGAAGTAGAAGGGCCATATCCTGGGTGATGGGTACAGAAAATAACTGGATATGATCTTTTATGCCCAGCTCCTTTTGCTGGCATACAGGCAGAGTCCTGGACATGCTGGAAGACCATGACCTGCACTGGATAAGCACAAAGTAGGTGAACCCTAAACGTTAATCAGACACACAGAGGAGCGCAGGTAATGGCTCCAGAGCTCACCAAGTGGGCCTGTCCCCCAGCTGCGGAGCTGATAGTAAGGCTGGCAGTAAGCAGGTGAGGGAGGCCGCCTCACCTGTGCTGCTCTGGCCAACAGGGGGCTGGTGCCTGAAGTGTGTACTGCCTGGATCTTTAGGGATCCTGGTTAAGTAGGTGTCCTTGTGAGTGAATACCCTGACTGTACTCCACAATCCTGGAATTTAGCTGGGAATAAGGCATGCACAGCTTCAGGCTCCTCTGTCCTCTCTCCCCAAGTGGCTCCCTCGGGAGGGCCAGCCTCAGAGACAGGACACAGGTGGGCTGATGCGCTTGCACTTCCAGGCACATCAGACAGGGACCTTGCAGAACTCACTGAGGAGGCTTGACACCCTTGGTCTTCCACCAAGATGCAAGAGGCTGTGAACAACAGTTCGGTCACATCTTTCCTGGCCTGGCCCACCCAGACACCAGGATCTCACATGCTGCCTGTGGGCATGAGCAGGGTTTTCCCTGTCACAGCAGTTCCTCGTGTCCTGGTCAGCCCCAGGTCCCCAGAGCGTTTAGGCAAAAGATTTGGGGTCACCGCCCTTTAGAAAGGAGTGAGCCACAGGAGAAATGAGAGCACCGCTGGAGCTGCTGCTTTCCTCTAGAGGCCTGCACCCCTCAGTTGGGAAGTGGAGATTAGACTTTCTATCTCACGAGGAGTTGTTGGCATTAAATGAGAACAGCGCTGACAGAATGCCAGACTGTGACAGTGAATAAGAAATGGGTTTCTTTCTCTCTTCGGAGTCGAGGAATGAGGTTCTCTCTGGGGTTTCTTCTGCCCCAACCAGGTCATTTATACTAAGAGGTCCTTGCTCAGGTAGCCACAAGGGTGCCTAAGGGATTTAGCCAGGAAAATCTGACATCCCAGCAGGAGGCCCACCTTAGCACCTCTCCTTTGGAGAGCCTCCCCCACCATATTACTAGCTGCCCCCTACTGTGGCACTCTATGACTCTTATCCAGCGCTATTTTCCCACATACTCCATGATATTGACATGCTATCACACATGTTACACACCAAATGTATCCATTACATGTTGCCCATTTCCTGCTCTGAAATCTAAACTCCATGGGACTGTGGCCTCCCCAACACCTACAGCAGGGTGGGCACATTGTGGCCCCTCCATTGCTCATGACTGGCCAAGGCGGGAGCCAGGGCTGAGGACTCAGATGGGAGGACCGTGCGATCATGTCTGCTTTCCTCGTGTCCTCCCAGCGATCTCACTGCCCTCATGTTGAGTAGGTCGGCGGGTCTCTAACCCAGGCCGGTTCCTGCCTTTCCTGGGATCCGATCTGAAGAAGCACAGCGCTCAGGTGACTGGCTGTGTATGGCTGCTGTCATTTCTCCTGGTCAAGACACTGACTCCTGGGTTTTCCTTCCACACCCCTGTAGGTGGGACCCGGTAGGCAGTTTGTAAAGAGGGGAGACCCAGTGACAAGCCAACAGGGACCAAGAGCCATCTTTGGCCCCTTCTTTCTCCAGCTGAGAAGCAGCCTCGGCTGGAAGGTCAAGGTGGGCTAGCCGTGGGCCTGGGGCCTGGGTGCCTGGGCCCCACCCCTGACCCAGCCTCTGCAGTTGGCAAAGTGTCTCAATTTTTTCATCACCTGCAAAGATCACCTGCAGGCCTGCTTCTGGCAGAGCTCTTGGGAGGAACGATGGGCCCCTCTTCCAGGAGCCTGACTCCTCCTCTATAGCCCTCCTCGACTGGCACATACAGCAGGTGCTCTATGTGTGTGGAATTCCACACATCTTCACATCTTTGATGAGGGACAGTGTGCCTGCGGCCCCTTGCCAGGTGAGCACTTGTGAGGAAAAACGAGCTCAGGTTTTGGTCTGCGTGGAGCTTGCCATCTGTTGCAGAGGATGAGCTGAGATGCTGAGATATGAGCTGTGAGAGTTCTTTCTTGGGGGGAAGACATTGGTGGGGGCACATTAGCGACATAGGCTAGAACAAGCCGGATTATCCTAGGAGATAGTGCAGGAAATTTCCACTCATGCCCTGATTTGCACCTTCCAGAGCTCTGCCATCTAATTATCTTTCCCACAGACTAGCACCACTAGAAGCAGCCTCCGCTGGAAGGTCAGGGTGGGCTAGCTGTGGGCCTGGGGCCTGGGTGCCTGCACATGAGGGCAGGGCCCAGTGGGCCAGCAATGGGCTCAGAGCTGCCTCGTCTGCAGAGACCCAGGAGCAGGTGCTGTGGCTAGCACGGATGTGGGCAGGCACCTGGTGTCACCACATGCTGGTGGGGCCCACCTCCTAAGCTCTTCGCCTGGTTCCAGGTAAGGCCTGAACGGGATTTCACCTGTCTGCCTGGAACCAAGCTGTCTGAATTCCTGCCTCAGAGCCCAGCTCTTGTGCCAGTGAATTCCAGCCCTGCCTCCTACTGTGTGGCACCGGGCATATTACCTAACTTCTCTGAGTATGTTTCCTCACCTGAAAAATAACTGTGATACCCCTGCCTCAGAGGGCTGTTACCTATTTAGTGGAATGATGCCTGCGTGCCTGAAAATGTGCTCAGGTGAGCTGAGGCTTGGAGTTTTCCTTTCATTCCTCTGTGGCCCTCAGTGCTCCTCTTCAAGCCTCAGGAGGGCAAAGGCTTTATTTAGGTTGTAGCAGAGCTCGCCTAGCTGACGGCCCTTCCTCTAGGCTGGCAGAGGTTCCTAGTTTGTTCTACTTTCTACTTCTCTCCCACCTGACTCAAAAATAAATCCAGACTGATCAGCACCAATCAAGGGGACCCATTCTCCTTGCCAGGGATTGGCCTAAATTGGGCCAAATCAGACATGAGCTGAGGTCAGCTGAGGATGCAAGAGGATTTCTGGGAGGTCTTTTTGTTGTTGTTCTTAAAATAAGCCACCGTGCCAGGTACACAGGCGGCAGAGGCAGGAGGATTTCAAGTTCCAGGCCAGCCTAGGCAACTCAGCAAGACTCTGTCTCAAGATAAAAAATTTAAAAAGGGCTGGGGATATAGCTCACTGGGAGAGTGCCCCAAGTCCAATCCCTAGGACTGTGGGTGGGTGAGGAGGAGATACAGTAAGAAGTATCCCTTTCTACTGTTTTTGGACTACCTCGTATCTAGGTGTGATGCCTGGAGCTGTAGCAGCCATCTATGACCATGAGGAAAGCTGCCTGAGAATGAAGTGGAGGAAGACCCAGCAAAGAGGAGAAAAGAAACTGAGTCTCTGATACCATTGCTGAGACCTTAACTGCCCTCCAAGGAGTCCTGCCTTCGACCTTTTTGGGACGTGATAACTAACACGTTTTCCTTATTTAGGCCACGGAAGCTGTTCCTTGCAGCCAAAGGCCTCCTAAGTGGTATCTGTATCCTCCTTGCCCATAGTGTCTGAGACAGGGCGGTTGGCCTGAATATTTGCTGATTGATTTACAAGCCGAGTTACTTTAGTTTAAAGGCCAATGAGGGCTGGGGAGCCTTTTTCTTGATTTGAGGGTTTAGTCTGGAGGGTGGTGAGGTTGCTGTTGGGTCCTGAAGTTGGGAGACTCACTGAGTTGTGGGAAGAAGGAAAGAGCAATAGGAGGGGAAAGGGTTGAGATGGGGCTTACAGTGAGCCCAGAACACGGTCGGCCTGGCGCTGCCCTTTCTTTCCCCGAGAAGCTGCAGCTTTGCTGCTAAGGGGTGCAGAGTGTCTTTTGGTGTGTTTAAAACAGTGATATTTGTGTATCTGACTTATTTCACTCACCATTACATCTTCAAGTTGCATCCATTTACCTACGAATGCCTCAACTTTATCTTTCTTTATGGCAGAGTAGTACTCCATTGTGTGTAAATCCATTTTCCTTATCCATTCATGTGTTATGGACATATACGCTGTTTTCAAGATCTAGCTATTGTAAATTGTGCTGCTGTAAACATGGGTATGCATTTATAGACATATAAGCTCAAATAGCCGTGGTTTCTCTTATATGAGAAACAACACACAAATATATACATATATATACACACACACAAATAAAGAGCAAAATAGAAGAGAGATAAATAGGAAGTAGGGAGAAGTTCATGTACTTCCCCAAATTACATAATTCTTTGTTTCAAAAAATATTTTAATAGGGGTTGGGAATTTAGCTCAGTGGTAGAGCGCCTGCCTCGCAGGTACAAGGCCCTGAGTTCAATCCCCAGCACCTCCCCCAAAATTTAATATATCCACTAATTTGTTCCATTTGTACTATTAGTTTATCTTAGATTGTTGAAAGTTTTGTGTTGTTATCTGTTTGTTCCTTTTTTTGTAAGAATCTTTTTGGTTTAAGTCTTATATTCTGAGTAATTACTTTGAAGATAACGATACATAGTGTATTAATTAGTGTTATTCTCTTATTATTGTTATGAAATCTTGTTTTATTTTTTCATTAAAAAAGAAAAAATTAAAATAGTGACTTTTATGGTATGTGAATTACAAAAAAGAAGAAAGAAGAAAAGGCACAGCTCAGCTACCTTCCTTCTACTCTCTCCTTCCCCTTTGATCTTAGTCCTCATTTGCTAAGCCCCTCAGTCTAGGGTGCAGCCTCCTACGGTGGCTGTGGCAGGGGCTGGCTGTACAAGGCTGGCCTGAGGGCTGTGTTATACCTTCCCCTCACCTGCTTTCAGACCTCTGCTCTCTGGGCTCATTTCAACCTGGGGAGAGGGTACAATATCTCCTAAGGTCTAGTCCTCACTGGCCAAATAGCCTAAGGGTGGAGTGGAGTAAGGGATCAAAATGCCGTTTGTGGAGTTGGGCATGGGGCCTTGTGATGGTTGATTGATTGTGTCAACTTGTAAGAGAAGTTTAACTAAATTGGTTTAGCAATTCTACACCCTAGGGTGTAGAAGATCCACCCTAGGGCGGCCCGTTCTCTAGATGGTATAAAGGAAATGAAGAGGGATCTGGGGGGGGCGGTTTCTTTGGATTGGTTTCGCTTCCTTTGAAGGAGCTCCAGACCTTCACCTGGATACTCTGGAACTCTAGACCTTCGCCTGGACCCTTCAGACCTTCGCCTGGATCCTTCAGGCCTCCAGACCTTCGCCTGGATCCTTTGGACCTCCAGACCTTCAGCTGGGCCCTCCGGATCTCCACCTTGCAGATGGACCCTCTGCACGCTTCCACACCTGACTTGTAAGAAGCCCAAGGAAGCCAAATTGTAAGCTCTCAAATATTCATATATCTACCATTGTATCTGTTTCTCTAGAGAATACTGACTAATATAGGGCACATACCTGTAGTCCTAGCACCTGAGAGGCTGAGGCAGGAGGAGCTCAAGTTTGAGCTTAGCCTGGGCTATCTGGTGAGTTCAAGACCAGGTTGGACTACATAGTGAGACCCTATCTCAAAAACAAAACAAAACAAAACAAAAATGGGCTGAGGATTTAGCTCAGTGGTTAGAGTGCTTACCAAGCAAACACAAGGCCCCGAGTTCTATCCCTGGCACCAAAAAAAAACCAAAAACAAAAACCTAAAAAAACTGCCTTAGGGGATTTAGCTCAGTGATTAGAGTGCTTGCCTTGCAAGCACAAGGGCCTGAGTTCGATCCCCAGCACAAAAAAAAAACAAAAAAAAAAACTGCCTTAGGGGCCCCTGGGTGTTATGATCAGATAGAACCATTTCAAGTGCTAGCTCTGCCACTGCTTATCTGTGCTTTGGCATGTTATTTAGATCTCTTGGTGCCTTCTTATCTGGCAAACGGGTAGACTAATTCACAGCTCACAGGGCTTAAATGGCATGATTTACCCAAAGGGTTCAGAGTATTAGTGTGTGACCCTCCCCCAAAATGGTGAAATCCTGACTGAACTGTCTTAATGACAAAGGGTCGATGGTGACAGTGACAATATGTTCCCAGTCTCCAACTTTACTAAGCCCAAGAGGCTTCCCTCTTCTCCACCTCATCACCTACCTCTAGCGGGACGTGCCCAGTCCCCTCTGTACTTCACTGCGCACATCGAGGGTTGTGGATGGGGAGATGGAAAATCTTATTTTCTGAATCCGAAATCAGTGTGTGTATAACACAATCAAAATACTTTTATTTCACTTTATTTTTTCTTCAGAATTTCAGAAAGTCTGAAATATAGTTTGGCCAACTACTGGAATTTCAAGAACAGCTCTCTGGCTAATGATGTTTTCCAGTAGCTGGAGAGGACCACGGGCACCTCGCAAGACGAAGCATGGTGTTGGGTGACTTCGAATCCACACACACATTATTCACATTCTCTGTTCTCTTCTCCCTCTCTCTTTCTGAGTATTGTCAAGGAGAAAGTCTGGTGCTAAAATGACTTCGACACATGTCCAACCCTTACTAAGATCCGTTCCTAAGGAAGAAAGTGATATATTCGGTGCGGGCAGCAGGCAACAGTATCCGGTTAGGATGAAGTCACATTCGTGAAAATCAGTGATCTGAAGTTTCCTTTTCAGGGCTGGGGATTTAGCTCAGTGATTAGAGTGCTTGCCTTGTAAGCACAAGGGCCTGAGTTCAATCCCCGGCACCACCAAAAAAAAAAAAAAAAAAATGAAGTTTCCTTTTCCACTAAAGTTCATAAATTCTGAGCAAATCAATTTAAATAAAAGTGTTAAGAAATAGCAGTAAATAGCAGAACAAGTTGGGACAGGAGGGGAGGGAAAGTAGCATGGAAGTACCTGGAATCTGAAGACACCGGATGGCGGGACAGCAGGGCGGAGTGCTCACAGTCAGGGTGCCCTACGTGCGCCAGCCTGCGTCGTCAGGGCATCTTCTTGGTTGGCCAGGGCCCTGGAACTGGCGTAAGTGGGGCTTCCAGGGTTGCATCTGGAATCACCCCGGTCTTGAGCCAAGGTTCTCTGTCTCCATCGTTTCCCGTCTTGTGTCTAGAGGTATCGGAGAGGAGATTTGGGAACTCCTTCAGCTCGTGAGTGTGTTGGATGACCAAACACTTCTCTGACCATGATACTTACGGTGGGAAAAGAAGCTTAACTGTCTCCAGTTGTCCGGAGAGGTTGAGTCCGGTTCTGAGTCACCCCTCTGGTCTGATCCTGCCAGGGGCTTCCTTTAGGGGTAGGAAAGGGCAGGAGAGGTGAGAGAGAAGGTCTTAGAGTGGCTGGGTCAAGTTCAGATGCCCCTGGGACATTACTTTAGCAGTGGGCAGTTTACAGCCCCAAAGGGGTACTGGCCCTCACGTATTTCCCTCCAGTAAAGGTATAAACTCTGCCAGGTGTGGTGGTGCATGCCCGTAATCCCAATATTTGGGAGGCCAAGATAGGGAAATGACAAGTTCAAAGCCATTCTGGACTACAGAGCAAGGCCCTGCCTCAAAAGAAAAGAAAAGAAAAGAAAAAATACTCAGTGGTTTCTCATCTCCCCACCCTAGGATCCAGCCCCAGCTTCCCCCCCACTGGCTGTGTGGCCCTGGGCAAGCCACTCACCCTCTCTGGATCTCAATGTCCCTCTAGGTTCAGCCGGCCAGGTTGGGAGTCCTTCTGGTTCCCACACACAGTGATTGGATGTTCTGCCTCCCTGTGATCCCTGTGGCCACCACCCTTTGTGTCCCTGTCCCCTTTCAGACCAAACCGGGACACTAAGCCAGAGCTGGCTGCAAGCCCCTGACTGGGCCTGCCCCAGGCTTCAGCTTGTCTTTCTAGGTGAAGGGTATTGGGTCCAGGCCCAGGAGGCACTCGCACGGCTGGGCAGTGCCCAGTGGCACTCTTGGAAGGCTCCAAGCACTCAGAGAGGAGACCGATGTCCTGGAAGGGAGGGGGAAGGAGAGGAGGAAGAAGTGCGGGCTGCCCTCCTGAACATGCTGAAGGTTGCCAACTCGAGTTTAAGCCTTGGCTCCAGAGCACAAAGCCGCCTCGCTGGGGGCTTGACCCCGCAGCTCCTGCACCCCTGCGGCCAGCCGAGCTGCCCCAAGGGAACTGGCCCCAGAAGGGCTGGGTTGTTGGCTGCAAAGTGGCTGGGAGGGAAGTTTTAATGATACACAACACAAGACACAGGGGGGAGAAGGGAAAGGGAGGGTGGTGGAGGAGAGAAGGGAGGCTGGGGGGAGAAAGAAAGACCTCCTGCCAGGCCTGTTGCCAGGAGACGGCCAGGCAGCCAGAATCAGCCCTGCTCTTTTCACAGTTGCCTTTAAGCACGGAGAGAAAGCCCAGGCCATAAAGGGGGACATGTGTTGCCGGGTGTGTAAGGCTAGCCTCTGCAGTTAGGGGAGCCCCCGGCCCCTACCCCTGCTGCGCCCCAGAGAGCCCCTTGCCTCCCCCGTCCCTGCTCCTGGGGGTTATGGATGAATGGGGTTGGGTTGCAGAGCAACTGACAAGGACTCAGGAAAGCAAGGTGGTGGCCCTGGTCACCGTGATGTCACAGCCACCTCAGGGGTGACACTCACCACACACCACACGGGGCCCCAGAAGCTAGTAGGGGTTAGCAGGGCGAGAGGACAGGGGAATCCAACACGGCATATCCATAGAAAAGTATTCCTGTTGCCTTTGGCTGGGCCACTGGGGCCTGGGTCTGTCTAGGGTCCTAGGAATCCTCAATGGGGGACTCAGAAAGTGTGGGTTTGGGAGCTAAGTCTTCAAACTGGCACTCTGTCCCCTTCCTGTCCTTGTCACAGACCCCCGTGGAGGGAACAGGTTGCTCCAGGATGTGCCTTGACCCTTGTAGCACAGGCAATGACTGCATCTGTGTCCCCGCGGAGTCCACACAGAGGGCAGGAGAGTAAACAGAGGCTGAGGACTGCTAACAAAACAAGGTCTCAACTGTCCTCTGCCCTGGCTGTCAGTAGGGAGCCACGTACCTGAGTGACTGTGCCAGGTGCCTGACTAAAGTGGTCACCTGTGGAAGCTGGGCAGGGGTTGGGGAGAGGTCTGCCGGGGTTCCTTGGATTCAGACAGGGAGCTTCTTGGGATAAGGCCCCTGCGAACATGTGTTCCTATGTCCCACCAAAAGCAGGCTGTGATTTCTACTACTTCATGTCTCCATCAAGTTAGATAAAGAGCTTTCGATCCTCCAGTAAGCCACCAAAGCCCAGTTCTAGTCCTGTGAACATGACCCTCGAGAATCTGTTCTGGTCAGGAAGACACACCCAGCAACCCACCCCAACTCCCCTCCTGCCTGGCTGAGGCTGACTTCTCTTCAACCAGCCCGTGCGGGCACAGCTGGAGGCTGACCTGAGCTCGCAGCTGGCGCTCGCCCCTGCCTGGTACCCAGGGCCACCTTGCTTCCCTGGCTGTCCTACTGGGCTTCCCAAATGAATGAGGGCATGTGTGTAAAAGAGCACAGGGAAGGGCTGGCACAGAGCGAAATCAGACACCACGTACCTCACAAGAGATCTTACTCCATACACACATGTGTCCTGAGATATTTCCCCCTTAGGGGTGTCTTGGAACCCAGGGCTTCCCCAGGAGGGAGCAGAGCTGTATGAAGGGACTGACGGGAAGACTTGCTTTCCCTCCAACTTTCTCTGCATCTTTTTTCCTGCCGAAGTGTGTGGTTTTCTAGTCTTGGAGTCTTTCCTCTCCCCATCCTGGGGCAAGCCCCACCCCAGGTATCAGGACTTGCTTCCCGAAGGCTAAATCATCATGACGCAGTAACCAAAAGGCAGATTGGCCAATTCTCAGGGGAAGGGTGCTGAGTGAGAGGAGTGGTTGGTGTTCTTCTACCGAGGCGGGGGCAGGTGGTGACTGATTCCAGTCACAGAGGCCTTGGGGAGGGCCGGCTCTGAGGCTGGGGCGCAGTTGCAGCAAGCTGGCCGTCAGGGAGCGCCCTGGCGGCAGCAGCAAATTCTGCTGGGCCTGCATACTGGCAAACTTTGCACTGCTATTCTTTTCATAGCTCCAGCCGGCTTGTCATAGGGTCCCCAGCTCCCATGTGCCACCCTCCGTGACTCCTGCTTCTTTGGCTTGTGGGGGAAGAGTCCCTGGGAGTTCACTCTGCCTCAGAACCTTCCTTCCTAGACAGGACTAAGTCCCCTTGATGGGCTCCTAGTCTACCTTATTTTATTTTTAAAAAATTACTTATTTATTTATTTTGCAGTATCAGGGATTGAACCCAGAACCTTTGCACTGAGCTATATTCCAAGCGCCTTTTTAAAGTTTCGAGACAGGGACTTGGTAAGTTGCTAATTTGCCCAGGCTAGGCCCAAACCTGCTATCTTCTTGCTTCAGCCTCCCAGAGTGTTGAGACTGCAGGCACGTGCTACCACACCAGGCCCATTTATTTATTTATTTTGCAGTGCTGTGGATGGAACTCGGGACCTCACACATGCTAGGCGAGAGCTCTAACACCGAGCTGAATCTTAGGCCTTTCCTTCATTCTGAATGGGAGGCAGGACCATGAATGTGATCTCTTGGATCCCACCTTCCAGGCAGACTCCCTGATTTACAGCTTCCTTGTGCCCTCTGGATCCCACCAGTAGAGAGAGTCCTGTCCCAGTGTAGCTCTCATTATTCACCAAAATTTGTCCCCGAAGCTCAGGGCACATGGTCAGATGGGTGTATGCGCATGCATGCGCGCGCCTGTGCGTGCGTGTGTGTGTGTGTGTGTGTGTGTGTGTGTGTGTGTGTGTGTGTGACAGGAGTGTCTCTCCTAATGCAGCATGGAGAGATCCAGCTAGGTTAGCAGGAAGTGAGGAGGTCTCAGCCCTGCTGCCCACTTCATTCCCCACCCTTCGCATCCCTGCCCAGTCTTGACTAGGAGATTGATCCACCTTTATTAATCATGGCCCTTTCCCAAAATGATCCCAGGAGAAAGTGAAGTTAGAACTCTTCTCTTTGGGATAAGATCCTCCCTGCAGGGCCGGGTTCCACCTCTGGGGCCCCCGAAAGTCCCCTAGACCTTGAGGTATTCTGCCCACAGACCTGGAGGAGAGGCTGGGAGGATGGTTGGGGTCACAGTGACACCTTCTGGAGACCTTGGGAATAGCAACCAGAGAATTTGTGTGCTGTATTTGTGTTTGTGTGTATTAGTAATACCTCACCACAGATTTTGAAATGCACCTCAGATATTGAACTCCCATCCCCCTTCCAGGAGAGAAGCACAAAAAAGTGCATAGGGAATTGGGGACTTTGGAATTCCAACTGGGACATCCTGGGAAAGTCAGTTAGGGTACTTCGAATGAGCTGCAGTCCGAATTTTTTTTTTAATTTCTTCATGAAATATGGTTTCTAGGGATGGTTTCCCTTTCCCATGTACTCATAGGAAAATCTGAGTGCCCCGGGGCATTTCTATGTGAAATGAGGTTTCCAGGGCAAAGAACAAGTACACACGTTGTATATCTCTGTTTTATTGCACTGATAAGAGGAAGCAGAGTATAGTGTGCTATACTGCAAATGTCAATGATTAAAAACAGGTTGAGGTGGTCACTGTAATATCAACTGCTGAAGAAATTGGGAGGAATAAATATAATAATGAAATGAATTAACACGGTACCTGACATCTGATAAATATTCAGTATGTTGGGGCACTTCACCCACAGGATGAGATGCCCAGTGGAGGAGAGAGCAATTGGCCAAGCTGGGGAGCCAGGCTGGAGGCAGGTGCCCGGGTCACAGGCTCTGTCCTGGTTGGACACCACCAGTTAACCTCTGTCCTTCTAATACAGAGACTGCTGTTCAGTAAGCCCCGGAAAAGATTAGAAAGCCAGGTGTGTAAATGAAGAAAGACAGGTGTCAGAATTGTGTTTGTAAAAGGGCGCTTCACTTTAGGAAGATGTCAGCATAGGGCTCTTGCAAGTATTTCAAAGATAACACTTGTCTTACCTCCGTCTCCCCTTTACTTACGGACTCAAACTCCATCTGCAGTGACAGGGCTTGAAATATAACTGCCCATGGGCCCGATCTGAGCTTCCTTGGGCAAAATTGGAGGATGAATGGGACAATATTTTAGGGGGCAGGACTATGTTGGGGACTCAGCAATTACCAGGCTCAGGTCTGGTAATTGCTAATACTACATTTCTATATCGTAATATTACATTTTTCCCTCATAGTCATCACTGCAGCTGCACAAAAGCTGATAATAACTGTGCTTCACCAAGAAGGAACATGTGGCCCAGAGAGGCTGCGTGACCTAGTCAAGGTCACCATCCTAGTAAGTGCTTAAGCTGGGATTGGAACCCAGACCCTCTTCATTTAAGCCAGGGGCCTGGGTGACTTCAAAGGGCTGAGGCTGGGTACACAGGGAGTTGGTGATGTCTCTGCTGGGAATGTGCATGGGGGTAGGTTTGGAGGGCTAGTTAGTGGCCAGCGAGACACAGTTTTCCATTCACTTGCAGAGGATCCACTTGTGGTATGCCTTCAGGGCTGACGTGCAGAACCGTGATCTGTAATTCAAATGGGTCCTCAACTTAGGGACTGTTCACATTACAGGAATATCCTCAGGGGCCATTTTCTAGCAGCTGGAAGCAACGCACCTAAGAGGAGGAACCTGTTTCTAAATCACCCAGAGGGGCCTGTCAGCCTCGTCCCCATGCACATACCTCTCCTTCCATACAAAGCAGTGAGCAGGTGTTGGGCAGCTCCAGGCCACAGCTTCAACCCGCTGTGCTATGGGCCGGAGGAACCTTTCACACCTCTGTCCCCTTTCTGCTTCTACCTGAAATCATCAGAGGAGCAACACAAGAAAGGCCGTCACCGGGCTCTGGTCTTGGTGTTTCCTCTCAGAGTTAGCTGGCTGAAGATTTGGGCTCTTGCTCTCTCTGCTGGAGCAGGATCTCCCCACTGGGGCGAGGTCAGGAGGCAAAGAAGGAGGGAGGAGGAAGAGCCTGGTGAGTGGGTGGGAGGGAAGAGATGGAGCAGGGATGTCTTTTACGTAATTATGGCAAAACGTTTTTCATGGGTCATCTGGGAATGGGAAAAGCACTGACCCTGACGCCGTGTTGAGTTGAGGTTTGCGGACACAGAGCCTGTCTCCTGGAGCCACATTTGCCGGAAGAACCGTGAGTTTAGACAGCTCCAAGCAGATGCAATTGCTGAAATCTGGGTTTACAAAACAGTCAATTTGGCGCAGAGGTCTGGGCAGATAGAGGATTTTTTTTAAAATGTATTTGTTTTTATTAGTACATGTTTATACTACATAATGATCGCATTCCTGGTGGGGAGTTGGTATACGTACATAACACATCTTAATTCTTTTTTATTCCTTCCCTTCCCCTCCCTGCCCCCTCCCTCCACTTCTTAGTCTTCTTCCCATATGCAAAAGATCTAACTCACTATTTCCTATTATCTATCTTTTATTTTGTTCTTTATTTATATTTTGGGCTTCTCATGTAAGAGAAATCTTGTGATATTTAAACTTGTGCATCTGATTTATTTCACTTAACATTATGGTCTCACTAGGTGTGGTGGCGCACACCCGTAATCCCAGCACTCAGGAGGCTGAGGTAAGAGGATCACTGCGAGTTCAAGTCCAGCCTGAACTACGTAGCAAGACCTTGTCTCAAAAAAACAAACAAAAACCCATTGTGGTCTCAAAAAGTTTCATACATTTTCCTACAAATGACTTGAGTTTATCCTTCTTTATAGCAGAATAATATTCCTTCACATATAAATATATTTTCTCTATCCATTCATCTGTTGATGGACATATAGGCTGCTTTCAAGATTTAGTTGTTGTGAATTGTGCTGTTATAAATATGGGTATACATGTATCACTCGAGTATGGTGTCTTTAACTCTTTCAAGAAGATACCTACAAGGGGAATAACTGGGTCAAGAGGAATTTCTAATTTTAATTTTTTGAACAATCCCCATACTGATTTCCATTTTACTAGTTTACATTCCCACCAACAATGTAGAAGGGTTCCTTTTTCTCCTGCAGCCTCTCCAGAATTTGTTATTATCTTTCTTTTTTTTCCTGGAGTAAAGTGAAAATCTCAGTGTTGTTTTATTTTGATTTCTCTAATGGCCAGAGATGTTGAACAATTTTCATGTATTTATTGGCCATTCGTATTTGTTCTGAGAAGTGTCTGTTCATTTCAGTTGCCCATCTTTTGGATTGGGTCTTTGGTTTGGGGGGGAGGGGCCTAATTTTTTTGAGTTCTTTATATTTCCTAGACATTAGCCTTCTGCCCGAGGGATAGTCCCATTCTGTAGGTTGTCTCTTCACTCTGTTGGTAGTTATCTTTGCTGTGCAGAAGATTTTTTAATTTGATACGATTCCATTTGTTGATTCTTGGTATTACTTCTTGTGCAATTGGTGTTCTGTTCAGAAAGTCCTTGCCTATGCCTATGTCTCCAAGAGTTTTACGTATTTTATTTTTCTGCAGATTGTTTCTGTTTTAATATTTAGTTCTTTAATCCATTTGTATTTTAGTTTAGTACTGGGTGAGAGATATGGGTCTAGACCTAATCTTCTGCATGTGGATAGCCAGTTTTCCCACCTGTTAAAGAGGCTGTCTTTCCTCCAGTGTAAGTTTTTAGCTCCTTCGTCAAAGATCAGGTAGCCGAATATGCCTGGAGTTGTTTCCACATCCTGTATTCAGTTCTGTTGATTCACATGTCTGGTTTTTTTTCCAATACCATAATATTTTTGTCACTGAGCTTTGCAGAACAACTTGAAGTCATCGTGATGTTTCCCGCCTTACTCTTGTTGCTCAGTGTTGCTTTTGCTCAGTCAACTCAGAAAATTCAGGAGTGTTCCTGTACACCAATAATACACTCACTGAAAAAGAAGTTAGGGAAACAATACCTTTCAAAATAGCATTAAGAAAAATTAAATATTTAGGAATTAGCCTAACCAAAGAAGTGAAAGACTTCTAGAATGAAAACTACAATATTCTGTAACAGGAGTTCGACGAGGACATCGGAAAATGGCAAGATGTCCCTTGTTCTTGGATAGGCAGAAACAGCGTAGTCCAAATGGCCATACTGTACTTCCAAAACTAGTTAATGCAATCTCAATCAACATACCAACAGTGTCCCTCACAGAACTAGACAAAATAACCCTCAAATTCATATTGAGCCAGAGGAGACCCAGAATAGCAAAAGCAATGCTGGGTCCCTTTCTGGTTTTGGAATCAGGGAAACGCTCTGGGTCCAGGAATGACTTTAGGAGTACTCCTTTCATGTCGATTTCATTAAAGAGTCGGAGGAGTATTTTGGCATTAGATCTTTCCTAAAGTTCTTGTAGAATTCGGTAGAATTAAGGACCTGAGCTTTTCTTAATTGGTAGGGTTTTTTTTTATTATTGCTGCTTCAATTTCATTGCCTAATATTGGATTATTCAGGGTTTTTTTTTATACCTTCTTGGTTCAGCTTTGGTAGTTTCATATGTATCCAGGAATCTATCCATGTCTTCCATTTTATTAGCGTACAGCTTCTCAAAGTAATTACTAATAATTGTGCGGATTTTGGCAGAGCCCAATATGTTTTGCCTTTTTTTGTTTCTATCCGCATTAATTTGGATCTTTTCTTTCCTTTTTTCTTTTTTGGTAAGATTGGCTAGAGGTTTGTCTGTTTCGTTTATTCTTTCAAAGAACCAACTCTTTGATCCATTGATTACTCGTGGGTTTTTTTTTTAGTCTTAATTTCATTAATTTCTTCCTAATCTTTTTGATCTTTATAATTTTCTTCCTTGTACATGCTTTGCCTTTGGATTGTTCATGTTTTTCTAGGACCTTGAGGTGCATCATTAGATTATTTATTTGGGCTTGCTCTGTTTTTCTTTTTCTTTTTTTTTTTTTTTTTTTTTTTTTTTTTTTTTTTTTTTTTTTTTTTTTTTTTTTTTTTTTTTTTTTTTTTTTTTTTTTTTTTTTTTTTTTTTTTTTTTTTTTTTTTTTTTTTTTTTTTTTTTTTTT
>PVJO010000234.1:0-75663 GCA_004026905.1 Hystrix cristata
AAGCAAGCCCAGCCATCCAAACTGGGGAATGTTCTAAAAGAGCCTGCAATAATTCGAATGAGCTCCTCAGTATTTAACTGTAATTTAGGAGACATGAGAAAATTTCCTGGTGGCTATTTGAAAGTGTGCAAGCTGGCACACACACACACACACACACACACACACACACACACACACCCCTCTGATGCCTTGTCTTCCTGAGAACCAGGCCTGCACTCACAGAACTGATTGCAAATGAGAAACTGAATCCACTGAGCAGCAGGGGTGAAGGATGGTTTCTAAAAGCTTTCAGTTCAAGAAAAACCAGCATCTCTCACATAAAGCCAAACAGCCGCGTGGAAGTCCTGCCACAGATTTCCTTGTTTTCAGCCGGTACTCAATTTATTCTGACAAACACAATAAAAATTACCTTACAATGGGTTCAGGGCTCGGGGCGGATGCATCAGGAGCCCGTTTGAAATGACTTCATATTCTCCAGCTGCTTTCTATTATTATTTCAAGAAAAGGAACAACTCAGAGCAGTAGGATCCTCCGCTGGGCCTGCTCGAGGGCTGTAAGAGGGAGAGAAGCAGGCGGGGCTCCCAGTTAGACACGGAGCTCCCAGTGCTGGCCGGAAACTGCTCGCTGTGGATCCCCACGAGGAAGCTTGTGTCCCAGACAATTGAGCGACCGGCTAACAGGAACAGCAGGGCATTTTACTGGGGACTGTGGTCCTAGGGTCAATTTTCATTTCGCTGTATTCACAGGACCCAACTGCCAAGTTTCCCAGTGCAAACTTCTCGTCTTCTTAACAAACACCCCCCTCCAGAGGGAGTTACAGTACCTCTTCCTGAGCTGAGAGCAGCTGGATGAAAAACTAGGTACTCTTAAACAGGAATTGTTCCGTTAGCTGAGGCTTGTATGTGTTGTTCCTTTAAAAAAAAATCACCTTTCAGACTCCAAAGAGGAAGAGAGTTGAAGTCTTATATATAAAAGAATACATTTATTAAAAACAAAAACAAACAAAACAAACAAAAAACCCCCCCACAAATTTCTGCAATTCCCATGTGGGTGCACAGAGCTCCTCAAATGTCTTCCTGCCTGGAAATTACATTTCTCAGCTAAACTGCAAGTGTTGGAGAAGGAGTCAGAGGGAACGCAATGGGAATATGACCAAAATAAAACAGCATAAAATCACTTTCAGACTATCTCACAATGGAACCGCTTTAGAGACGCAATAAAAGCCAACGGTTATCATGGGAATTGCTGAGCACCAAGCCAGAATTAACGGTGGTGCAGCTGACTCAGACTGGGAGGGGGCGTGGACGGTCTGACTCAGGCTGGTCTGGACACAGTGACTCAGAACAGGGCTGAGGGCCGAGGGCTGTGCACTTACCAGCCTCCTCTTCCAAAAAAGAGGCACGAGCGGATCTACCTGTGCTAAAATAATCATCAGGTGGTGCCCACGGGTCACCCTTCCCCGCCAGCGGGTACTGAGTTACAGTTAACAGGAATAAGAATTTCCAGTGTGCACATTGCATGGGGAAGTGGCTAGAGATAACAGGTATGTGTATTTCAGCAAGTCAGTACAAAGAATTTCCCAAGTTTCACCACACACAAAATGATAAATACTAGAGGAGATAGATATATTTAATGTGATTTAAAGATTATATAATGTACGCATGTGGGGATACACCACATGGTATCCCATTAACATGGACAAAATGTAGGTGTTTATGTATCAGTTGAAAATAAATTTAATTTACATTTTAAAATTTAAAATAATATCCAGTTATTATTATTACTAGATGGGCCATATGAGGCAAAAGACAACATAGCACAGAAATAGCCACTGAGACAACGCAGACCACGACGACATGCTGGGCATGACTGTGTTTAAGAAGACGCAGGGAAGGCACCTATGTGCCTCTGAGGGAGGAGTCCTTCCCTGACTCACCGCGATGCCACGCGCCAAGCCCGAAGGCCAGTGAATGAAGTAGTGTGTGCCACAGTGTGACGATTTGGGAGGTAGCAGCAAGGTTTTCACGCCAGTGTGCACAACAGAATATTATTCTACGTTAAAAAGGAAGGAAACTCTGTCATTTGCAACCACATGGAAGACTCTAGAGGCCATTATGCAAAGGTGCGGAGAGACAAATGCTGTGATCTCATTTCAATGCAGGCTCTAAAAGCATCAACTTCATAGAGGTAGTGAGTACAGCGGGAGAAGAATGGTGGCTACCAGAGTGGAAGGTGGATGGGGAAAGGGGCCAGGCTGCCTGGCCAATAGCTATAAAGTTTCACTCTTTCATTCCACAGATGAAGTAAGGATTAATAGCTACCTCTGCCAGGAGAGGAGATCCCCTGCGTCCCTTCTACAGGAAGTGACCACCGACCAGATGCAGAGAATCTGGGGAGTGCTGGGAAGCAGAACAGGCACCTCATGGGCAGAAAAGGCGTTAGAAGAACCAAGTGGAGCATTAAAGTCACACTCCACCCATTTCTCAATTTCACATGTGTCAGGCTGCACCAGCAGAGGAGTCTCCAGAAAGAGCTCTGGGCGCTTTGGAAAAAAATGGAGCAGACACCAGTGGCCCCAAGATGCCTATGTCCACTGTCGGATGTCTTTTCTAAGTCGGTGTGTTAGGTAGTCTTTGAGAGGGGTAAAAAAGGTAACGGATAGAATGCACTAAACACTGAGTGCAAGAGGGAAGCTCTCATAGGTTCAGCTGGGGTCATGGACTGTAATGAAGTAAGTACCCCTCCCCGAGGTAGCGGCACTTTCCTCAGTGCACCATAGGCGGGAGGCGCAGGGTGCGCCTGCTGGGCCGTCCTTCTCCCGAATCTGTGGCTGGGCGCCTGGCCGTAATGTGGAGGAACGCATGCCACAGGCAGGGGCATGAAGCCCCGGCTGCCCATTCTTTGGAAGAAAATCCTGCATTTCGCTTTGTTACTCTTTTACCTTTCTTCATTTCTTCTCCAACAGTTTTGTACATTCTTTAATCTAGTTGTGAAAACTGAAGAGATAAAAATTGTTCTTTGGTAAAGTTTCCCGTGAGATTCTGAATACCAGAGAAGACGGTGGTGGGACGGCACAGCCCAGCTGAGACCGACACACCATGGCAGCCTCTGAGGCCCTGGGCCTACCTGGGCATACAGCTTGGCAGTGATTCTTGAGCTTCAGAATCTCTACCATTTCTGGTCAAGGAGGTTTTCCTAACAACTTTCCACAGAGGTAGAATGGACAGACCAGTTTCACTTTTCTTGGAGTCAGCCAAATTAAAATTGCATTTTTTCCTAAATAACTCTTTCTACAGAAAGTAAAGGGACAGGCAGGAAAGTGAGTGTGAAATGTCAGGATGATTCACGTACATGCTTGCATGCAGGCAATGATGAGGTTACAGAGAGCCCGTGCCCCAGTCCGGCGCTTCCTGTGCAGACTAGAGTACGGCGCATGTCTTGAGCTAACAAAACAAAGTCCTCTTGTTGTATGTATACACACATGTGTATACTGTCTCTATATACTGTTCTATATCATTGCACAGAAGGAGACGCAGGAGAGAACGCAGAGTGAGAGGGTGGTTTACAAGACAGTAAAACTGTTAAGGGTCCATGAATAGCACCCTTCCCAGTCCTCTAGCCCCATCTAATGCGGCTCCTCCTGAAGAGCAAGTGAAGGCCGAGAGGGTGACAGGGCAGATCCCAGTGTGAGCCTGCACATGGCAGATCTGGAGTCACGCCCACTCCACCCTCCCTCCAACCCGAGAGCCCAGCAGTGGCCTACACTGCCCCTCTGTGGGGGTCTTATCACACACACAGAGTAAGCAGCGCCTGCTAATGAATGGTTAACACGAAGCAGTTTTTATATCGAGGCTTGATTTGCCAAATGATTTTAAAATACATCAAAGTTTTTCTTGATAGTCCTGAGAAATTCTTATTTAGAAAAAAGAAAAGGGTTTGTCAACTTAGTTCACTTTAAAAGGGAAAACAAACAAACAAACAAACAAAAAAACCCAACAAAAAACAGTCTGTACTGCAGCCGTAAGTCCAACAATGCAAACACAAGTAACTTGCTTAAGCATCTCTGGACTTTACTAATCAAACCTTTTATACAGTTATAATGACTCATTTTAGCTTAATCACAATGAGAATCCTTCTGTATATACATGGCAAACACTTCCAGCACCTTTAGAGATCTTGGTCAAAGTAGCAGGTAAAATAATCTACTGGAGGAGAAAAGTGTGGTTAAAGTTAGCAATGCTCAAAAACAGCATTATTCAAAATGCTTCAAAGAAAAGAGAAGGTGACTGAGGCCTCGATGCTAAAATGTAACGGAAAAGTAGTCAAATATAAGTGAAAATAAACCCTTCTATTTATTTTGGTTAGGTGACATTTCAAAACTTCTTAGTGAAATATAAATAACAACTCAATTTTTTTTCAGTAGAAAACTGTAATTAAAAAAAACTTCTTAGTGCATACTAGTTACACAGAACAAAGGTTCCTTTCTGGCCTATTCACTCAGGAATGAAACATGCTTTGTTTTATCCCTGCTTCCTCTTTCCCCTTCCTTTCCCTCCCCCCCCCCATTCCCTTCTTTTTCTGTAATAGTTTCCTTTCTACTTTTCGGTACTTTATTTTGATGATTGATTCTTTTTCTCCTTTCTTATCAGTACATGTTTGTGATACGTATCACAAACTTATACTGATATTTTGGAGAATTAATATTTAATATATTAAATATTTTGGAGAATATATAATATATACACACACATATAGAAGATATAGATATACTGTATCTTCATCATTTTTAATCCCTCTTACACCCCTCTATACTTATGTCTCCCTCCACCACTTTTCCCTGATCCCCTTCCCCATCTTCATCTTTTATTTTAAGCTTTATTTATAGAGTTTCTCAAATAAGAGAAACCATGCCATATTTAACCTTCTGTTAAATATTTATTTCATTTAATATTGCAGAATTTCTATTTTTAGCTCTTTGAGGAATCTCTAAATTGATTTCCACAATAGCTGTACTAGTCTACATCTCCACTTACAATATAGAAGGATCCTTTTTTCCTGCAGTCACTCCTACATTTGTTGTTTTTTGAGCTCTTGATGATAGCCACCTTAGTAAGACAGAAGCTCAGTTGTTTTGATTTGTATTTCATTAATGGCTGAAGATACTGAGGATTTTTTCATGTACTTATTAGCTATTTCTATTTTTTCTTCTGAAGAGCATCTATTCATTTGATTTGCTCATTGTTTCTGATTGGGTCACATGTTTTTGGAAGGCTAATTTTATTTTTGAGTTCTTTATATAGTCTAGGTAATAGTACTCTATCAGAAAAGTAGCTTTCCAATTTTTTTCCCATTCTGTGAGTTGTACTCTGTTGATTGTTTCCTTTGCTGTGCAGTATCTTTTAAATTTAATGTAATTCCATTTGTTGATTTTTGGTATTATTTTTTGCACTACGGGAATTCTGTTCAGGAAGCCTGTGTGTATACCTATGCCTTTAAGAGTTTTACCTAATTTATCTTCTAGCACTTTCAATGTGTTGCTTTTATATCTAGGTCTTTGATCCATTTTTACTTCATTTTATTGCAGGGTGAGAGATATGTGTCTAGATTCAGTCTTGTGCATGTGGATAGCCAGTTTTCCCAGCATCACTTGTTAAAGGGACTAGCTTTTCTACAGCGTATGTTTTTGGCTGCACTGTCAAATATCAGACGGCACAGACTTGTTTCTGTGTCTTCTTTTTTATTCCATTTGTCTATATGTTTGTTCTTATGCCACTATCATACTGTTTTTGTTACTATAGCTTTGTACTATGAATTGAAATCTGGGGTTGTAAGGTGTCCCCAACTGCTTTCCGCTCATGGTTGTTTTGGCTATTCTGGGTATCTCCTGGTTCCATATAAATTTCAGGATTGTTTTTTATAGTTCTGTAAAAACTGTTATTGGTATTTTGCTAGGAACTGCATTTAATCATTAAATCTATATATTATTTTTGGCAATATGGCCATTTTGATAATATTGATTCTGTCTATCCAGGAACAAGGGATGTCTTTCCATTATCTACTATCCCCTTCAATCTCTTCCATCAGGGCACTATAGTTTTCATTATAGAGGATCTTCACCTCCTTGATTAGGTTGGTTCTTACGAATTTAATTTTTTTGTCTTGTGTCTTGTTTTTTGTTTTTTTTTTTTTCAGACTAGGCTCTTGCTATAGGCTGGTCTTGAACTCACTATGTATCCCACACTGTCCTAAAACTTGTGGTGATCCTTCTGCTGAGTGCTGGGATTACAGGTGTGTGCGACCACACCCCATTGTTTTTCATTGCTCTGAAGCTATCATGAGTGGGATTGCTTACCTAATTTCTTTCTCAGTGGGTTCATTACTAGTGTACAAGAATGCTATTGATTTTTGTGTTGATTTTGTATTTCTTCCACCTTTGCATTTGTTTTTTTACTGCAGACAAAGAGAATCTTCTGTTGTAGTTTTTTTTTTTTTTAACCTTCTACGGGAAGGATCACATCATCTCCAAATAGACTTTGCTTCTTTCTTTCCTTTTCATATCTCTTTTATTTCCTTCTCTTCTCTGCTGTGGCTGAAGTTTTGAGTAGCATGTTGAAGAGGAGTGGTGAGAACAGACACAGCTGTCTCATTCTTGATTTTAGAGAGAAGGCGTTCAGTTTTTCCCCATTTAGTATGGTGTTGGTTGTGGGTTTGTTATAAACCACAGAAACTATGCAAACACATGGAGATTAAATGATACATTCTTGAATTATCAGTGAGTTAGAGAAGACACAGGGAAAGAAATTTGAAAATTTCCTAAAATTAAATAACAATGACAATACAATATACCAGAACCTGTGAGACAGAATGAAAGCAGTCCTAAGAGGAAAGTTTAGAAAAACAGAATGATTCCAAACAAATAACCCAATGATGCATCTTGAGATACTAGAAAAGCAAGATCAATTCAAATTCAAAACTTGTAGAAGGAAAGAAATGATAATGGTCTGATCAGTAATCAATGAAATTGAGACTAAGAAAAAAAAAGGATCAAGGAATCCTTGGTTCTTTGAAAGATAGGTAAAATTGGTAACCCTTTAGCCAAACTTACCAAAAGAAAAAAAATGAGCTACATCAAAGCAATCAGAAATGAAAAATGCAAAATTACAACAGATATCACTGAAATCTAGAGATACAAGAAACTATTTTGATAATGTGTGCTTGAATCAACTGGAGAATCTGGAAGCAATGGATAAATTTTTAGACATATGACTTACCAAAACTGAACCAAGAAGATTAACAAAAACTGAATAGATCAATGACATGCAAAAAGATTGACACGGCAATAAACATACTATCAACCAAGATAACCCCAGGACCTGATGGATTCACCATTGAATTTTAGCAGAACTTCAAAGAAGAATTAATGCTAATACTCCTCAACCTCCTTCATGAAATTGGAAGGTAAGATATACTTCTACACTCATACCATTACCCAGATACCAACACCAGACGAGGATTCAATCAAAAAGCCAAAGTACAGGCCAATATCTTTGATGCAAAAATCCTCAATAAGATACTTGCAAACAGAGTGCAACAAATCACTGAGAAGATCATATATCATGATCAAACAGCTTCATTCTAGGGATGCAAGGATGGATCAATGCATGTAAATCAATAGACATAATACACCACATAAATAGAACTAAGGATAAAAATCACATGATCACTTCAATAGATGCGGAAAAGGCTTTGACAAAATCCAACATTCATTTATGACAAAAACTCTGAAGAAAACAGGGATAGAAGAGCCTTATCTCAAACTAATAAAACCATTTATAACGACTAATTTCTTTTAGATCTTTGGCCACTTTATTGAGGTATGATTGACATACAAAAATGTTAGTCTTTAATATGAGCAGCTTGGTGAGTTTGGAGAAATGTAAATGCCCATAAAACTATCATGCCAATCTATGCAATAAACCAGTGGTGGCAAACCTATGCATACGTGTTACAGTGGGCTGGTGTTGTTTGTGTCGATGAAATCTCTAAAAGGTTCACCATCACTGCCACAAGCCAATCCATCACCTCTACAAGACCCCCTACAAATCTTTATTACTATTATTTTGATTGTGATAAGAAAAGTTAACATAAGACTTCTGTTCTTAGAAAATGTTTAAGCACTTTATCATACAATACTACTCGGCATAAGTACTTTGCTCTACAGTAGATCTCCAGGCTTTGCTGGGGAAAGGATGAAAAATTTCCATTTTTCTTTCTTTAGTCACAGGGAGACTAGATGGTTTGATGAACTTTTCTCTGAAATAGAACGAGGAGGAAGATTCTCCAAAATGCTTAGTGTACATGCAACGTGTCCTGTGGAAATAACATTTAGACAACTTTGCAACCTCAGTAATTCATGCAAATAAACTAAAAGCCATGCACATAAAACAAGGACTAACTATATAAATAACACATAGACAATACTTATGTACATTAGTCGGTTCTCCTACCAAGCTAAAAGCAGTTTTAAAAAATATCCCCATCATCTTTTAAAGACAACATATAGGTTACCCCACAATAGGAAATAACCATCTCCAAATGAGTCAAGCTTTGAAAAGTTAAAAGAGCCACAATATTATTAAAGGTAAGCAAATGTACGGGTGGCACATGCCAGCTTTGCAGATCCAGACATCTAAGACAGGCTGAAAAGTTGTACCGCTGCCATGCTACAGCTGTATCTAGAAGTAGTGCACACTTCAGCAGTGCTACAGAGCTGAGCTTAGCATGCTGGGGCGTGGCGGGCTTGCTTTTGACAGTCATGTGCTTTGTGAGCCTGAATATCATGACTGTGTGCTTAGCCAGGTGCTGCAGAACGGGAAGAAGGGGGTTCTTCGGTGTGTGACAGGTAATGCTACAGAGCTGGTTTCTGTTCACCCTGGTGAATCAGAAGACCAGGACTTCCCCTCAGCAGGCAGAGACTTGGAAGAAGCAAAATATTCATGTGCCCAAAAAACTAGAGACCGAAGTCCACCAGAGAGCAACCAGTTGGCAAATATAAAATAGAAAATTCTGAAAATAAATAATCATAAGTTTTAAACTGCTCTTGCTTCTGAGTAGTATGCTATAATCTCATATCCTCCAAATCCATCCCTCTGGGACACGCATCATCCCTTGGTCCAGTGTATCCATGCTGTATATGCTACGCACCCATTAGTCACTTCGCTGGCCCTCTCAGTCATCAGATCAACAATTGTGCCATCGTGGCTCTTGTGTTCAAGTAATCCTTATTTTACTCAATAAAAGCCCCAAAGCAGCAATGCTGGCAATTTAGATGTGCCAGAGATGTGGTAAATGCTTTCTTTGACTGAAAAGGTGAAAGTTATTGACTTAATAAGGAAAGAAAAGACTGTATGCTGAGTTTGCTAAGATCTACAGTAAGAATTATCTTCTATCAATGAAACCATGAAGAAGGGAATAGAAATTTTGTGCTTATTTTGCTGTTTCAGCTCAAACTACAAAATGACAGCCATGGTGCATGATAAATACTCAGTTAGGATGGAAAAGACATTAAATATATGTGTATACATACAGGAAAAATACAGTGTATGTAGGGTTTGGTACAATCATGGTTTCAAGCAGTCACCGCAGATCTTAAAACATACAGGGGTGCCCATGGATCGGGGGCTAGGAGGACAACTGTATTCAGATGCCCTGATTTTCTCACTTGGCTAAACGGAGTCATCCCTTTAAGACAAATAAGACTAAACTCTATTTAGTAAAGGATTTTCTTTCCAAATCTCATACACAAGTATATTCTTTCTCCACAAGAACAATCTTGCATAGTTGTAACAGGTTTACCTTCCTACCTAGAAAATCGATCTGCTAGAGAAGGCTATTAATATTCTGTTCACTTCTCCATCCAGAGAAGATCTGAGCTAAGATGAGAGGATTGGAGGGAAGCCTACATTGAGCTATCAGATTCAGAGAAGGAGCACTGCTGTGCATATGTTCAGAAGGTGGAGAGGTCCTTTCCACTCTAGCAGCTCAGGAAATTTCGCATACGAGCCGTATCTCAGGAGAAAGAAATGACTGCCCCAGTTTCCCTAGAGAATACATTTAAAAGACTAAAGTTTTCTCTAAGTGAAACAGCTATAGGTGAGCAATGTCAGAGCATATGTACTTCTCATGTGTTAAAATATGTGTGTGTATAATGATCAGGGTTGAAGAACCGAACTTCTGAAATTTTTTTTGAAATACCGTTCAGCCCATGCTCCATTCTGAGCAACAAGATGCAGGTGTGAATGTACTGGCAGCATTAGAATTCCGGTCCATTGCTCCACGGCTGGCTTCTCAGTCTGCTTAACCAAACACACGCCTACACACTAGATTAGAATGATCCCAAGCAGCCCAGAGGCTGGACTCTGCCTTCTCGTTTCATTTTGGAAATAAAAAATAGAGACTGATAAGTTGCTCACCTTATTAAAACTAAAATCAATGGTTTACATTAGAACTGTTCAGGTTTCTAACATGGAGGAGATGTCTTACACACTGAAGTCAACGCTGCCTACAAGAATTAATATATTAACAGTTAGCAAGTCATAATGCTTTGGAAATACCAGGGACACTACATCCTGAGACTAAAGGGGAGGGAACACCCAATGTGTCACTTATCGATTCACTAAATAAATTCTAAGAACATATCAAGTGCCAGACACTGTGCCTTCAAGAGCACAGTAATGAAACATGGTGGACCCGTCACTGCCACCGGACAGCTCTCAGTCCAGAGGGAAGACACATGTGGAAAGGTGATTGTCCTTCCTTGTGATGAGTGCCAGGACAGGAAATCACAGCGCCAAGACCCATGGGAGACACCAGGGGGAGCCCAGCAAGGAAGTTCCAGAAAGATGCTCAACTAAGGAGAGAGCTAAAATGGAGAATAATTCTGTCCGGTGAAGAGTGTGTGTGTGTGTGTGTGTGTGTGTGTGTGTGTGTGTGCGTGTGCGTGTGTGTGTGCGTGTGCGCGCGCGCGCACATGCTGGTAAAGAAGGGAGGCATAAAGGCAATGCTGCAGGAATATAACTATGCAGAAGCCTAAGAACTAAAACCATTTTAGAAGAATAGAGTATAAACCCAGTTTGAGAGTTTCAGAGGTGAACCTGGAGAGGAAAATACTAACCAGATCTCAAAAATCTTTCCAACAATATTAAGTTTAAACTTTCTCCTGAGGGCAATCCTGAGCTTATGGAGGTTTTTTACCAGGGTAATGAAATAATGAGATTTGTATTTTATAAAAATCTCTCCAGTGGCCAAGTGGGAATTAGATTAAGGAGGGAGACTATTTAGCAGATTCTTAGAGTAGAGAAAGGATGAGTTTAAAGGTATAGATTGAATTGAAAAAAAAAGAAACGTAAAAGGCCTTGAAAGGCAAGAATTTGTTTGGATGGAATAAAGGGGAGAAAAGCATTCAGTGTGAGCAAGAAACTACTGCCCAGACATTGGTTTCTAACACCATACTCCAAAAAAGTGGTGGGAGCCTGGGATTCTTTGCAGAAGAGCTGATTCCAGGACTGAGGCAGGGAATTTACAACACGAGCCGTGAGCATCTTGCTGCCGGGGAGCAAGGAAGAATAAAAACAAAACACAACAAGCTCCCACTCCCATCCCCCACAATAACGGCATGTAGAAAGGAACGCAGGCACCAGCAGAAAGCCTGCCCGACAGCAAAACCTCAGACAACTGGAGCAATAAAATAAACACAGTAGACTTGAATTGTAATTCAACGTATAAAGTAAATATACCTATGAGTCTTTACTATTGCAAGTGAATGACTAGATACATCAATGGAGATAGGCAAATCCCCTACCCAGAAGAACTCCAAATAAGTTATGAAATTCATCGTCAGAGGTGGAAAATAATCAGCCCGTCCTTGAATGTGAGCACTGCGTAATAACTTCCCCTCAACAGGCCAGGGAAGACCACGGTGTCTGAAGACAGCAACGGAGACAGGTCACACCGGCTGGACGCACACACGATGAGAGGTGACGGGAACAGCACTTCATTTCTGGCGTTTTTCTCCAAAAACTGTAACCCCAGTTGGATCACGAGGAAGACATGAGACAAATCCCAATGGAGAAGTACACTCCAAGATATCTCAAAATTATTAAGGCATTCAGAAAAAAGGAAAATCTATGCAACTGTCATGGCCAAGAGGAGCCCAAGGAGAAATACAGTGAATAAATGTAACATTTTACACAGGATTCTCATCAGAAAAAGACAGTAGGTAAGAACCTATGAACACTGGCTTATTACCCGCACAAAGGTACTATACAAATGCCAAGATGGTAATAATAGGAGGCGCTGGGTGTGGGGCACATCAAAACTCTGTACTACATATTTTGTCTATAAATTTAGAAATATTACCAACTAAAATGCCTATTTAAAAGTGAGGAAGAAATCTGGGTAGAAAGGAAAGTCATGTTACTGAGATAAGAAAAAAACCTAAGTTTAGTAATTAAGCAGCATTTTAGGCACACACTTCAGGACCAAAGAGGTCACAATACAATGAACACCGTGTTTAAGGAAGTTTCCTGTGATGGGTTGGAGAAAAGAAAGAGTAGGGGAAACAGAACACGCAGGAAATTCACGCCACTTGAGGAAGGGGTTTTCCTTTAGATAAATATGTGTCCAAATGGAGAAGAAAGTATTAAGTCCAGAGCAACTTCGTGTCCAGCCATGTTGCTGTTGGGAACATCATTCTCCCCAGCAGAACAGATGGAGCACGGAGTGCCTCGGAGATAGACCCTTGAGAAAACGCCTGGATGAGATATGATCGACATCCCTGGAGCTGACAGTACGATGCCCAACACTGGAGATTCAGTCTGGTTACGATACATGATGGGGCGGTTTTTGGATAACACAAAAATACACTGAAATCAAAGTTACCTATGTGAGCCCTTAAATCATCCACAGAGTATTGAATATGCACAGAGTAGTATGTGCACACAGTGCATGCAGAAATAACACAACTGCTGCATTACCACTAGAATCATCTCTCCACACTACGAGTTATTCACACAAGAGATCAGAGTCTCCTTCATCAAAGGTTAGGAAGAGCGATCTTCACTGTAAAGCAATGGGTACATCCTATTTTCAGTTTCACTCATTCTGAAAGCTTCTGCCTTTTAATTGAAGTGCTTCATGCATTTTTCATTAATGGCACCACTAAGATAATAGCATTTGGGGCTGCCATCTCAACAATCTATCCTGTTTATCTCTTCTGCTTTTGTTTCTCTAGTCCTTATTGAATATTATTTTGCTTTCACTGAATTTTCTTAGGGTATCGTTTTTATTTCTCCATCATCTTATTAAATACCTCTATGTATTTTCTCTGTAGTTTCTCTGAGGATTATTTTACACATCTTTGAATTTTTATTCTACTTAGAATACTGTATTACTTTACATAAAGTATAAGAATTATATTCTGTGATTTTTATTCTTCGATTAATTTTGTCTATAGCTGATTACACAGTTGATATAACTGATATTAAGTCAAAATAATAAATATTTGCTTCATACATTTTTACAGTTATCAATTTTATTTAATTTATCTAGAGGCAAAGAAGGACATTATATAATGGCAATATGGTCAACTCGTCAATAAGCTATAACCTTTACACACACAGATGCGCCTAGCAACAGCACACCAAAAGTGCATGGAGCAAACTGAACAATTCAGAAGATGCACAGTTCAGCCACAATAGTTATGTTGCAGAAATTGACCATCCAGAAATCAAGTGCCACTCAGAGAGTTGGAGAACTCAGGCTTATTTAACGTTGATGCACCCAGCGGGGGGTTGGGGGGGGCTCACCCTCCAAGAGCCTGGTCCCCAAACTAAGGAACTTCAGGGTTTTTATGTAATTTTACATCTTGCTGTTCTTGCTTTGTCCCCTTGTTCTCCATACATGCAATGGCTCTAAGACCGTGTATATGACTGGCCCTTAACCATGTACAGGTGCACTTCTGCATTTGCAGTAAGGAGCACATAGAAGAGGTCACAGAGTGTAGGGGAGGGGTTGGTTCACACAAGCCCATGGTCAGAAACAGGCTGATCAGTCACCAAGCACTTCTAAAGCAGTGGAGAGGGATTTTATAGCCTTGTATCAGAACGCGAGACCCTAGGCTCGGGGCTTTCCTGTCTCATTGACATACTTTAATATTCCACTGCACTGTGGATAGGAAAACTATACAAATAATCAACAAAGAAATCAAAGATTTGAGCAATACCATAAACCAAGTCAACCCAAAAGACAAGTGTTGAACACTTCAGTCAGCAGTAGAATACACATTCTTCTCAAGTGCATATGGACTGTTTTCTAGGACAGATCATATATTTGTCCATAAAACATGTCCCGGGAAACTGAAAAGGATTAAGCATAGTATTCTCTAATCACAGAGGAATACAATTAGAAATCAATAACAAATTTCATAAATTCACAATTATGTAGAAATGAAATCACAAGTTCTGTTTTGTTTTGTTTGGCTTTGTTTTGTTTGCAGTACTTGGGATTAAACGTGTGCTAGGCTCCACTACTGAATTATACTCTCCCCTTTTAAAAATTTTTATTTTGAGACAGGGCTTCACTAAGTTGCCCAAACTGGCCTTGAACGTGTGATCCTCCTGCCTCAGCCTCCCTACCTGGAACTGAAGTTATACACCGCACAGCCAACTAAATTTCACACTCATAAACAGCCAATGTGTCAAAGAAGAAATAAAAAAGGAAAACAGAATATACATTGAGATGAATGAAAATGAAAATACCACATATCAAAACTTACAGGATACAGTAAAAGCAGACTGAAAGAAAAATGTATAGTATAAACACAAACATTAAAAAACAGCAAGATCTCAAATCAGTAACCAGTCTTTCATCTTGGGAAACAAAACGAAACAAGCCCAAAGAAAGCAGAATAGAAGAAAGAGAAAATATCTGAATGGAAATAAGTGAGATAGAGGGAAAAAAGAACAGTAAGGAAAACGACAAAACCAAATACTGGTTCTTTGAAAAAATCAACAAAATTGATAAACCTTTAGCAAAATTGATAAACCTTTAGCTAAATTGATGAAGAAAAAAACAAGTCACTCATAAATCACTAAAATCAAGAATGAAAGAAAGGGCCTCACTAACTACCTAACAGAAACAGAAAGAATAATCAACGAATACTATGAACAATTTAACAATAAGCCAGATAACCTAGTTAAACACATAAATTCATAGAAAGAAAAAACACTACCAAAAATGATTTTTCAAATAGATTATACGAATAGACTTATAACAAATGAAGACACTGAATTAGTAATTTCTTTTTTAAAGTCCCACTAAAAAAATGTCCAAGAGCAGATGTTTCATGGGTGAATTCTACTATTCTAAGAACTAGCAGCAATCTTTCACAAGCCCTTCCTAAAAACAGAAGAGGCAGTAACATTTCCCAGCATACTCTGTGAGGTCAGGTTACATAAATAAGCCAAAGATAGTCACCGTATGAGGGTTGTAGGTTGTTTCCTTCTTCATAACAGAATGAGGTCTGCTGGCTCAAACCTTACTGTTTGAAACAAACTCAGCTTTACACATGCACTTATTTTAAGTAGAGCCCAAGCACACAGATTTTTGCCAAGTAGAACTTGTTTTGAATACTCTATGAACCTGCCTCTAACACCTGCTAGCCACAGATGGAAATAAATCCTGTAGCTAGGAAAAACCAAACTCTCTGCTGCCTCCAGAGCTCCCTGGCCAGAGCCTCCTGCATCCTACTGGGTGACATCACCAGTGAACCCAAGTCCCCTTTTAGTTTTCCTTTCATCAGGTGTTCCCATGACCTCTCTCTTTAGGGGAAAGGTCCACATATGGTAGCCTCTGCACACTCTCACACTGTGAAGGACTTCCCTTTGCACACAATCCTATCAAAACACTGCCTGAGCAAAGCTCGTGTGCAGTCATATCTTTTCCCTAATCAGCCTTGAAATTTCTGAAAGTTACTATAGACTGCATTACCCTTATACTAAAACAATTCAAAGTCATCCCATAAGAAAGAAAACTACAGATCAGTTTCTCTTATGAACATGGATATAGAAATCCTTAACAAAATACTACCAAACTGAATCAAGAAAGAGAACAAGGATTACACACTGTGACCAGTTAGAAGTAGTACCAGGAATGCAAGGCTGGTTCAATGTGTAAAATATCAATGAAAGAAATTTACTGTATAAGTACGGTAAACGACCAAAGTGCCATTTCAGAGAATAAAGAAAAGAAATTTGAAAAACCGTCAAATTCTTTTGTGCTAAAATCACTCAACAAACTACAAATACAAATTCCTCAACTTGATAATGAACATTTCTGAAAAACTCACAGCAAACACACACACAAACACACATACACACACACGAACTCTACAGATAAGAAATGAATTCTGCAAGGTTTCAATATATTCTTTTTATAAAAATCATTTATATTCTATACATTTACAGTAAACCATCTAAAAACAAAATTAAGAAAACAATTCCATTTGAAAATGTATCAAAATGAATAATATATTAGCAATAGGCTTAACAAAATAAGTATAAGACTTTTACACTGAAACCAGAAAATATTATTGAAAAAAATTAAAGAAAATGTAAATAAATGGAATGTCACATTGTATTTATGGGTTGGGAAACTTGATATTATTAAGACAGGAATAATTCCAAAATTGATCTACAGATTTAACACAGTCCCTATCAAATCCTAATTGCCTCTTTTGAAGAAATTGACAGATGATGTTAAATTTTAAGCAGGAATAAAAGGGATCCAGACTAGTCAAAGTGAACTTGAAAAAGTAGAAAAAGATGAAGAACCAACACTTGATGATTTCAAAACTTTATGAAGTGCTGAAGTAAATAAGACTATGTAGTATTGGCAAAAAGACAGACAAATAGATTAATGAAATGGAACCTGTTGTTCAAAAATAAAATAATGTATTTATGATAAATTGATTTTCACCAAGGAGTTCAAGAAAATTCAATATGGAAATAGTCTTTCAACAAATGGTACTAGTACAAATAGATATCCACATGCAAAAGAATTAAATGAGATTTATTTCTCAAATCATACACAAAACTTAATTCAAAATAGATCAAATACTGTACCTAAGTATAAGAGCTAAAACTATAAAACTCTTAGAAAAAAAATTGGTGCCGATCTCTATGATAATTAGATTAGGTAATATCTAATCTAAGAGAACTAGATATGATACCAAAAATGCAAACATCAAATATATATATACAAATATGTGTGTATAACTTAATCAAAATTTAAAATCTTTGTTTTAAAGGATGGAAACTACTAGGAGTTTGAAAAGATAACTCATACCATGGGATAAAAATTGCAAATCATGTATCTGGTAAGAGTCTAGGATTCAAACTATATAAAGAATCCTAATCCAATGATAAAAATGTATATAAATTAATTTGAAACTAAGCAAAAGATATGAAGTAAATACTTCTCCGAAAAGATATATGACTGTTTGATACATATGTCAAAAGATGCTCAAGGTCATTAGTCACTAGAACAAAGCAAATCAAAACCACACTGAGGTGCCACTTAGAACTATAGGATACTTATAATCAAGAAGACAGACAATAGTAAATATTGGAAAGAACATGTAAGGAATCTGAACACTCAGACACTGCTGCTGGGAATGTAAAATGTGCAATCATTGAAAATAGTTCTGGAGTTCCTTCACCAGTCAACACAGAGTTGCCATATGGCCCAGTAATTCCACTCCAAGATGTACATAACCCAAGAAAACTGATGACATGTCCACACAAAAACTTTTACACCAATGCTCAAAACCAGAATTAGTCATGGCGGTTACAGTGTGACAACAACCCAAATGCCCATCGACTGATGAGTTTAAAAAGTGGAGTATTATAATAAAAATGAATGATGTAGGGCTGGGGATTTAGCTCAGTGATTAGAGTGCTTGCCTTGCAAGCACAAGGGCCTGAGTTCGATCCCCGGCACCACACACACACACACAAAAAAAAGAATGACGCACAGGGCACAACACAGAGGAAAAGGCCAGACCGAAGGCACACGTGTGTAGCTTCATTTGTATGAAATGCTTAGAACACACAAAGTCGCAGAGACAAAATATAGACCAAAAACCACAAATCAGGCATTTGATAAGAACAGAGTGGTCACTACGGGCTGTGATGGGGGCGGTCGGGAATAACTGCTACATGACTGTATCAGGGGGACAAAATATCCTAAAACTGATTTTGTTCATAGTCGCACAACTTTGTTGATACACTAAAAAACACTGAACTTTACACTTTAAAATGGTAAATTTTATGGTGTATAAATTATGTCTCATTTTTATAAAGTATACAAAAGAATCATAAATTTTAAAGAAATTAACAAAAGAGAAACTTGTTTTACTGATATGGATTTATTTATTATTCCTGTTGATTTTCATTCCTTTTTGACAACCTGATTTTCCATTTGATGTGTCTGGGCTTCCTTTAGTACTTCTTGTAGTACAGATCTGCTGGCAATGAACCCTTTTTTATCTGAAAATGTCTGTTTTTTCATAAAGAATACTTTCAATGATGGGCAGCACTCCCCTCAGACTTTGAAGAGTTTCACTGCTATATTTTCTAATTTTGATGATAAGTTGGCTGTAATTCATACCGTCGCTGCCTTGTACATAATGTGTGATGTTTCTCTGACTCCCAGATCTGCTCTCTCTTACCTACAGCAGTTTGTCCATGGAGGACGTGACAATCATAGGCATGTTTTTCTTTATATTTGTCATACTTAGGGTTCATGAGCTTCTCAAACATGTAAATTCATTTTTTTCACCGATGGTATTTTGATAGCGTCCCACATGCTGTATGTTTTAAATTTTAGAATATTTTTTTCTGGAGATTATACAATTTCTTTTTTTTAGTACATGTTTACAATACATAATGACAATATTCCTTGTATGGAGTTGCTATATGTACATAGGACATCTTAATTCCTTTTTCATTCCCTAACCATTTGAGAAAGATCTATCTCCCTACTTCCTATTATCTGTATATTATTTTACTCCTTATTTTTTGGGTTCCCAACACAAGACAATGGATATCTAAACTTGTGTATTTTATTTTACTTAACATTATGGTCTCAAGGTGCATCTATTTTCCTATAAATGACTCAGGTTTATCTTCCTTTATGGCAGAGTAGTACTCCATTGTGTGTAAATACATTTTCTTTCTCCATTCATCTGTTGATGGACATATAGGCTGCTTCCAAGATTTAGCTATTATGGGTTGTGTGGCTATAAATATGGAAATACATGTATCACTGTAATATGCTGCCTTTAATTCTTTCAGGAAGACACCTAGAAGGTGAATAGCCAGATCAATGGAATTTCTGCTTTTAGTTTTTTGAGGAGGCTCCATGATGATTTCCATAGTGGTTGTCCTAGCCACCCTTCCTAACAGTGCAGAAGGGCCTTTTCCCCCATAGCCTCACCAGCATTTGTTATTATTTGATCTGTTGATGGTGCCATTCTTCCTGGGGTAAGATGGAGTCTCAGTGTTTTAATTTGCATTCAATTTCTATTGATCTATTGATCTAATTTCATAATTTTAAATTCTCTTCTTTTCTTTTTTTCTAGTGCTGAGGGTTGAACCCAGGACCTCACACATTCTAGGCAAGGACTCTCCCATTGAACTACACCCTGAGCCCCTTGGATTAATTTTCCGTTTCTTAACTCATGAACATATTTTCCTTTATATCCTTAAGCACAATTATAATAGCTATTTTTCTGGATCATCTCCACTCATTGCTTTCTCACTTGAGTATAGATCATATTTTTGAATGTCTTCATATGCATGCATATTGATTTAGAATTAATTAATTCTAGTGTGGTCCCCCAGATCTCTTTCCTGTGGTTCTTTCCTTGATTTTTATCTGAGTTTCAGCCAGCTAGCCTTGTGCTGACTGGAGTCAGTTTGGAGGAAAACATCTATAAAAACTGGGAAACTTATTCAATGCTATTTCCTTCTCCCAAGAGCTCACATCTCTCTAGTTTCCGTCTGTTTTTGATTGCTCTTCATTGCCTACAAGTGAATGATTTTTATATTTTTTCCAACGTTTATAGATATTATCAGTAGGAGGTTTGGTCCGACAGGGGTTATTCTATTAGTAGGAGAACCCCTATGATTGGGTTGCAACAATGGGGAACTCTACTCACAGAGTAATCACACTAGAGGAAATAAGTGACAATTCGGAATAACATATGTGATCAGTAATCCTACGTGGGCGCATATGTATGTGCATGTGTGTTGCAGAGGTCAATGGCCACTGAATCCACTGAAGAACTCTTATGTCTAGTGGCTGGAACTAGGAAACATAGATGTGCACTTACAACTGAGGGAGACATGTGGAACAGAAGGGAGATGAGGGCAGGAGTAAAGGAGTAAGTGTTCCTTGACCCTTGGGAATGAAGGGCAAATCTCAGGTATGAGGGAAGTAAGCTGAGATGCCTCCAGAGTTCCTTGTGTGCTGGTTTCATCTGGATTGCAAGTTGAGATGGAGTTTATCCAGACCCAGGCCAAACAGTAGTATCAAGCTTTTTTTATAATCACATAACCTGTCTTGAGTCTTTGCAATTGCCCCTGGACTACAGTCAAAAACAACAGACAGGGAACAAATAAAAACCTTTCTGATGGTCCCAGGATAGAATCAGTTTATTAAAACTAGGGCTTGGGCAATCTAAATCCTGTTCTGAGAGAGCAGCTCTCCACAACTCAAGTACGTAAACTCTCAAAATATTTCTGTGGTCCACACTGACCAAGATAGAAACCGCATGGACAATAATCCCCAAAGGCGCTTCTAGGTCACCTAGTCCAGCACCTTTCATTTGTATAAGGGACACCAAGGCCCAGACAGGTAAACTCTCTCACACAGATTTGACAACTACTTAGTAACAGAGATAGTAAGTACTCAAACCTGGGGCGTATGACTCCCGTACATGTAGCCTTACTCATTCACTGGGACTTCGAGAAGCCAGAGCACCCCCAAGAAGAGTGTATACTGAGAGGTAGATGTGGTTTTTATTCATACATAACTGCAAAAGAAATCAAGACTCTTATTTATATTTACAAAACAGCAAATCTTGCGAGTGCATTTCAACTCTTTTAACAGTTTGCCAGCTGGTATCTGTGAAAAGCTACCACTTCACTGGTCCATTAGCTATTTCAGTTAAATTTATCATTATTCATCATATTTTGTAAAAATATACTCCAAATCCGAGTTATTGCATATTTTTGTTCACAATTCAGGTCTAAGAACCCACTTAGATAATGTAAGCATCATACCCACCTTCCAAATAAAAAAATCTGTTTTGGTAAATAGTGTTTCTATTGGCAGCACACCAGCAGCTTCCATATTTGTAAACAAATCTTTAGTTGTATTTCTGTCTATATTTAAGTTAAAATGGATTTTCCAGGCTCTTAGGAGATATTTTCTCATTTCATACAATAAAGACTATGAATCATTTGGGGATTTAGAAGAATCTTTTTTTTTTTTTATTTTTTACTTTTTTGGAGGGGTGGGGTGCTAGGGCTCAAAGTCAGGGCCTTGTGCTTGCAAGGCAAGTGCTCCACCACTGAGCTAAATCCTCAGCCCCTAGAAGTGTCTTTTAAATAATGCTAACATCTTTGTATTCATGAATAACTTAGACGTTTCCTGCCGACCAGGGCCAGCCCATATTCACTATTGCAGCACCACAAAGACTATGATGTCTACAACAATATGTATGGTCACCTAATTGGCATTTGTTGAGTGACTATTCGATAAACAGAGGAAGGCCTCTTTTTCTTAAGTGATTCCAGTGAGGTGAAGCACCCACAGGATTGGATTTCTCCACTTGCCGGTAGCAGTTTTGTTCTGGGCCTATAACTCTACAAAGGTTTCAGACCAAATTGATCAAGATGCCTGGTGCTTATTCCTTTACCTCAAACTCAGCTATAAAGTCCCCGTTTGGGAGGAAGGAAGAACACTCATATGAGATCATTACTAGTAGCAGTTAGTATTTGAAAAACGGATTGAAAAGAGTAAAATGGGATACACTTGTGTTCATTTGTTTTCAATATTTCTGCCTTTACATACACAAAACATACCAGAGATCTTCAGGTAAAAAGTATTTCACAATATTTCATTTGCCGCAGAAACCACAGTTCCATGGAAAGGACAGAAAATAGCTCCTTTATATATGAGGACAATGGCATCTTTATCTTCACAGTTTATTACAATGTCTATCCCATGATGGACGCTCATTACATGTTAGGCAAAATAACATAGTAAACAACTATGTCAATAGGTGTGTTCTACTTGGTGCATATCTAATACAGGTTTTTTCACACCTTAAATCTCAACTCACGATTGAGATTTTAGAATCCCATCTACCAAAGAAAACTAGGTCCATTTGTGGCAGCTTTAACATAAATAAACGTAAGATTCCTTTTTTGTCATGGAGTTAAGGTTATAATTTCAGAAACAAAATCATTTCCTGCTTGTTGAAGGAGAGGTTTCTCTGATTTTCTATCTTCTCACACACATCCTTATTTAGCCCGACCGAATGTGTGCTACTAACGCAGCCCACAACTTCTTGCAAGCTGGCATACTGGACCCATCCGCCTAGAACCTTATGAAAACAGCAAGCTGAGCTCCTGCAAAACACCACCGCAGTCCTTGAGCTTCGACTAAACACCAGAGATCTTGGGTCAACACCAGAGAAGGCCTGAGAGAACCGAGGACGAGAAATGAACTGCTCGGCAACGTCACAGCACAGTTTCAGCTTCCTCGGTGAGGCCAAAACTGACAACTGAGGATGCCGAAGGGATTTGGTTAGGGGAGGAAGCATTTTGCTGTCGCTTTTGTTCTTTTCTTGGTCAGTGTCTCATAACAGAGGACAGTGACTTCCCGCGTCAGATTTATGGCTCTTTCCAATGTAGTAGCCACCATGAAATTCAAAACCCAGGCAGGTTTCTAAGGCCCGGTTTAATGAGTTTGCACATGATGGGGTATGTAGAGGCAGTGTACAAAGATGATCCATTTTTAAAGTCACACTCATCTCCTCTGCAGCCTAGTCTGTGATGACGAAGAGTTAACTAACCTTTATTAGACAGTATTCCATTTATTAGCATCATTAATAACCACAATAGGCAAAAACTTGTCCCAGCTGAAGAAAGAATGGCCCTATAGGATGTAAACAGACTGCTGTGAATGTTCATCAGCTAGACTTCTCATAGGACTTCAGACTGAACAGAAATCTAAACTATTACTCATATTACTCATTAAATTTATATTTTTCCTATTAGTGTCCAAGGCCTTGCCAAGGTGTCTTTGAGAATCTCCTGGCTCAGTGTCACTCAGCTGAGGGAGAACAGAGCAATACATCTTCTGCCCTCCCTCTGCTCCACCTCAGTCCCGTCCAGGCCCTTGGGTTCGCACATCGATCTCGCCCAGCGCCCTGGCCTTCAGAACCTCCCCGCTCCAATCCCTCACATGTCCCTCTGCCAAGCAATCTTCCTAAGCACAGATGAGACCAGCCATCCCTCTACTCAAAAACATGTCAGTGGCCATCATACATTTCAACTTTTCCCACTATGCGAGGCCAGATACCCTTGGGTTCTAATCTGCTCCCAGCCTTACCTCGTCTGACACCTACCCTGGCTCCCACCTGCCTAGATACTAATAATCGCTCACTCCATCTCTCCATGGTTTTATTCATGCTGATCTCTGCTCTCAGCAACCTTGTCACCAACCTCCACGTGTCCCTATGCTAATGCCAACCTGGAAGTGCTGGAAATAAGTTTTTCTCTATTCTCATTCTGAAACCACAATGATTGGAAGACTCTTAAGCTCCTTTTTTCATATTTTATATTTATTTCAATAAGTATATGAGCTTTTTTCTCCCCTAGCCAGACTTCACATCATTTTAGATTAGACAATGAGCCAGAGACAATTCAATATTCCTTTCTAATTACCAGTACAGGGCCTTTTACGTAATAGGAACTTAGTGTTTGAAAGGAAAGGAAAGGAGAGAAAGACAGACAAGGAAGATTTCTTTGCTACAATGCTATTTTCCTACCTCATTCCCACCCCAAGAATATGATAGAAATATGAACCATTTAAGCAATTTAAATATCTAACCCAAAATGTGGACTCTGAAGCTCAGAGTGAGTCTACATGCAACAGCTGAGGTGTCAAAACACATTAAAAATAATAATGTAAAAATAACCAGGTGTGATCTACACTGAGTATTTTCTTCTGGCACCTCTTCCCCTACCACTCAATTTAGAACTGTGTTCTATAATTATCATATCTGTTTCAAGGTCCCATTTTCTGCTGATTCCTAAATGGATAAAATACATACAACTTCCAGATACTGAAAATAATAGCATAAAGAAGAAACTGGTACCTTTGTTGTAACTGATTAAATGTAATCGAAGTACACCTTCGCTGACACAATAAATTCCTTTCAAGTCTTCAGCAGTGAGAAATGCTTCATCATCCACTTGAGACCCACAATTCTGGCTGCACCACAGAAAGTGGAGAATGTGGGCTGCAGTTCTTCAGTCAATCAGCAGGCAGGGAGACAGACTGAACAGGACTTCACCGACAAACATTGTTCTGGATGCTGTGGGCGAACGAGGAAGACTAAGACCCAGGCCCTACTCTTGAGAAACTTTAGACAGGGCCAAGCCTAAGTTAAAGGGAACAGAGCCGACAGGACCAAATTCCAGCACTGTTCATTTTTCACAAAAAAATCTCTGAAGGCATCTACGATGTGATAGGATAAGAGAAGAGTGAATCATGGAGTCCTCACGCACCAAATCCTGAAGAAGTTACGTAGGTGTTAGTCTGCTTTCCATTTCCGCAGCAAATATCTGAGACGATCAAGTGGTAAAGAGGAAGGGGTTAGATAACTTGGAAGTTTCAGACTGTGACCAAAGGACTGAGGGACTGAGGGGCAGCCTCACTGCCACCTTCGTATCTCCATTTTTCTGCAGTCTGGCTCCTTTCTCACCCAAGTAAACATGGCTTCTTCACTGGTGGTCAGAATCCCTGTCCTAAAATGAGGACTTCGCTGAGATGCTTGTCCGGTCCATTCTTTTCAGTGAATAAACTGCCCCAGATGGGCCCAGCACATCCCCTTTCAACATCACTGCTGTTCCGCAGAGCCAGCACGATGTCCTTGAACTTACCTTCCACCTCGCCTCAACAACTGTCAGGAATTTCCACTCTCCCACCCCTTGCCCACCACAAGGTACACTGTTAAGGAAACCTGCAATCGGACATGTCTGCCTCCACACACCTGCTCCTGCTTTGGAAGTGTCGCCGTGAATAAAGGAAGCAGGGAGAGATTGTGTTCACAGCAGTAACAGCAGCATGACCCACTCTTGGGACCGAGGAAAGAGCAAGAGCCCTAGATGAGAAGGGAACCATTTTCCGACATATAGAAAATACAGTGTTTAGATTGCCAAGTAAAGTGACAGGCAAACATCTCCGTGCAGCTGGGAGAATATCCAGGCTTCTAATTGTGGCCTATGAGGACCTACGAAACGTGACAGGATCCATCCCTAAGGGCGCTTCGCCCTTCTCATTAGCTCGAGTCCCTCCCTGCCTTGTGTCCTCGCCTGCACCAAGCTCTCTCCCCACACAGGGCCCTGGCGCAGGCCCAGCAGGTAGCAGTTCGGACCCTCAGCACCTCGGAAAAGCACCACTAACCATCCTATTTAAAGAAAGCTACCTCCCGTCTCATTAGTTAGCTTAGCTCTCAGTTTCTTTCCCTTTAGCACTTATCACAGGCTTAAAATGTTTATTTCCTGTCATTTTCTCAAAATAGGAACCTTGTCCGGTCACTACAGTTCATGGTAGGAGTTCAGGAAATGTGCGTGGAAAGAATGGAAAAATGAATGAATGAATGGATGAATGAATGAATGTGTCAGCAATGGAAGGGTGACTTACAAAAGCCTGTTTCTCAGAACCCGACCATAAGTCACCTGACCAGATCTTCTGTTCCTATCATGCTGTTAACTCTAGTTAATCTGCTCTTCCAAACGTTTGGAATCCCTCAAGCGTCCTGGGTGGCCAGGAACAAAGAGGACACAGTTGTTAAACAGCGCCAGGAAATTCTCAAGGACCGTTCAGAGGGGAAAGATACACTGTGCCCCCAACTCTGTTCCTAACACCCACCAGGCCCCGGCTTGAGCAGAGGAGCTCAGAGAAATTGGGGGACTTTGTCTTGGTTTGTTCTCAGGAGAACAGGCAGAAAAATCTGTTTGACTTTAGTTTAGTTTTTTTTTTTTTTTTTTTTAAATAAAACTCTGGACTTAGTATTGTTTATTGTATCCATGGTCCTGCCTGACTGCGGTCTGTGAGAGCGTGGAGCTCAGCGCCACCTTTGCTCTCTGACAGACTGTGCTGGCTTTACAACGACTCCATGTTCTCTGACAGTCTTCTCTTTAAAAGGTGAAGTTTGGTTCCACAGTCCTGCTTCTGAATGAGGCTAATCGCAGCGAAGCAGCTCCGACTGAGAAAGTAGGGGAAGCAACGTTGTGTGACTGGCCAGCGTCAGGAAGCCATCACCACCCGGGCCAGATGCCTGAGGACCAGAACAAAACCCTCCCGCCCTCCGGCAGGCAGTGTGCGCAAGCCTCCCTCCTGCTTCCCTCCTTCGCTGTCCAGGTGTACCTGCCGCTCTGCCTGCAGAGGCCTGCAGCCCGTCGGCCCCACCGCGAGGGCAGCATCTCCGTCACCCCCCGTGCCACCCTCCCCAGCCCTGTGCAGACAACCGCTCAGCCGGCTCAGGGAGGCCGGACAGCAGCCCCAGCTCCCGTCTCCAGGAGCTTCCAGGCGCCACGGAACTGCGAGCCGTCAGTGTCTCCCGCTCGGTGCTTTAAACCACTGAGCTCTGAGGCGCTGGTTGCTGGCTGCCCTCGAAAGCATCTTAGCTTTGCATCTGGAGGGTCTCGGGGCAGGGCCGCCGGCGCCGGGGGCAGAGGTGTCCAGTGCCAAGCTGTCACCGCCGGAGCGGTGGGCAAGGCCCAGCGGATAGGGAGTGCAACGAATACTCGCTACCTTCCCTGAAAACTCACAGCAGAAATAGTTCAGAAAGTAAAAACCTCTCACTCTCAGGCTCTGCTGATTTTGAGGTGCAGCTTCTCCTTCCAACTCGCTTGAAGACCTGGATAAACAGCTTGGATCCCCTGAAATCAACGCCCATGTCCACTGGCGGGGCAGCAGCTGCATCAGCAGGAGGCCACGAGTTCCAGTGGCCTCCCCGCCGGCGTCCGCTCCTCCCGGAAATCGCCGTGTGCTTGAGCCGGCGGTCAGGGATCTGATCCGCCTTGGGGTGGAAGATCCCTTCCCAGCCGAGGGCCTCAGATCCCTGCTCGGAGAAGGAAGGGCGATAACTCACTGATGTTTAACGCTCTTTCCTGCACTATTCGTCCTTTGATTCTTGTCAACGTTATTAAATTTTCAAATGGCTTCTTTTGCTCTGTGTCTTCAAGTGAGAATTACAGCAGAAGAGAATAGTTTCCCCTGAAACAATGAAATAACTGTGCCTTTTTTCCATTCTGAAGCTTTTAAAATAATAAATTATAAAAATCTGCAAAATGCACATTCTGTCTGCAGCTAGCCTTAATCTCATAATTTACACTGCCGCCGCTTCTAAATAAGAAACTGCCTTCTCTCCCTACTTTATGATGGCAAGAAAAAATTAAATGGTAGAAAAAAACCCTCCAAAGTGCTTTCTGACCATTGGATCTTATAATTCAACAATTCAATAACCTCCTTCGTTTCTCACATTAGACTATACAATCAGGAAGATAAGACAAGTTTTCCTTGTTGAATTAAAATTTAGAAGAAGAAATAAATATCATCTATTTTCTGAACCTAGTAACAATCACATGGGATAAACTACAGATTATTCATATTAGTAAATATTTAGGCCAATCCTTTCTTGTAATTATTTTTTGATCTACAAGAATAATTTTTCTTTTGAAATTTGAACTAGCACTTGAGGCAAAAAAGGTAAGAATAACATGGCTCTGTAGGTTCCAAAGACTAATGTGAACATCAAAAAACAATAAAAGGTGCAAATTATTCGTGCTACTAAATTATATACAAATAGTATGAAGAAAATTATGCATATGTCCCAAGAATCAAGGTCAACATATAGAAATAAATTGTGTTTTCTGTATAGCAGGAATGAACACATAAAATTTCAAAAAATATAATTTATTCTAGAGTTAATTTAGAATATTTGAGGATGAAATTCACAAATGCAGTATAAAATATTTATACTGAAAACTAGAACACAGTACTGACAGAACTTGAAGAATTATAAATATGCAAAGACCTGTAGGATGTTCATGGACAGGAAGACTCAATATTTTGAAGAATTTAAATTCCCCCTAAAACTGAGCTAGAGATTGAACTGAATTCCATTCAACATTCCAACCAGCTTTCTATATACAGATTGACAAAGTGATTCTAAAGTCTATATAGAAATGCAAAGGATTTACAACAGTCAAAATCTTAAAATGAAGAAAGTCGGAGAACTTGCTCTACTGCATTTCAAGACCTCTGTAATTAAAAACAACAACAACAACAACAACAAAAAACCTCCCAAAAACCCCCCCAATACTGTGTATAACTAGTGTAAAGCAGTCAAAAGATCCACAGGACAGAATAACTATCCAGAAATAGACTCCACACAATGAAAGCATTTTCAGTAAAAGCAATTCAAGGCAATTTACTGAGGGAAAGTAGGTATTTTCAATGAAGTTTCTGGAACATATGTGTAAATATATAAAAACAAAATGAATTTAACCCCTCTCCTCACAACATACACAAAAATTAATTTGAGGTAATTAATTTGAGGTCATAATACTAGATCTAACACAAAACTGTATCTTTGATTGTGGCTGTAGGCAAAGATTGTTTTAAATATAGGATACACAAAAACAATGATTGTAAAATAATGAACACAAATTAGACCTCTATTATCTTAAAATATCTTTTCATCAAAAAGCCTAAGAAAATGAACAAGTATCACATAAAGAAAAAATATTCTCAATGCGTATATCTAATAAAACATATCCTTACGGATATGGAAACCTTCTACCTACTACTTGCTAATATGATGGAAAACTACCAAATTTTTTTTTTAAACAGACAAAAGACAAGAACAGACACTCTGCAAAGGAAGATCCAGACATGACCCATGCACATTTTAAAAAGCGCTTGCATTCGTGAGCCAACAACACAGTGCACATTAAAGCCATGACGAAACGCCTTCCTGTACCAACCAGAATAGCTGAAGTTTAGAAGGCTGCCAAAGGTGGATGTTGGTGAGTATGAAGAATTCTCATCTGTTGATTTTGGGAATGCAAAAGAATGTAGAAACTTTCGGACTCTGGCAGTTTCTTGTATTGTTAAAAATACACACGTGACACACGACGCAGCGATTCTACTCCTAGATATTTACCGAGAGAAGTAAAACATATGTCGACAAATTCTTTCTAAAAAGACTCGAACAAAATGTTCATAGAAGCTGTGTTCAAAATAGCACCAAGCAACTCAAAAGCTGTCAAGAGGGGAATGGATAGGCAAATTGTGAAATCTCTTTCTTCTTTTTTCTAGTACTTGGGATTGAACCTAGGGCCTTCATATAGAACTACATTACCCATCCTTTAAAATTTTGGTTTTTTTTTTTTGAGACAGGGTCTTGGCATGTCAATAAATTGCCCAGCCTGAACTTGCACTTGAGATCCTCCTGTCTCAGCCTCTCTGAATCCTGGAATTATAGGTGTGTGCTAACACAACCCGCAAACTGTGGAATCTGTTAGGAGAATACTTCGCAATAATAACAACTACTTTGCTTTATATGCAATAAATGGATACATTCCAAAAACAGTATGCTATGCAAAGGAAGCAAAAGACGCACAAAAATACATGTTTTGTTTCCATTTATAAGAAATTATAGAGGAAGCAAAACTAACCTTTGGTTTAAAAAATCCAAAAAGTAGTCTCTTGAAACAGAGGAATAGGATTGACTGGGAAAAGATCCACAGAAAAAATTTTATAATGAAAGAGTTAGGTATCTTTGTTATTAGTACATGTTTGCGATATGTAATGACTACTTCTGTTGTGGGCATGTCCATCTTGATTGTTAATTCCCTCCATCTCTTGGGCCCTTTTCCATTTGCAGTAAATCTATCTCCCTGTTTCCTTTAATCTACCTTTTATTTAGATCTTTACTTTATTCACTCGAGGTTTCTCATAGGAGTGAAATCATGTGGCATTTAAACTGTGTGTCTGATTTATTTCAGTTAATATTATGCTCTCAAGGTGCACCTGTTTCCTACAAATCACTCGAATTTACCCTTCTTTATAGCACAGCAGTATTCCATTGTGTATGAATTTCACTTTTTTTTTACTATTCATCTCTTCATGGACACATAGACCACTTCCAAGATTTAGTTATTACAAATTGTGCTGCTATAAATATTGGCAAATAAGTACAGGTATTACTGTAATTTAATCTCTTTAACTCTTTCAGGAAGAAATCTAGTAGGGAATAATTGGGTCAACTGAAATTTCTATTTTTAGTTTTGAGGAATCTCTCTATTTCTTTCCATAGTGGTTGTACTAGTTTACATTCACATCAACAATGTAGGAGGGTTCCTTTTTCCCCCACAGCCTCTCCAGCATTTATAATTTGATTTCTTGATGGTAGCTGTCTTTCTTTTTGGCATAAAATGAAATCTCTCTGTCATTTTAATTTATATTTCTTAATGGCTAGTGATGTTGAACTTTTTTTCTGTATTTATGGGTCACTAAATTTCTTCTTCCATGAAGTGTCTATTCAATTCAGTTGCCTGTGTTTTGACTGAGTCTTTCATTTTGGGGGGTCTAATTTTTTGAGTTCTTTATATATTCTAGATATAAGTCCTCTGTGCAAGGTGTAGCTGGCAAAACATTTTTCCCATTCTGTGAGTTGTCTTTTCACTCTACTGGTGGTTTCCTTTGCTGTGCAGAAGCTTTTCAATTTGACATAATCCCATTTGTTGACACTTTTTAAAAATTAATTTTATTGGTACATTTTAGATATACATAATGATCTCATTCATCATAGGAAATCTGTACCTGTACCTAATATATTCTTCTTTTCTTCCCCATTCAACCCTTCAACCATTCTTCCTCTCCTTATTTTGATACTTGCCCTTCTTATTTTGTACGCTTTTGATATACATAATGATCATGTTCATCAAAAGGAATTTGTACCTGTTACTTCTTATGCAATTGGGATTCTGTTCAGATAGTCTTTGCCTAAGCTACCACTAGAGTTTTACCTATTTTATCTTCTAGTTGGTTAAATGTTTCTGTTTTAATATTTAGATCTTTGATCCATTTTGATTTTAGTTTAGTACATGGTGAGATATATGTCTATCTTTAATCTTCTGCATGTGGATAACCAATTTCCCCAGCAGTATCTACTAAAGAGGCTATCCTTCGTCCGGTGTATGTTTCTGCCCTGTTTGTAAAAGCTCAGGTGGCTGAATGTGTCTGGAGATGTCTCTGTTTCCTCTATCCTATTTGAGGATAGGACGGTCCTTCTGGTTCCATATGAATTTGAGGACTGTTTTCTCTAGTTTGGTGAGGAATGCTGTTGGTATATTTCTTGAGCTTGCATTAAATCTGTACGTCAGTTTTAACAATATGCCCACTTCTACAATACTGTTTCTGCCTACCCGGGGACAGGGATGTCTCTCCATTTTCTGATATCCTCTTTGATCTACTTTTTTACAGTTCTATAGTTTTCAGTATAGAGGTCCTTCTCCTCCTTGATTAGATTAATTCCTAAGTATTTAATTGTTCTTGATGCTACTGTGAATGATATTGTGCTCTAATTTCTTTCTCAATGAGTTCATTATTGGTGTACAGAAATGCAGTTGATTTTTGTGCATTGACTTTATATCCTGCTACATTGCTGTATTTGATTATTAATTCCAGCAGCCTTTTGGTGAAGATTTTTGGATTTTCTGTGTAAAGCATCATGTCTTCTACAAGTAATGATAATCTGGCTTCTTCCTTCCCTATCCATATCCCCTTTATTTCTCTTCTCTGATTGCTCCAGGTAATGTTTCAAGAACTATATTGAACAGGAGTGGTGATAGCAGACACCCTTGTCTTGTTCCTGATTTCAGAGGGACAGCTTTCAGCTTGTCCCCATTTAATATAGACATTGGCCATTGGTTTGTGATAAGTGGTTTTCATCAGATGGAAGAAAGGTCCTTCTCTAACTTTTTTCTTTTCTTTTTTTTTTAAATAATGAATAGATGTTGGATTTTGTCAAAGGCTTTTTCTGCATGTATTGATATGATCATGTGATTTTTGTCCTTTCTTCTTTTTATATGATGAATTACATTTATTGATTTGCATGTGTTAAATCATCCCTGTATCCCTGGGATGAAAGCTATTTGATCATGATGCATAAGCCTTCTGATAATTTGTTGCGTTCTACTTGCCAATACCTTATTGAGGATTTTTGCATCTGTGTTCATTAAAGAGATTGGCCTGTAGTTTTCTTTTTTGGTTGAGTTCTTATGTGGTTTTGGAATCAGAGTGATGCTGGCTTCCAGGAATGAGTTTGGAAGCACTCCTCCCTTTAATTGCATTAGAGTTTGAGGAGTACTGGTGTTGTAACTTCCCTACAGGTCTTTTAGAATTGAGCTGTGAATTGTCACTTAGTCATTTCATAAAGGTGTGAGTATACTAGTGCTTACACTGTCAAAATGCATCAAAGTATAACACTTAATATCTGCATTTCACTGTATTCAAGTTACATGTTATAGAAGAAAAGAATAATAAATAATTTTGTGTAAAAATATCCAGTCAGAATTCTTTCGGACGTAACCAGTGGGCTGGCCGGGAGTGTAGCTCAGTGGCAGAGCACTTGCCTGGTGCACCTGCGGCCTTGTGGTCAACTGATGCTCAGGGCCACACACCAAAGTGCCGTGTCATGGATGCAGGGATTTAAGAGGTTGGGGGGCTTGTTTCGACCTTTCTGCTTATTCAGTCAGCAATCCCGAGTGCCTACTATCTGTGTGCTGCTAGGTTAGGAGTTTTGAACCCTCACACCAAGACAGACAGATACCTGCTTTCAGGATGCTAACAACCTACAGGAGGGAGAGTAGAGAAAAAGACAGAAAATCAAGAAAACCACAAAATCAGTCAATACCAAAGTGTTTGAAATGTGAAAAGTGCTATGAGAGAAAGGAACAAGGAGCTTCCCCCCGCAGTGATGCTGGCATTTCATTCTCCATCCACCTGACAGCAAGTTTTAAAGTTATGGGCATGTCTGCATTCACAGATCAGCAGTTTGACTTTATTAATTGGTCTGCCATGTATTAAAGGCATTCCAGAAGTAAGTGTGTGTGTATGCACATGTGTGCGTGCATGCGTGTGTGTTTAAATAAGATTCAGGTCACCATACTTGCTCTACCCCTCGAGTTTCTGCAATATTTAATAGGGAGTGAACGTGCATCCGGATGTCACCTAGCCAGGTGAAAAGGACAGATTAAAAAAAAAAAAAAAAAAGGGCCAGATCCAGGGCAAGGTGTTCAATGCTAGTCACACCCCACGAGCGGCTGAGTCACCAAGTCAGAGAGCAGCCTCCGTCTTTTCTGTGAGAGGCAGCTGCCAGAACTTACAGGACTCAGACCCCTAGTCAAGACCATGCGGTTGTACATAAACGATGCAGCACAGATAACTCAAAACAGACGAGAAGCATGTGCTCTGGGACTAACCCTTCGGCCAGCCATCATGCCTGGCGCACAACACAAATAAAGCCCCACTTCTCTCCCTCAGCGCCCCGCTGCGAAGGAGTCGGCCAGCCAACTTGGCGTCTGCCAGCAACGGCAGAGTTGGGGGCAGCCTTCAGCTATGGAGACCCGTCTTTCTTATATTCTTAACAAGACATTGACTGAGAACACAAGAAAATTCCCAACAAAAAGAAACAGCATGAGTTGTTCAAAACCTCCTGCAGTGAGACTGACATACTAAAATATTAAGCCCATGTGCTTTCCTACAGCTGGAAAACATGCACAGAAATCAAGGGTTTTACATTTTTGCTCTTGCTGCTTTTGATCACTTCTCTTGGAAAAAGCAGCTGGTGGCCATGTTTAGATGAGGTCCTGGGCCCTCAAACCTCCAGTCCATACGGAAGTAGTACAGAGTTCTCCCATGACGAGTCTGTCTACCACTTGTCTCTCCTTTTGCCTGTGCACACATAACTCCGGTCACGCAGAACACCTGCCACCTGCCAAAGGCTGTGCGCATTTCTAATTCCAACTGCTTTTTCTTGGTCAAATCTTCCCCAGCCAACACGTTGGGAAGTGACCTATCTCTCCTCCTGGCTCACACAGCAAAACCATTCATCCCATCCACGTGGTCAAGAGATCTACCAGCTCATTTTCTGTTATAATTATCCCTCTTAGAGGTCCACAGCAGATCACTGTAACAAGATTCACAGGATCAATGTCAAAACACAGTCCAAACCTAGGTTGCATTCTCAAGATCGATTTGTAACAGTTGTCCTTTGTAACTCACAGCTGTTGTGAGTGATGGATCCCTGATAAACCCAGGAAAGCACATCTAGTGGATTAGATCCCAAATCTGAGGTACAGGATCAACAGCACCCTTCGAAAAGTTACTTTTCTTTTTAAAAATTGTTATTAGTACATGTTTGCAGTAATAATGATTACATTCACTGTGCAGAGTTGGTACGTGTACCTAGCACATCTTCATTCTTTTTACTCCCCCTTCCTCTCCCTCCCTCTTTTCTTCCTCCATCTCTTGGTCCCCTTCCCATTTTCGAAAGCTCTATTTCCCTATCGCCTACTATGATAAAGGATGCACGTTGAGACCATAATGTCAGGTGAGCTAAATCAGATCCACAAGCTTAAATACCACATGGTTGCTCTTATAAGAGAAACACAAATATAAACAAAGCACACAATTATTTTTCTGAGAAAATACATTTTAAAATATAGTATGCAATATTGTTCTGCATCTATACTGCCAATATCAAGCTGATCAAAAGTGATTAGGTGATCAAAATATGCTTCAGTGGCTGCAGATGACGGAATGGTCTATTAAGCCCCATAAACTGGTTAAGGTTTCCTGTGTATCCACAGGACGAGCTGCCAGCCTGCAGTTTCCACGTCTGCCCGGCAGCCTCAGTGGCACATCCCGTGAACTTCAGATGCCACCTGATTTCCAGCAGTCAGGCAGGCCTGTCGGTGCGGGCTCAGGCAGGTGGTGGCTGCGTGGTGCCACACAGCACCATCATCGATTCCTTTGGGTTGGATTCATAAAAGCACAAAAGTTTAAAATAAGAAAACACTATCTGGCCTCCTTAGCATCTTCTCACATACTGCTCGCCAACAAAAGTACTCACTAGAGAAGATATTTAAGGACAAAGGAAAAGCAAAAATAGCTGGTTCATGGATGGTGGTTTTGATCAGAAGAACAGTCAATAAAAATACGGAAATAAATACTTTGCAAAGAAGGAAATTATAAGACTCGGGTTAATGTTAGTTGACTGCTCGTTTTTTCCCTCCATTTCTTTTGGGGCGATCTCATGTTTTCCTTAGCAATCAAAGCAGTAAGAAGCACCATTGGTAAGCCGTCTTGTGGCAGAAAGCCAGACAGGCACTCTTACCTCTCGGCTCCCCCATGTCCAGGCTCGTCCCCAGCTGCTCTAGCAAAGCGACTCTGGCCGCGTTCTTTTTGTGCTTCTTGCCATCATAATGCTGCTGGGCCATCAGCGGGTTATTGAACCAGGCTGCACAGAGCCCACAGTACCTGTCGGAGTCTCTTCTTTGATAAGGAGACGCGACCACTGGAGCAGCATCCACCCGTGGGGGCTTAAGTGAGCTCAAGGGCGAGGCTGTGAGAGAAAACAACCAGAAAACCACGGGCCATGTTAGTCCATTTCTCTGCCTTGTTTTCTGCAGTGCTGGGGATTGCACACAGGGCCTTGGCACTGAGCTACATCCCCAGACAGACTTACTTATTGACTTATTTATTCTTATTTTGAGACAGGGTCTCACTAAGTCTCTACATTGCTTGAATTTGTAATTCTCCTGCTTCCGCCTCCTAAAATGCTAGAATAACAGGCACAGGCCACCAGGCCTGGTTATGCTGGTCCATTTCCAAAGATGAAGACCCTTTTCTTCAGTACCCCAAGATCAAAGAGCCTCGGTTCATGCTAGAGTTCAAAAATCCAAGAAAGTTCTTTGAGAACAGGAAAATTATCTTTGCCGACCTTCATTTTTGAGTTAGGATACAAATAAACATTCCTAAGGTATTGGAATAAAAATTTACGTACTTTCACACCAAAACCTGATAGCTCAATATATTATCCCTTAAAGGAAAAACAGAGTTTTAAAAAATAAGGCCTCCAAAGTAAGAAAGTGATCTATTAATCAAAATGCAGCCAATACTTGAGGTAAATATTGAACAATCACAACTTGAAAGATTCTGAATGAATGAGATGGAATATCTGTGTGCTACAAATGGAAATAACAAAAGATTCTCCTAAGTGATAGAAACAGGACTTTCAGTGATGTGATTGGTACCAACAGAAGAAATCATGCTAATTTTGTTAGTTATTTCTATTTATTGAGATAAGTTGCTTTTCAATCTGTACCTGCTAAAACTGCCTTTGAAATTACAACATTGTTCCAAAAATGGCCCAAAGCAAAACACTACAGAGTGTACGCCACTTATCTGAACTAAAAAGGCACACATCACTATTTTGAGATGACCTGGTCCCAGCTATTAACACATTCCATTGTGACAGTTATTTCTGGTTCAGAGGGAAAAAAAAAACCCCAAAACCCCAAAAACAAAATTTAACTTGAAAGAGTTTACTAATTAAAAGTAAAAATAATATTGTATGCATCAACATGCATACCGCTTCCATTCTTCTGATCCCTGGCTGGGGTACAGTCCTATTTCTCAGAAGCCTACAGCTGGCTAGAGCTGAGGGAGCTTGTCTAGGGAAGGCAAAACTCCAAACCAAGTGCTTAATTTCCAGGCCAATGTTCCTTCCAGGACCCCAGGAACTCTTTCAAATGAAGTAACAAGAGATTGTTTTCCCTAGACTGTCAATGATGTATTTTGTATCGGATTTCACTTAATCTTAGAAAAAATATTCTGATCCAAATACTCTGGAGAAGAAAACAGTATTTAGGTTCTTCTATGGTTTCTTTAGTCTTACACAACCTGGCAGCCCCTTCTGTGTTCTCCACGATTAGGCCTGCAGCTGACAAAACCATGAGCAACATGGTCACTGTTGGAAGAAAAGCAGAGATCTGAGGCACCCACGACAGGTTAAGGGACCAGCTAACCAACTCCCCAAGACTTCACATAACTTTTTTTTTTTTTGATTCAATAACTGTTGTAGAAACACATACTTGCCAAGTGACATTTTATTCAAGAAATGCCTGTACTGTGACAATTACCCCAGTAATTCCAGTGATTTTATCAAATCAGAAGTTTTAGGTAGCTTAAACTTAAAAGAACTATTTCTGTAGTGACCCAAATAAACAATATGTCCCTTAAAAGCCTCATTAAAGGATTCAGTCATCTATAATCATGTAGAAATAAAGCTTAAATGTGAGCCAAACTTCCCGGTCCCACCCAAGCTACCACTTTCTATGACTTTCGAATGCTAATAAAAGCTACACATGCACAGGTGGTGTGTGTTTGAAAGGATCTCCGCCCATTTTTCTCAAGCAGTTGGATCTCATCTCCCAAGTTACCACCACCCTGATCAATTTCTGAGAATTTATAGCCACCTAGTCTTTTTGATGGAAATAAAAAAGATATCAAGTGTTTACAATCTGGAAGCGTAATTTATTTTTCTCTAAACTAGACCCCAAAAAACATTTCGGAGTCAATTCTGTCGATTGATAACTGATTCTGCATCTGGGCAGGTGCGGTGCACAGCGGAATTTTCATCAAATAAGATAATCGTATCTTGCACACAAGAAAGCAGTTTGATGCTACCCCTGTATTGCAGCTTCGACTCCTGAACAACTCCACTACTTTAGAATGGAGAGCCTGAAAGTTTAATGTTTGTTTTGTTTCATTTGCCAGTCATCTTCCCCAGTCTCAGCCCAGTTCGTGTTCCCTTGATTCATACAGAAGCAAAGAGAGATGGGAGCTTGGGACTGGCCTGGAACCCGGCAGAACTCTGTGTGGCTGGAGCCTCACTGTCCCCGTGCTGTGCAGTCTGCAGCCAGCTGCTGATGCCTCCGGTCTCCACGGGGTGAAGATAATTAACTGCTCCCACCATACCACCAAACATAACTTATCTTCTCCTGCTGGGTGACCAAAACTAAGAGGCTAAGAGGACAGCCAATATTTTGGCTCTGGCCCTCCAAGGTCAATAAGAACCCAGGACATAAGGGGACCTTCCTACAAGACAGTCTCAGTGAGTCACATGACCTCCTGAGCAAGGAGACTGTTCGGCCCCTGAGGTCAGACAAGAGTCAGCCAGCGCGCATCCTGCAGGAGGAGGGTCACGGAAGGGAGACTGTTCCCATGTCTCCAAGGAGCACCGTGTGGTCTAGCACAGACCGTGACCCATCCTGGCAGAGAGGATGAGTGAAGAGCTAAGAGGCTCTGATCACAATTCCAAAAGGAGTGAGGAGACTTGACTGACCTTGACATATTGGGAGGTAAATTATTATAACTGACAAGGGTCTCAACTTAACTTGGTCTTGGACATCCAACAACAAGAGGACATAGCTAGAAATATGAATAATAATAATTTGAGCCAGACATACAGGGAAAGTCTCCAATTACTGACCCCTGCTAAAATTCCGTCTCCTTTAAAACTGACGCTCTTTGCAGCTGGGGCTTCATGAGGCAGAGATGGAGCAGATCGTGGAAGCGTCTCCCTTTTACAGCTTTGACTGGATGCCAAGTATGGAGATTATAAGGGAGGAGAGCAGTTCCAGGTTTTAAAGATAAATCCGTGTGTATACATGGATCATAACACTCGTAATCTTTGGCAAAAATGTATATTCTAATAAAATGAACACAAAATGAGATAAAGATTATGTTTTGGTTTAAAAGCGTCTTTTAAAAAAACACTAAGTGATGTGTAAATTTTATTTTTCTTTTATACTTTACGCTTTCACTCTGCAAAAACTATTTAAGTGGACACTGACTTCATTTGCGCCCTTTGTAAAATTTAAAACCCAGAGTTAATTAATCAAAAATCAGCGTTTGTACCATTAAACTGACCCAACTTTAAGAATCTCTGTGCCCAGGCTGCGCCCCAGACCAAGCACATGGGAATATTTATGGATGAGAAGGAACATCAGTGTGTTTCAAAACCTCCCTCCCTGCCCTGATTCACCTTCCCAGGACACACCAACATTGAGAATCGCTGATCTCAATATTCTCAGATCTCCTTGGAAAATTACTATAAAACTTTCTTAGATGCCCCCATAAAAGAGAGTCACACATTACATCCAACAGCAATAGAGTAAATTTTTCTATAAGCAATAGAGAAAAAGTTATATCTTTATCCATATGACAGAAAGAAATAATAATTACTCCTTTTTAAACACCAGTCAACTCTTCCATTTTGCTAAAACACGAAAAGTTATACAAAATAGTAGCTAATATTACAAATTAATATTGGTGAGGTTAGACAGCAATTTTGAATCTTTTTCCCACAAAGACACTCAAACACGCATAAAGTTCTGTCGTGTCTACTTGGTACCAATGTATCTTTAGCAGGGCAGTCTGGGGACCATTCCAGCCTCTTCTCGCAGCTACACCCCCATCCTGCAGGACGCTACTCAAACCCATCTACTCATGGAGGTTGGCAACCTAAGCAAGAATGAGTCCTCCTTCCTCAGAGCTTGCAAAGCGTTTACTAACTGCACGGTTCGCGCAGCGTCTCTCAGACAGCACCCGGTCATCTCAGTTGTACTGATTCATATTGTGTACCGGGCTCGAGTCTGCACACGTGACCACTTAGTGTGCACATACATACATACTGCGACAGAATTATTAACAGCGTGGATCACGGAGTGCTGTCCCAGATCCATACAAGCATACTAACGATGTCTGTGCCTTATTACATATCCCGAATCCCAAAACCTCTCATTTCCAAGATGCCTTCAGCCCAAGTGTCAAAGCAAAACCTTGTGGGTCCATAACTGATGACAAGCTACTAAAAATCAAGTTGCTACATGATGGCTTGAGAAGGCTGAAACACGTCAGCCTCCGAGATCTAGTTCTAACAATCCCTGACCCTGGAATAAACCTCAGCATCCTTTCCCGCATCTGCATGGAGTTTGTCAGAACCGAGTGCTGATCTCGTAGACTGTTGGGCAAGTTGTCTTGATCAATAGCTGGAAATGACACATAGCTCTGTTCTGTATTTTCCTGGCAAAATAACTACAGTTGATTAAAAGGCAAAAATGTTCAAAGAGCCAAGCATGGTGTTACACGCCAGTACTCCCAGCACTCAGGAGGCTGAGGCAGGAGGATCTTCTCAAGTTCAAGGCCATCCTGGACTACATAGCAACACTCCATCTCAAAGAAGCAAAGAAGGAAAACAGTCTGCAGAGCTCCCTTCACCAGCCCCTGTGCCAGCACTGCCTCGTTCTGCAGTGTCACACTGTCTACATCGGGCTCTCCCTGCCCGCGCGAGTGTGGTGACAGACACACAGTGTGTACTCCACGCTTCTGCTGAACAAACCAACCAGTCAATAAAGTAAGATGGCAACAAAGAATTTTCTAGCTTCTTCTAAACTGTGACATTTAGGACATGGGAAGTTCGGGGTCCTACCAGTCATTATAAATAGAAACAAATGAATGACAGTATCGCGGTTGAGTGAAAGCTACACTGTAAAGGGCAATAGGTCAAAGTGGAAACACAAACACCAGCTCCTCTCTTCTTCTGGACTCAGACACAATGAACGTCGCTGTTCTCCCGAACTCCTGCCTGTTTTCTGGGCTGGCCCACTTCCAGAACGGCCAGAGTAGGAGGCAGTGGTGGCGAACCTGTGGCACGTGTGCCATGGCAGACTGTTTGTTATCACCGAAAGCTCTAAAAGGTTCACCATCACCTGTGTAAAGCATGCACAGCACTTTGGAAACAGCACTTTCTGACAGGAAACTGCCATGATCGGCCTGTGCTGGACCCCAGGCCTGGCTCTGGCTCTGGGTGTGGTACCCACCGTCACTGGCTGGGTGGGGCTGAGAAAGCAAACAGGGAACAGCCCTGGGCCAGCCAGGAGGAGGCCAGGGAGCAAGCTGACCTCACACACACCAGAGAAGCCGGCATTCACGAAAAGCTTGACAATAATCTTTCAGAGATGGGAGCAGAGATTTCAATCCAACAGAGAGGATCCATCGCTAGATCGCAAAGCCTCTTCATCAGGGAATTAAGTGGTGGCCCTCGGTTAGAGACTCGAGCACCACAGTTAGCAATGGGATGCTCATCTGCGAACCTCCAGCTGAGGCCACGGGGACACCTGGGCTCAGCATCGCGGCCACTGTGCCCAGGCTGGCAACTCTACCCTCGTCCCCTTCCTACCTCTTTCGCTCATTCCTGGCACTTCGTGGGCTTTAAGAGAACAAAATGTGGCCGTTATCACAAGGGATTAGTAAGCTCTTGACATACAGAAATGGAACCAGGAATTTACTCCATTTAAAGGATGTGTTTTTCTCACCTAAGGCATTCTTATCCATAATACTAATTTTTCCCAGTTGTGTGATAGCAGGCAGTTTGTTCTATTATGTATGTACCATGTGTTTTCTTATTTTAGTTGCCAAAAATATTCTGCTTGGCCACTGGGGCAGCTGCAAGCTCGGGGATGAGTCACTCACCAAGGGCCCCTGACTAAGAAGCGGCAAAGGAAATGGCAAAGATCAGCTCTCCCACACTAAGACCAGCACCGCATTTCATGTCAATTAGCTTGAACGAGGCCTGAAAAGAACAGGCCAAAGGAGCAGACAGATTAAATGCAGAGTGCAATCACATTTCCTGGATTCCGTATTCGTCCTCAGTGGGGACTATTTGGAAATATGCATTTGTTCCCTAAAAAGAAAGTTCTGCTTTCCTATGATGACCTGCCTTTCCTTTTTTCTCATTTTTCTAGTTTAAATTAGATTAATGACAGTAGCAACTCTTCAACAAGCGTCACTGTACTTTGCAGCTCCACCTGGCCGTGTGCGGCAGGCGTGGGAGCAGAGCGGCAGCTCGGGCATCAGACTGTTTGCCCCACAGGTCAGCCAGCGCCCATGCTGGGTGCACGCCGCAGGCGGGCGCACAACTCTCCGGCAGGCTCCACCAGGGGCTCAAAGCATGAGGGACAGTAAACGAAGGAAAGCACCAGGGACTTCCACATCAGGTCAACTTGAGAAATTTTATGTTTAATAAGAATCTTTTAATAGCTAAATTTCACTTCTTTGATTGTTTTAATAAATTTATCTTACAGGGTTAGATAGATCACAGGTGACGGGTTAAATAAAACAGGGGCATCTATATCCCAAAACGTCATCCAATAATAGAAAAAAACATGTTTTAGAAAAATATTCAGTGATCTGGGGAAATGTTCGGGGTAGAATATATACTAAAAGATGTGCTTTACATCTAGAGGACAAACCAAATTACTGATTAAAATTATTGTGCACACACAAACATACACACATAAAATAATATGTAATGATTTAGAAGGCTATAAATGAAAATCTCAGCAATGGCTGTTTCTGTTGTGGAAGAGGAATACTTCTTTTGCACTCTCAGATATGTAATACTTGATGCAAAGGCAAAACATTTTTATTTCTCCAGTTTCTATAGAGGCCACGTTTCATGCTAACTTGTTTTAGTGCAAAAGCTGGGAAAACCTGCGTAGAGGACTTGGGTTGCCACAACGAGGTCTTAAATTCAATCTCCGAAGATTTTATTTGCAGTGATTTATTTATTAATTTATTGTTGATTTTCCAGGAAATGGGACCGGGAAAAAAACTGGCTTGACAAGAATATGATGCTAACATACCAATTTCTCCTATTTCTCCAAAAGATCCAGAGAAAATCAGTTTTCTGGGTCTTTAAAGAGGCAAAAATGACTATTTAGATGAAATAAATACCTCTTTTCCTTCTTATATGATAGGCATGGAAGTGAATTCTACTACCCACGACCAGTAAATAGAAAAACCCACATGCTGTTTCTTCTAAAATGATGCAGAAAGTGAAAGAACATTATAATATATCCAATACCATTTTGAATTTCCTGAGAATAAACAAAGATGAGGATGACTTAGCTGGACCATCATTCCAACTCAATTATGTACCAGCATTCCTAGTTTAATCAACCTAGTAACAAGAACAGCTGCCCCCCCACCCTGCACCCAGATACCTCAGTCTTCACTGAGGCAGTACTCAGAGAACATTTTCATTAATAAACGATAATTCCCTGTAGTTTCAGTCGCTGATTAGCCTCTAAATATCTTGAGTATTCTGCTTGTCTTCCGCAGAATCCTCATCTTTGAAAATAAGCCATTACATAGGGGCTGGGGATTTAGCTCAGTGATTAGAGTGCTTGCCTTGCAAGCACAAGGGCCTGAGTTCGATCCCTGGCACCACAAAAAAAAAAAAAAAAAAAAAAAAAAAAGCCATTACATAGAATTTTAGAGGGATCAAAGTCCTTCCATAATTTTCTTGTGAAACTAGACAAAAGAATCTAAGAGTTAGGAGACTGCATTCTTCTATGGGTGGAAAAGAAGAGGTAGGAAGGCACATTCCCTCAGGACAAGAACTAGTACCTGCTTCGTTTACAAATCTATCTTAGGTACCCAGAACTGGGCCTAGCACATAGTATGTGTTAAATGAATTCCTACTGACTGAGGGAAACAGGTCATTCTCCATAAAGTGGTCATGTAAGAGAAGGAGTCGTGGCTTCAGCTTAGGACATCTTGCCTGTTTGATGTTATGGTTAATCCTGAAATCAGTGGCCACATGCTCTTTGTCAGGACTGGCTTTAAGCACAGTTGCTTCTCTGTGGATATAAAATGCTCATGGCATTCAGTCTTCAAACCCTGCCCAGTTAAGGGGCTTCTCCCGCTGAGTTCAGTGCCACCATCCCCAGTGCAGCCAGGGCTCCCAGTCTTTGGGCAGAGGTAGCCTGGGACAACGCAGTGAGCCACAAGAGACCCACAGTGTATCTTAAAATCCTGAAGACAAACATCTGTTGGGTGCCGAGGTGGTTCACAGGTCCGACCCCGGATGCTGTGTCCCTTTCGACTCTTTCTATCTTGGTGAACCTGGGTACTCTGACACTGGCGGTCAGCGAGGACCACGAAGTTGATGTGGCAGCGTCCAGTCTACTCTCAGCTTCTGAAAAGTCCATGGGCAAAAAATAACAACCTGTCATTTGGGCACCACTAGAAAGGCTGATGGATGGTCTTTCTAAACCTTAGGCCCCAGATCTAACATGGGTAAGAGGCAGAGCCCTGGATGGGGACTGCGTGACCCACTGCCACTCCCACCACGTGCTCCCGGAAAGTGCCACCCCTAGAGGAGGGAGGGCGGCATCATCGGGGTCACAGGCACATGGCAGGAACAGGAGGCGGGCAAGCTGGCGCCTGGCCCCGATACCAGCTTTGGTTCTTTTCGTCCCGCCAGCACTCCCATTTCACCTGATCCAAAGCCCGCGCTCAGGATCAGGGTGATGTACTTATCCAGCAGCATCAGCCCTTCACCGGGAGCGCCAGCTTCCCGCATCATTTCTTACAGTTAATGAATATTTATAGCAGACTCAAAGATGAGAACAGTGATCAGTGCCAGGAGCACAGCAGAGACACAGTATGGGCTAAGTTTGGAGAAACAAAGAGGAGCAGCCTTCAGTGTGGGCTGGAAACAGCTGCAGCACTGGACACGGGAGGGAAATTAGTGCTGGCCTGGCTCTCTGAGCAGAAGATGCCCCAACTCGCCCGCATCCCCACCCCAAAGGGATCTGCTGGGCTCCTTACTTAACGTCGGTGCCATGTCTCCTAATGATACTGCAAGTGATATGGGTATTAACAACCATGGTTTGCAAAGTTATGGAAATCCTTTCCATTTCGTATTTAATACTGGAGATATTAGCTACACATACACTTTGCATGTTTAGTAGCTACTTGCAGTCTATCTAAAGATAAACCACATTATCTAAACTGTCGTTCGGATACTGATAAACATGAAGGTTGGGTGCTATTCTGAGTCAGCTCTATGAACTCTTGAAACAACTCTGGAAATTGCTGTGGTCAGACAGTGAGAAGATGGAGCTGGCACCCTGGCAGGTCCCTCCCAGCACCTGGATCCAGAGAACCCAGAATATTAAATGCTAAAGCAGGAAGGCTTCCTAGTCCCTAAGAAGGTGAAGCCCACACTGCTCCTTCTCAAACTGGGCAATAAAGTCAGCGAGCAGAGAATGACTGCAAATAAAAAAGCAGGTTTTATGCTAGAAAAGACTCTGCAGATAAATGTTAGAAAATCGCCAGGTTAGTTTGGTCCCTGGGGGAGTGGAAGCCTACACAGGACCTGAATTATTCAGGTGTATCACCCGTAATCATTAATTTGACCATGGCCTGGCCACAAATTATGCACTTCGCTGTTGCCATGCAAACACAGCCAAAAGGGAGCACACATGAAAGAGAATATGAATGATTTCTCTTGAAGAATTTTCAAGACAAGTGTGCCATGAACAGGCAGGGTGGAGCCTGCTGTCCCAAGTGTGTGCCACCAACCAAGAACTTCCACACGACCTGGCTGTTACCAGGCTTGCCACCCTCGGGCTCCACCCCAACCCTGGATGAGAAGCTGCATTTATAGGAACCACGGAGGATGAATGTGCAGATTAAATTTGGAAAGGTGTGGATTAGAATTTAATGGCTCCAACCATTAAATTGGCTGAGGGTTAAAATCACTTCAGAGATGCGTAAATACTATGGACTCAGCCTCACCTTAGGGTGATTAACTCGAAATCACTCGGGGTGGGGCCAAGCAATGGGAGGATTCGAAGCTTCTTGGCTGGTGCTTCCTGTGCACCCCACGGGGCTGGGAATTTTCACACTGGAGGGACAGCACCCGGCAGGGGCTCACTTTCACCCCCAGCAAGCCTCTGCGTCGTGGTGCTTCTTTCATGGAGTGTTCCAACACCGCTCTCTGCGCAGGCCCATAGCACCAGCCTCCCCTCTCAGATCAAAGCCCAGAATGGACCGATTTTGATTTAATTCCACTGAACTATTTTATTAAGACGTGTGATTGTGAAGTCTGTATGTTTTCTTAAAAAAAATATGAGGCCTATGGGTACAAAGAAAAGACACGGATTTACAACAAAACCAAACTAGATTCAAATCACAACTCTAGGTAAGGGTACTTTAGTCATACTAAGAATGTTTCCTACGATAAAATGGGGCCAGTGTTGGTATCCTTGCCACGAGGATTAAAGGTGGCTGTTTGGTGAAAGTCTGTAGAGATCTCGGCCACCGAGTACAGTAAGACTGGAACCTACACCTCCCAACGCCTTCATGTTCTTCCCGTGGCCCCACACTCCCACTCTCCCGAAACACAGGCTGCGGACAAAGGTCGGGGGGACGGTGAGCATGCAGCTGAGAGATCGTCAGGTAAGCGTGAGCCAGAAAAGCTCAGGTACTGATCATAAAGTGACCGTGTAACTGGGCACAAGCGTGCTGTCACTGCAGCAATCTGAGACTCTCTCGATGCCACATAAGATGTCTTTCTAGAATAACAGAAAGTGTATATGAGAGCCAGGGAGATGGCTTTCCAAAGACAGGCATGTGAGTCAAGGTTGAAAGATTAAGAAATACTTGGCCAGTGAAATACAAATTGAGACACACAGAAGGTGACAGAAGTTGGCTTGCTGTCCACAGCTGCTGAGAAAAGGGGACGAGGGCAAGCCTGGACAGTCGGCCCTTAGAAGACAAGGGGCTTAATGAATGCTGAGGTCAAAGTGCACTGGCTGTCTGCTAAGCGGGTAACTGAGGGAGCTTGGAGATTCATTAGCACCCAGTGGAAGAAAGGAAGGCACCAAAACTGTACAGACCAAGGGGTCTCGAGTGAAGCAAAGCCTTACTGGAAATGAGAAAGACCAGACGGTAGTGAAATAAGACAGACACTCCCATGGGACAGGAGACAGGAGGATTCTGGGGTCCTAACTCCAGGCCTGCTACCCACCGTAGGTGAAAATAGGTCCTTTTACCCTGTCCTGACTTGTAAACAATGAGTGGAACAGGTTTTCCCCTTATCCTCCCCCTTTATCATCGCAAGTGCCACATGGAACTCTGACAGGGACGCCATGAAGACTCCATGGATACTGCCGATCCACATCTTACACTACGAGAGAAGGCAAAGCCTGACGGAAATGTCACACTTATGACCCAGGAGGAAGTCACCAGCCCCAGCCCACCCCAGCGATGCTGTGGAAGCCAGTCTCGTCCTTTAGCAGCCCTCTCAGTCTGAACTTCTCAGGGCTGCACTCCCTTTAGCTCTTCAGGCCACAGCACGGCCACTTTTCCTCCTGCACCTCCATTAAAGCTTTTCCTGTAATTTCATGCCATTGTCTCAGTTTTAATTCCCATTACCACAGCAGCAAGTTCACACACACCTTATATCATCAACTCAAGAGTCTCTCAATTCCTACACAAACTCATTTCCCATCATAATCCCTGATGTAACATAATTTTTTTTTAAAGCATAAAAACCAATTTTTTTTTTTGGTGGCACTGTATATTGAACCCAGGGCCTTCCACAATGAGATAAAGTCCCAGCCATTTTTTATATTTTATTTTGACATATGTCTCACTAAATTGCTAAATTGTGTAGCTTGGGCTCAAACTTGCAATTCTCAGCCTCCCAGATCACTGGCATTATACACGTGTGCCACCATGCCTGACTCAAAGTAAAATTCCTGACTCTTAGACATCAGGATCCATCAAATGTTTGGACCTGTTTCTCTTTGACAAGAAAAGAAAACAATCCTTCTTGTGTTAAACAGGATGCAGTACAACTTTGCATTCCACAGCAGTTACGGCGCTGCCTCCATTACCCGGCGGCACGCTTGACTTATCGGTTCTACTGGCTGAAGTGATAAGACTGTGTGTTCAGATTTCATGTGCTCTATTGACTGCAGACGCAGAATGAAGATGCTAACGATCAGCAGTGTGTACTAAGCAGCGGGGGAGGGCTGGGGAGGCCTCTCACCCGTCTCGGGCTTCTCGGTGAAGTCATCTTGACAGAACCCAACCGAGCAGCGATCACGCCCTCAAATGGCCGGCCCGGGTCCCAGGACAGCCGTCTGTCCCGTTCTGGGGATTGAGCTCAGAATTCACAGACCCCGTCTGCAGCCCTCACCACAAACAATAAGAACTGCTGCTCCCAACAAGGACCACAAAGTTTATTTGAGTCCCTTTCATCTCTGCTTTGTAACTCACAGGCCCTCAAGGTGGCCAAAACACTCCTGAAAACCTTGGGTAACCCTGCAACGAAAGCCTTCAACTCCAGTGTGCTCAGCTGAAGACTCAAAGTCTCTTAGCTGGAAATCCCACACCAGAGAAACAGCTTCTTTGAAGGCTCACTCCAGAACAGTAACACCAATAACACGAAATGCATCTTTCCGTTTTCCTAAGTAAACTCTTTCAGTGTCTGTCGCATGGCAAATTAGCACAGTAACCTAATGAGAAATTAATTATCTCATTTCTTGTAACTTCATAAATTGAGAGTTGTTTTTCCATCACATCCCAAAACGATTGCTGGAAAGGGTTACAAGTATGATTAGAGAGCAGGGCAGCCTAAAAACATAGTGTCTCAGCGCTGGTGTCACTGGATGGAGGGAGAGTCCCGTGGGTGCCTTTCCAGGTACTCCGTTCCCCCAACAAAGAAGTGGACAAGACAGCCGGCAACGGCAGCAAAGGTGCCGCACATTGCTGAAGGCAGGAGAGAAGTGTGCTCTGCAGAGTAAGTGCAGGCAGCTGAAGAGACTTGCAGAGCTCCAAGGATGAGCGAAAGAGGCCTTTTATACCCATGATGCCCAGATGATCTCCCCTTCTTGCAAATAAGGCACTGGGAAAGTCCTCCGGGCCAACACTTGCAAGGCCTCACACCTGGCAAAACCCTCCTGTCCCAAGACTCATTTGTCTTCCTGTTACCTGTAAATGAAGGATCAGAAAGAGAGTCTTCTGACTGGTGCTCATGTGCAAACGAAGATCTTCTGACTGGTCCTGTGCACAGTGATGGTGGCATCACCGCACTGGGAGTGTCCCTTAGCCCCAACAGTGGCCCTCATCCAGGTGCCCCCTAGAGACCTGGTCCTCGAAACCTTTTAGGGAAGCTGAGGAGCCAGGATCCATCTCAGCAGCTACTTCCTGCTGATCATGGGCAGAGACCTGCTTGCGAAAGGCCCAAAGCCTCGTATTTTATTCTTAGGATAGGGTCTTTTCCCATTTTTCAGAAAATAGCTGTCCACCCATATCCAAGGGAAACGAGAAGTTTTCGTGAGTGGGAGACAAGCAAGGACTTGGAAGGTATAGCCTGAACTAGGAGGGGTCTGGCCCAGACTGTTAAGTATATCCAGATGGAAAATACAAGGAGGCTTAGGAGGACCAACACAGGCATGTAAGGTCTTATAAGACGCCTAAGCCAGCTCTTGAGGGATCTGAGACAAGACAGCAGCAAGGTGTCCTGACTGAGGTCTTTACTCTGGCACTGGTCATCACAGTGCAGGCGGGTCCCAAGGGTCCAGGCTCGTGTGTGTCACAGACGAAGAACTGGACGGGTCACAAAGACACAAAAGAACAAGCAAGCAGATTTTATTGAGGTGATAGCATGATCTCAGAGGAGTGGGCTTGCACTGGAAAGGGAACCGGCATGAGCCCTGAGGGTTTGGGGGTCTTATTTCCAGTCAAGAGTCCAAGTCCTTGGCAGAGGGCTGTCCTGGGTATGTATGTTCCACAGCCTGTGCTGACTAACATCCTCCATGTTCACAGCACTTGTCCTTTCCCATAATTCATTCTGTTGTGATTGTATCCATGAGCTGCGAGCCCTATGAATGAGCAGATAGTGAGTTTATCTGGAGCCAAAGGTTACTTCTGGATACTTTGAGGTATTTCTGTGCCTGTGCCTGAGTTGGGGATCTCCCCAAGAGCTGATGGATGGGCTACTTCTAAGACTGTGGCTATTGTTTGGGAGTCAGGGGTGGGACCCTGTGCAGGGCCAGGACTCTTCATGATTGATGGATCAATAGGAAGGCATGCCCTGACTCATGTTAACTACTCTTCTATTGAGACTCCCCCAGAAATGTCCTTTTGGAAGCCCCATCTCCTTCTCTGTGGCCTGGCTTCCACAGAGGGGATGACGCCATCTGACAGTCACTGACCTTCAAGGACTATAAGCCAGGTGATGCCCACTTCTGAGGAAGCTCGAGTCTTGACCAAGAGCCTGTGAAGGCCGAGGGCACAACAGCATGCTGAATAGCCCACACCCTGGGTAGCCAGGGCCCAGGGAGGGACTTCCTGGAGAATACGCATACATCCCCAGGCCACTGTGTGGCCCTAAAAAGACAGGGGAGACCCCTGAATCACTGGTCTGGTCCTATCACCAACCTTTGCAGTCAGAGTACAAAGTCATTTAAATCGATTTTTAAAATATAAAGAAATATATTAATTGTGCTCAAGCACTATGTAGTAATCCCTATTGCGTCTGACTATTAAACCAAACTTAGTGTTAAGTGAGAACTTTCCGGCTGATGTTTAACACTCACAGATATTTGAAAAGATGAGAATACAGTTCGGGACATTTACTACCAATTATTTCAGGTTAAATGCTTACTTTCTGAGTATCTTCTCAGTTTCATAGACAGACACTTTTAGAGTTCTGATCTTTACCAGACAGTCTCGATTTAAGAGCTGTTGCCAGAAAATCTCTCCCTCTCTGTGTCTTCTGAGCAGTAATCATTCTAAGTCCTGACCATGGCTCCTGTTGACAGTTTGAGTAAGCACAGGAAATCAATTATTTTATTGTTGTACTATATTCCTTCCTAAAAAGTGTGGTTACAGAACATTTTCTGGAAAACAGATATAACCACATCACAAAAACTGCTGAAATCATCAATTGTATTATTTGACTATTGATCACTCAGAAGAGAAAAGCGAATTTATGGTACTTTAAAGGATGTGTGACTATTACCTAGAAGTTTACTGTTAAAATCCTTAATCCTAACCAATCATTGATCTCTTGTTTCATTAGGCATTAAATATAAAACAAGAACACATCAGTCTTGGTTTAATCATTGTCCCAAGTGCCCTGTGATTCCTGTACAATAATCATGGTCAAAAGAATCCAGCTACCTCATATTGTTAAATGATTAAGCCCTGTTCGCTGCAGAGTAGTAAGTAGACTACTCAACATGGTTTCTCTGGTCTAAGTGACACCTCAAAAAAGAATCCTGAAAGGGAAGAGAGGTGTCTTCGCCAGAAGCACTTGTATCACCTTGGGCATCTGATGTCACCCCTCAAAGCATCAGTTCCCTGATGACAGCAGGGAAAACGAGATGGAGGAAATAATGACCAGTGAGCTGTTTCCAGCTCTGAAACTCTATGAATCTATTTCTTGTATTTATAAGCATAGAAAGGCCAAAGATATCATCAGAAGAAATGCACTGATCTAGCAAAGATGTCTCCAAACTTGCCAGCTTTCCTAATTTAAAAGAAAATGCACTGCTATGACGATCTGCCTGTTTGACAAACTATTGTTTGCATCTCTTAAAACAGGTATCCAGAAAGATTATGCCAAGCAAACCAAACAACATGATTCAGATGACTGAACCACTATGGCGTATAAAATCTCATATATAAATATGAGACTCCGATTAAACCTGGAATGTACACATTATACAGAATTAAAATTTATGTAACTTTCAAACAGATCTAGAATACCCTGATCTTTATTCGTTCAACAGAGCGATCAAATAAGCAATTCTCTGTCTGGCATGGAAATTTATGAAACAGTTCTAAAGCTCTGTCTCTCTCTCCTTTTCAACAGGAAGTGAAGAAGGAAGGAAGAGAACAATAAGATTTCAGAAGAGGAATATACTGAAGTGTACTTAAATACAAGCAGAGTAGATGAGATCATTGCTCTCTGAACCTGTTCGCCCATTGCTCACCATCCCTACAAAGGAGAACTACTAGATTTAAAAATTATAAATATCTGCCTCTGTTACTTTGTTGCTACCAGTCATCTTAGATGAGAACATTGGAGTTTTAAACTTTTAACTGCTCTGTTTAGTTGGTGAACAAAAATCAGTAAATTATTTCACGAAGCACTATGAAACATCAAAGATAGATCCTGGAATCTGAAATCATAAGTCCCAGCTTTGACTTCCAATTACATATCTTACCCTGTACTACAGGCAAGTAACTTACTACACGAGGTCTCATTTCCTCATCAATAAAATAGATAGGATAATACTTCCTACTTCATGCTTTTTATGAAGAGTAAATGAGACAGTGAGGGTGATGTTTCTGATACAATATCTTCACAATTATCAGTCTGGGTAATTGATTTTATTATTAAGCTAGATTCAACCTACTCAACTATATACAGTTTTATCACACTCAGGATCTTTCAAATATTATGCAGTTTCATTTCATTGTTGAGCATGAGGAATAGGATATTTTGGGGGTTTTTATTAGTATATGTCTGCAGTACATGCAATTTACAATCATCTTGGCAAGTCATAAACAGGAGCTGAAATTAATACTATCAACAAGAACAAAAATGGGGAAAGAGGACTTAGAGGAGGAGGGAGAAAGGCAGGAGAGAAGGGAATTTAAAAAAAGAATCAAACTCTACCAGGAACGGAATTTTTGAAAGTTAACTTCTGTAAGTGTAATGGATATAGAGGAAATTTTCTTCTGTTCTTCATGGTGGTTCGTTCTCCAAGCTGCCAGGAGTACTGAGTAAGTGAATTCTACACCACGGCCAGGAGAGGAGACCAGGCTAAGGCGCCTGTGAGCTGGGTCACAGCACTCGGGTCAGCAGATCTAAATGTAACGTTTTCCAGCGTGTTTCTTTGTAAAGATTCCTCATTTAACACACAGAACTGACTTATTAGCCAGGAACTCCTGGCCCACAGCACTCGGGCCTGAACGAAGCCCGGCTGTCACGTGATTTTCTTCACTCGGGACTGATTTTAAATGGCGAAGTTACAACGAAATCAAAAACCCTGTCAAGGCATCGCACTGCCAGCCTGGAGGATGCCTGTCTCAGGCACGAGAGCCGATGTGTAGACCAGAGTGCTGTCTGTTCCCCAGCCAGCCGGGACCGGGCACACGGGCTGGCTCGTCTTCACAGCTCCACACGTGCAAGAACGACGGCACAGCGCAGCCTGCACGGCTCGGGGGGCAGCAGATGAACTTCAGCGACTGGCGGCTCCCAGTACAGAATGCTCGCTGAGCACTGATGGTGCACGAGTGCGCACTTACATGGACTTACAACACAATCCTGCATTAATTCCAGACCTTGTGCTACGACAGGCACCATATCAGGCATTATACATAGAACTTCTGCTTATTATAAAAATTCTATGATGTATTTCCGCTAAGGAAAAGTTAAAACAACATGTGAAAAGTCACACGAGCACAACCAGACTGTAAAACTGGGTCCGACTTCAGACGCTATGTTTTTACTCCCCGTTACTCTGAAGACTTTTGTGAAATCAAACAAGTGGACAGGCATGTCACTTACACCCAACCAAGGTTATTCACTGGAAAATAAAGCTATATACATTGAAATAATTACAATTATTCTAATGCATGCTTCCAATTTTCACATAACCAACAAATATTTAGCAAACACCTACTACATGCCACGAAGTACATCCGTATGTTGAACAGGTAACACCAGACCGTGCTCCTTGACAGAACACCCCTCGGCACGCTTTTCACCCGCTTCTACCATTCAGACAGACACAGCTGTGGAACTTCCAATGTGGAAGGGAAAGTTATTGTAACTTTAGTGTCATCACTTGTCCAAGCCAATAATGTCTGGAAATTCCATAAAATATGGTGCTCAATATCCATTTCTGTGGCGAGTAATAGATGTATTCACGAAAGTTTGCAGGCAAAATAATAACTTTAAGGGGCAACATGTCAACCAGGAGAGATTAGGCTCGCCTGTAATAACCCACAACCCCAAAGAATCCCAACAAAGGGTTATTTCTTGTTCTTGTGAAACCTAACATGGGTTGAATGGCCCCTTTTGTCTTGTAGCCTGGTGTTAAAAGCATACACATTACATCTACTCATAACCAGTGGAAAGTCAGGGGCGGGAAGCCCATTGCTTTAGATAAGTAATGTCTTTGCCACAAACAGAAGCAGAGTTTCTTATTAATCCTAGACACAACACCTAATCATTCAGAAAATGCATAATCTTAAATTTCCATTTTGAATAATGACAGAACATAGAGAATGCCTATTTTTTTCTTGAAATATTTTTAAGAGAACAGTTAAATGATGCTTTCTTTAGGAGTCTGAGTAAAAAAACCCCATTTCATTTTTATTCCCATACTCTTGCTTAGATGAGTTTATTATACAAAGGGGGGATCACTAGCCATCAGACTCAAATCATCAGAGACTGTGATCTCTGTCAGCTGCCACCAGATAAATGGAGCAGGGTGTGTGCTGAGTTGAATGGTGTGCCCCCCTCAGCCTCAACTCGTGTCTTCTCAGAATGCAGGAATGTGAATTTCTTTGGGAACTGGGTCTTTGCAGGTGAAATTAGCAGCTGGACTCAGACAAGCCCGTATTAGATTAGAATGGGTCCCATATCCAGGGCCTGGAGTCTTTCACAAAAGAAGAGGACACACAGACACACAAGCAAGAAGACCACAGGACAATGAAAGCAGGTATTGCAGTGGTACAGATCAAGCTCAGAGGAGCTTCCGAGCACCCCAAGAGCAGGAAGAGCCAAAGCGGGATCTTTCCCAGGGCTGCAGAGGGAAGGACCGTGCCCATACTTCAGACTTCCGACCTGCCAACCTGCCAAGAGTGAGTGTGTGTTGTTTTAAGCACCCGGTTTTCGTTTGTGATTCTATCTTCTTAGTCTTCATAACTCTTTGAACTTCAGACCTGGTGGGCCTTTGCCGTCCCTGAAATCTGTAGCTTCTCTGGAGAACATCCTTCCTCCCCATCCCTGACAAGGGGCAGCCCCTGGGCCTCCCTCCTTCCTGTTCCTGAGGCCCCTCCTGGGCACATCTCTCTTTCTTTAGTTCTCAGTCTCCTGCTCTGCACTAACACCTGCTCCAGGTGCTCCCATTCCTGGGAGGTGCCTGGCCTGGAGACAGCTTCCACGCTACCCAAGACTCCAGTGGCCGCCACTGTCTCCTCGCCACATCCCTGTCGAGACCACTCACTACTCAGATCAGGTGTCAGCTAACCCCTTACGTAGGGAACATGAAGCAAATGTTTCATGCTTTATGGACTTTACTGTGCCCATCACAACGACCCGCTCTGACGCTGAAGTGCAAAACACCACCAAGTACAACGCACACAATAAGAAGCATGGCAGTATATCAATAAAGCTTTATACACAATGAAACCTTGACTTTCATTCATTGTCCCTATGTCACCAAATAGTCCTCATTTGATTTTTTTATTCATCTAAAAACATAAAAACCCTTTTTGTACTGCAGCCCACATAATACACACAGTAGGCCAAGAATAGTCCCTGGGGTATCATTTGTTAACCTGCTCAAAGCCTGGAGACGTTTTCCATCTCCTCACTAGGGGGGTGCTACTGGCAGCAAATGAGTAGAGGCCAGGGATGCTGCTCAACATCCGCAATGCACAGGGCAGCATCCCCTCCTCCCCAACACTGCATCCAGTTGAAGACATCAATCCTTTACATTTGGAAACGCCGACCTAGATACAGGATTCCTAAGGGAAACTGAGAACCCGTCCCAGCAAATCTCTATAGATCACATATTCATTAAGGCCTCACTTAAATTACTCCCCTTACAAATTCTGCCAGAACTCTCCAGCTGCACTCACTGTGCCCTTCACCATCCTGGTGTGTTTGTGGGTCTCCCTTTGCTACAGGGTGGTGATCATTATACCCGGGACACCAACTCCTTCCTTTTATTAACTGGTGGAGCTCGGTGCATACAGGGAGCTTTAGAAGGGCAAAGGGTATCTTATTAAACTTCATATTCCTATCACCCAGGATGTTTGTGGAGAGGAACTGAACTGCAAAAACACTACAACTGCACCTCTAACTCCTGAGCTCTCTGAAGCCAGGCGCCAGATGGGAGGCTTTAAACTTTTCCAGGGAGGCCACTCCTCTCCCGCGATGTGCCAGCTGTGCCATGCGGGGCAGCTGTGAACAGTAAGCCCCAGGCCGTGTGTGGTGTGAGTGATCTTTGGCAGGAAGCCTGGCAGGTCTGGGGCTGGTGGAGGCTCCCTCGATGAGGAGCTCCATGTGGAAGCGGGCAGGACTGTTTCCTGCGGCCTTCCAGAAGCATCCATCAGGGACCCACAGGCCTGCACTCAGTGCAGGGTCAGAAGCTGCTCAGCGCTGCACCCCGCAGGATCCCCAGCTCTGTGCTTGCTTCGCCCTGTCCCAGCTCACACAGTGATGCCCTTTAGATTCTCAGCCCTGGTTGCCTCCCCAGACTCCAGATTTCCCCTCTGCCTCATCCTACTTTGTCTCTTCCTCCAGCCTCACAGCTCTTCTCTGTCCCTGACCCCAGTGCCTTTGCCCTGACTGTGATTTCTGCTTTCCGGGTCCACACCCTGGACATCCACGCCAGGCCAGCACCTTTGGTGGCTTCCTCCTTCCACACACCCAAAGCCTCGAGTCCAGGGTCTTGGGCACTTGGTCTCTAGCTCTCCCCCCTCCAGCTTAACCTCTGCTCACATCTGGCCTCCTGACTACTCCTGTTGGCTCAGCACGTGTTTCTCGTCTCTGCTGTCTGCCTGATATCAATGACTCCTTTAGAGACTTTTGTGTGGTTGCAAACTTGCTGATTCATCTTCTCCTCGGGTTTCTGTGTCTCTACAGCCTGGCCCACACATGCACACTCGTACTTGTCACAGAGCAGGGAGGACGAACACCAGGTCAGAGTTTTCCATCAGTTTTAATCACAAAAAGAAACATGGCAGCCAAGCTCATGTAGGGAAAGCAGCAGAACATGGAGCAGTATGAGTGTGGGTCCTGTGTGAAGAGGGCTCATGGACCAGCCAGCAAAGCAAACTAAGCCAGGTAGAGCAGCCTCAGACAACAGACAGTTACATGTAGAACCGCACATCACAAAATTCAGAGCACAGCAAACCTAAATAGCTCCATCTCCTGAGTGGACAGCGCCACCATTCATGGAGCTCTGACAACGGGCAGACACTATGTTGAGCGCTTTGCATGTGTTACTCAGCACACATAATCAGCATGACAACTGTCTGATACAAATAATACTATCTTCATTATACAGACTGGGAAAAGGAGGTTCCGGCAAGCTAAGTCCCCAACTGATAGAGTGAGAGCCAGACATCCCTGATTCGAAGTCCTTGCTGCATTCTCTGAGATTTCCAGCAGCTCCCGGGGCAGGAGAGACTAGCTGAGATCTGTACAGGGTCTTGGCAGACGGGAGGTATGTGGATCCACAGTAGCAGAGGGAAAGGTATTTAGACACAGAGCAGCAGCAGGGAAAGCACAGTAGGAGAGGGCTCAAGAGATGTCCTGACCACTTGAGAATGAGCAGGTGCTGAGAAAAGCAAAGTTTAGAGCTGGAGAAGAATAAAACCACACAGGTTCCTGCAGGTCAGGAAAGCTAGTATGTATATGTGTTACCATTTGAAGCCGCACCCAGGTATGCTGCGTGCCACGGTGATAAGCTGCATCGGAGGACTAAGGCTCCGTCCTGCCTCACGGGCGTGGCCCCGAGCATGGCTCTGTCAGTGGCTCCCAACATCTTTGTCCCATCGGAGGGTCCCCAAGGTAAAGAGTCCCCTGTCTAGCACCAGTTCTGCACTGTGCTGCAAGTGGCAACACAGTGTGTCCCTTTACCATTCTGCAAGTCAGAATGTGACCCAAAACTCAATGACCACAAGGGGCTGTGTTCCCTTTGGAACCCTAGAAGACAACCCTCACCCGCCCAACCACTAGAGACTGCCACGTCCCTGGCTCACAGTCCCTCAGCCATCAATGGCCGGCTGAGCCCTTCCCTGCGTCACTCTGACGCTGGCCTGTCTGCCTCCCTCCTTCGCTTTAAAAGACCTCTGTCATTAGATGGGACCTACCCAGATAATCCAGGTTGATCTCCCCACTGCCAAGCTGGCGAACCAGTGGTCGTAATCCCACCTGCAGCCTTGCTTCCCCTGACGTGGGACATATATCTACAAGTTTAGGACGTTAAGATGTAGACATCTTGGGGAACCATTATTTTGCCTTCTGCAGTCTACAATCTTGCTCTTGGGGCTCTAACCGTGGCCGACACGCAGCTCTCTAACAGGTACCCCACGGGCCCCCCAAGCAGCTGCTTGGGGATGAAGTACACGAAAGCAAAAGGCTAGTGTAATGGGCAGGCCTCTCCCACACAGAAGGAAGTCATTACAGAACACACGGCCTCATGGACGTCGCAGGCCTTCTGGGGTGCTTCTCCTGTCCCCCTTCTACCTCCCCGTTGGAAGAACCCACCACACCCACAGACACGGCTCCCTGTGACAGGCTTCTTGCTAATCTAAAGCAAGTGGGACGAGAGTCACTCTGTCTGACCTTGAGGTCTGGCATTGAGTTTCTAGTCCTTTCACCACTTTGTGCATCTACTCTGATAACAGGGCGTCTTCCCTACCTCTAGACCCTCATCCTGGCATCCTGGTCCTTATTTCATCCTGACTTCCCATCATGAAAATGACTTCCTGTTGCCTACGCTTGCCAGTCCAGGGGGCTACGGTTTAGCCAAACTAAACCTTTGTCTTCACAAGTTGATATCTCAAGTGCCTGCTACAGTGATAGAAAGCTGACGAACACACCCCGTGCCGGTCTCTGTCCTCTGAGGCCCTCTAGATGCTCCTGACAGTGTGACTTCTCTGATCGCTACTCCCAGAAGTGATGCCAGCAGCCTCGACCTCGTCTTCACCGGGGCAGGATCTCCCCGTGGAGGTCTGCTGGCCCTGTGAGCTCATGGCAAGGCAGAGGCTCTCCTACACGTCACAGAAGGATCCAGAAAAACATGAGCCAGGTCAGAGCTTTTGAAACCTCCTGACTGGAAAGAAACAGAACTGGTCTGTGTTCCAGTGGCTCTGCCAAGAATTTCTAAAATTCTAATAGGCATACACCTCTCTGGAGAAGGTAACTGGAACCAGAACCAGGCCTTTGGGACACGCAGCCAGTGCTTCAGCGTGGTGCAGCCAGAGGAGGGACAGATCGGGACTCACAGGTCCAGGCACTCACCCTACCAGCCTCAATCATTCCTACACAGAGGCCGCCACAAAGGCCTGTTACTCCTGGAGGCAGGCGGCTAAAGCGGCATTCCTGACTAGGGGACTGCTTCTCTCTGGCATCCTCATTCAGGTCATCCTCGGGTTTCACATACCCTTTATTTCCTTCTGTTTTTGTAGAGATGCACTTTCCAGCTGACCTGATTGACTCAGCCACGTGCTTCCTGATTGTGCAGGTGCAGCCTTGGCCCGGAAGGAGAAGGCCCGCAGGAGCTGCTGCCAGGCCTGCTGCAGACTGCACGGGAACAGCATGACACAGCCTGGCCCAGGAGCTGCAGGAAGTCCAAGGCTTGGGATCCTCTGCAGGCCCTTTGTAGACTTTGCTCTGTTCTTGCAATAGGCAAATAAGAGACCAGGCCTCGACCTATACCCTAAATCTGGGAACCAGCTTCTGAATTTGCTCCCTAACTCCTCTTCCAGGGGAGTACTCTGTTCTTAAATGACAGTGTCCTGCTGTACCTGTAATAGCTTCCCTTTCTCAGAATCCCAGGTCTGCATCCCAGGCTCTGCCCCCCGCCAAACTTTCCTGCCTGAGTATGTGCACATTCTCTGCCCTCACGCACTCCCTTGCTGCCTTCAAACCTCAGCTCCTCCCACTGCCTCCCTCTGCTCACCCCGTACCCTCCCCCCAGCATGGGTACTGCTTGCTGCTCTCTACCAGCCACTGCATGGACACCAGCCCCCCACCTGGGGACCAGTTTAGCTTCCCGGACTCCCTAGTGCTGCCTGGGGCGACCGCTTTCCAAGACCTTCTCTACTCAAAGCCACTTCAGAGGGAAACGGATAAGGAACCCCTGAGGACAGGAAATGGGTGCTAGGTGACAAGGGTGGGGGTGGTATGCAACAACTAGCGTATGCTTAGCCAACTCCAGCTATTGGTGCAGCTCACTCTCCCACCACATCTGCTTCTTCTCTAACCAGCATCCTGGTGTCTGCAGCAGTGAGGGCTGACCAAGACTAAGCTATGGTGTAACGGCTGTCCTTTATGTGCTCTGCTTTTTCCTTGGAGAATACTGCCAACAACGAGTAAATTATCCCTGAGTTTTATGTACCAGCTCTGAGGCTATTTGGATTCAGGAAAACAATCTGGTGTTGGGCTATCTTGAGAATGTATTTAAATTCGCAAAGAACTATCTTTGCCATGTGGTAATTTTTTGCACAAATACTAACTCTCCCATTTCGTAATCAGTGTAATAAACAAAGATGGCGCCTCCGGTCTTCCATCACTACCTCCAGAATTAAATGTAACAGCAGTACTCTGCTTAGGCAGAGAGAACAAATGGGCTAGCTACTCGTTCATGAAATACAGGTAAAAATTTTCCAGTGACTGTTTCTTTGAGGTGTCTATTTTAAGAGATCTGATAAAGAGTAGGTTACAAGGTGAATATTCAACCTTTCTGAGAGTAAAAATCAGGAGTTTCAGCACAGTGGCTGCTCACCAAATGCCAAATCACACAGTGTACTCCAAAGCCAGCTGATTCCATGTGTTTACAACCCCATTCTATGCCCGAATGTCACAGCCACCTTTGTAAAAACAATATTCTTCAGTTAGACTAAGTGGAAAAATATAGTGAAATGATTCCTTGCTATTCTCTAGGTAAAAGAAGACATTTTCTTAAGAAAAATACCAGTGAAGATAAAAGCCAACCATTGTGTTCGACTCTCTCCAATTTCCAAAATACCATTTAAAAAAATAATTACACCCACGATTTAAGCATGACTCATTAGACAGCAAGATAAAATGCACTGCCAAATTTTAATGCTTTGAAAAGAGTAGAAATTATGAAAAATACCCCCAACCTCTTTGGAGTATAACCCCATCGAGTAACACCTTCACCACAATATAAATCTCATCCAGATAGTCTATCTTCATTAAATTATAGCAATATTTTAGTTTCATGATTGGATAGACCTCTGAAGAAACTTTTTGGTTAAGCAACTAAAAGATCGAGTAAGCTGTTACCACAATTTTACTTGTGAAAACGAATGGTCTTGAGTCACAGGATCCCCTGCAAAGACGACACAAATGGCAGAAAACATTTGGTCATCTGCCAACCGAAGTAGTTCAGAGTCGTCCTCTCTGCTCCCTTCATTACACAGTTTGGGTAGACGATCTACCAATTCCACAGTGTACACCATGCATTATCCACACTCCCTCCAAATGGAGGCAAGAAGGTGACGGGCACAATTGCTTCTCTGAGTCAGGACAGATGCGATAGACAGCACCTCGCAGAATGTAAACAGCTCTCCAGCAGACAAGAGCTGCCGAACTGCTAACCTAAAGAACCAATACGGTGAGCACTTGAAACGGTGTTCACAGGTCATATGACAGCAAGGTGTGCTGGCGCCACACATCACTTTTTTTTTGATCCTCTGGCTTTGGCGGGACATTTGCCATTCACACCCTGACGTGGGCACCTGCCTCCCAAGAGGGAGCCTGGGCCGTGTGACGCGCGCAGTGTCTGGCATTCAGTGTCTCCCAAGGATCATCGTCACACACGTACCTGTGGTCTTTAACGGCGTTTTCTCTCCTAGCAACAGTTTTAACCTTTTGGCGTGGATTTTGCCTTGATAATGGGAGTCGGCCACCACCGCTGAGGTAAAAGACATGTTACAGAGTGTGCAGCACTTGTTCTTATCCACCATCTCGGCATCGTTCCCCTGTTCCAGGAGAAGGAGAGGAAACAATGTCAGAGACACACCCTGCCACAGACTGCCACATGGAAGGGCTCGCTTTTGTTCCGCAATCTCTTCTTCACAATAAGCATTACCAAGACTTAATCAGGGCCTGATTTCACCACATTTCTTTAAAAATTTTGGGTGCTGGGTATAGAATGTAGGGCCTGCAAGCACTCTACCCCTGAGCTAAATTCCCAACCCTGCAACATATATTTTTTTAGTGGCTACTAATGCTAGATACTGCAATTGCAGGACAACCTTGCAGAAATGAGTTACCCAAAGGAAAATGGAGCCCACAATTAGGCGAGAGCACACTGTGTCTGGCACCATGAGGAGAAGCAGCCTGTAATTGCACCCATTATACTCATTAAAGTAAGTAAAATATCAGAGTTCACATGGCCTGAATTATTTAGCAGAAATTATCATTTGGCATTCAGTTCTGCCTTTACCCAATTTTAGCCTCACCAGGATACATGGCTGTGATGTTGAAGGTTTTTTTTTTTCTTTACATTTCTTTAAAGCCTTGAACATTTTTCATAATTAGCTCATGTATATATTATAAAGCAATGATGACCATGCTGGCTGAGTTTTCTAGAGGAATTTGTGCAGTTTTTCCTTTTCTTCAGGAAAGGTGATTTTTTAAATGCTGCACATAATGCCAAGATCCAATTTGATTTTTATTCCTTGTAAGACTTAATGAAAATGAATCATGATTTCAGAAAAAAAAAACCATAAATTCTTTGTCAGACTACGTGGCCTGGCTATTGTGCCACGCAGGTCATCAATTACCTATACTTATGGCTCTTCTCCTGCCTGGCTGGAAATTGAGGGTAAAGCGGACTCTTAGATAAGGAGTTAATCTATTCCTTAATGGAACGGCAATAGCAAAGCATCTCATTGTTAAAGAGCAGCCTTGGAGGAGGATATGGCCCCACAATAGCCCTTCTCTGATTCCCAGAAGGCCTAGAGGATGCAATTTAAAATTGGATGGGGAGGAGGAGGAGGGTGGGGGCAGGATGAAGAGAATTATATGTACCTTTCGCATAATAATGAGATGGCAGGACTGCTGGAGAAAGTATTGCCTTGAAGGTTTTGTGGTAGCTAGAAAACGAACTCCTTCTTCTTTAAGGCAGTACTCTGTAATGTCCCTGATAATTAGCTTTTGGTCCTCTGGTAGAGAGCCGTGTGTGTGTGTGTGTGTGTGTGTGTGTGTGTGTGTGTGTGTCCCCGTCCCAGGAGGCTCGCCCACAGTTTAGAAGTGGAGGAAAGAAGAGACACCCATTGGAAATATCAGGGGTGAGGTGGGGCAACTGCTCAGTGAGGGGCAGCAGACCCTGTGGAGAAGGGGAGGGCTGAAGGAATGTGGCGGGCACTTAGCCTATACTTATTCTGGATGCCGTTGCTGAGAATATGAAGCCAAGATATGTGCCTGGAATTTTGCCTTCTGGTAAAAATGAAAGGTATACCCACGGTTACACCTCTGTGTGGTACGCTATGGAGACACTCGAGCAGTGAGGGGGGATTGGTTTCCTGCTCTCTCCTCACCCACTTCTCCAACCAAGCCTAGGAAATGGTGCAGAATCCCCTGGGCGGCATAACCGGGAGGATCAGGAAAAAGCAGATGACAGAGTTGCTGAAAGGTTCTAGCCCCCTAAATGAGGAGTACAAAGCTCAGAGGAATGAATACCAAATCTGGTACTTTACCACTACATATTAGGTGGTATTTATTAATCCTTGTTTTTTTTTTCTTTTAATAAAACAAGGAAGATTGTCAAGGCCAAAGTGGTTGCTTGAACAACGCTATTTTTTACCTACTTATGCAAGACATAGGTCAAAGTATGTAATTTTTAAAATTGAGCACAGTAAGATCATAAGCCAGAATTAACTCAGAATCCACTTCTTTGGAATCTGGGCATCTCTTTTTTCCCTTCCAGTGAAAGTTCTAGCCAAGTTCAGCCTTCTCCCATCCAATGACCGGCAGGAAACCAAAACACGGGGGCTGGCAGCACTACATGAAGAATACACAGAACTCATTTCCAGGGCAAACAGCTGCTCTCAAACGGGGTAAGGGTCAAAGGATTTACATCATTCGTTCATTCTGCATACTTTAACACTTCAAGGTCCTTCTAGGTATGTTAGATGCTGTGTCAGAAAATGCTACTCTACTCACCAAGAAGGCCAGCACCAGGAAAGGACAGAAATAAAATGAGGACATACAATAATCAAGGACACGCACTTTTAATGGACTTCCCCTAAGTGTAAGGCAAAAGGATCAGTAGTGTAAGTGAAGCCTTTTTGTGTCCTTTCCTCATGCCCAGAATGCTCTTCATATGTTTTGCCTAATCCAGTCCAGTCTCAACGTGTAGTCGTGGCTAGGATAACCTCTTGGAGATGAACCTTCTTTTGCCTTCTCGGAAGTGAGACCTAGCCTTTGAGTCCTCTGTTTGTCCTGCACATCCCTCGTTTACAGAACACTATTATTATTACATTTGCTTATTGGCATATTTCCCCCTTCGTGAGACAGTAAACCTTCTCTAAGGCCAAAGAAATCATGCCGTTGACAGCGAGAAGCCAGCACCCAGCATAATCCTCTCTATAGGGGGTCCTTCCAATGTTTATGAACAACTGGAGTAGAGGGCTGGTCTGTGAGGTTAATAATCTGCATGACAGAAAAATCAAAAGAGGAAACAGGGAAAGTAGGAAACACTAGTTGGCAGCCAACACTTTTCAGACTGACAAGAAGATGGCCAGGAAAAAAGACAGAGATGTCAACAAATTACACTAACCTGAAGGCTGGAGATAGAGGACGCGTGTCCGATATTTATGTTACCTTCGTGATGGTGAGTTTAACACACACTCCTAGATGTCTGCTATCCTGGGCAACCTCACTCACTTCTCATACAGAACGGAGGACTGACAGAACTGATCACTGTGCAGTAAAACATTGGCAAACATCCACCATTGTTGTAGAAGGACCAAGAAAGAAAATACCAGACAACAGATGTAACATGACACCCCGAGACACTGGGCAGGATACTCTTTGTGGAAGATTTTACTACAGGGCCAAAGAAATCACAGGACGCACCAGCAGAAACCACTGACTCTGATTGTTCTCGTGACCCACGTGGAGACACAGCAGCCAAGGAGAATCTCAGTGGTGACCACATGCCCATAAAGTGGCAGAATTTAGTTGCATATTCTTAACTATCTGAATCCCCAGCTAACGGCTCCCCAAGATTCCAAATAATCTGATGGCGTTAGGAGCGTGGCTGCTGTGTGGCCCAGGGCGGGACTCCGCGCGCTCTAAGGAACTGACCTCCAGGAACACATTGAAAGTTTTGGCTTAAAGAATCATCAACAGCCTCAAGCTATCACGTAAATTAAGGGGGACTCTAAGATCATCTTAAAATAAGGATTTCAAACTGGAGGCAGAAATGTAAAATGTAAACTCCGCATTACTAGAAGAAAGAAAAAAATTACTGTGGAGTATCCTGAGACGGCCTAGTCAAAAGTACCTTAGACTTTTCAGCAGAATTCAATTGGAGCTGAAGGCTCTGGCTGAGTTTGGCTGCTTAGAAATCCAGACCTCGAGGATTCTTCTATTTTCTAAGGTGTTTTTTTCTTAATGTGTATGAGTGTCACGATTCACTTTAACTTTAGGTAAAGTAAAGAGCCTGAGACAGACTCACATCCAGAACAGCAAAGTGAAAGGTTCGGCAAAACATATCCCAAGAAAAGCAAACATAACTGCTAAAAAACATTGTAACATTGTCAACAATTCCTCAAAGTTTCTGGAAATTATCTTAAGAACAAGCAAAACATGAAGAGAGATCGATACAGGAAAATCTATTGAATTACAACGTGCTCGCTACTTATCAACTTCCAATTCTGACTGGTCACAAGTAGGGCTTGCTCTCCCAGCAACACCCAGAGGATACAAGGAAGGGCAAACAACGAAGATCTGTCCCTCTGAGCTCCAAGTTGCAGAAGCTCAATTGCTAGCAATGTGGCTGAGAGACGAAGAGCCTTTTCCTCAGCACACTCTCACCCACAGGACAGAAGCGCATTAGACCCGGCACAGCAGGCCATAAACAGCAGGCTCCGATCCCCTGAGCCCAGCTCATCTGCAGGGCTGGCCGGCCGAGAAGACCAGAGGCTACGCTCCCCGTCCAGCTAGGGAGCAAGGGCGCCACTCAGGCAGCAGCCGACTGCCATCCAGGACCTGAGCCCTGTGGCAGCAGTCTGAGTCCTTTCCCTGAGAACTGGGACAGGAGATGGAGTCCAGAGAAGAGACTGCTCCTTGGCTGTCTCTAAGGACCTACTTTATTCAGAATAGAGTAGGGAGACCTGCGGGTCCAAAGCTGCAGTCAAAAACAAGGGGGATTTTGGCAGCAAGCAAGAAAAAACTGATGGCTTAGTAGAGCAAAAAACGAAACCAAGAAACTGTTGGTTTACTAGAGAGAACTGGGGAGAAAACTAAGAAAACTTTCCTAATGTCAGAACACACTTCAAACACTTGCCTATGAAAAGGCCTGGGTTTAATCCAGATCAGTCTGTACAGTTATACCCCAGGGCAAAAACATAGAATAAGCACCGAAAAGGTGGCAAAGCCTGAACAGCGAGTGTGTTTCTGGAAGAGAAGGCAGCTTGCAGAGAATAGCAGAGCTTCACAGACAGCCCTGGGAAGTCCGCTCTTACCCTGAGGGACAGCGTTCTGCTAAATCTGTGTTTCTGAGTTGTAAAAGTAGTGTCTACACATTTAGAAACAGACATCATGGAAACAGACTGGCCAAGACATGGCACAAATAAATAAACAATAAACAAACCCAGGAGGATGGAGAATTGGTATCCAGCAAAGCTACCATCTTGCCTAAAATATCTAGTTTTCCACAACCACTCAATTTACAAAAGATACAAAATACAAAACAAAACCAAGTAGGTGCAACCCCTGACAAGAAAACAAGATGGGGGTCCAGACGTTGGATATAACAAACAAAGGCTACAAAGTAACTTTAAAAACTTCAGAGAAAAATTAAAGAAAATCATGCTTTAGAAATTAGGGAATGTGGAGTATTTCACTTTCAAATGCTCCCTACTCTGCCAGTAGCTATCTTCTCTCTTTTCCCCCTTTCACCACCCTTAAATAAATCATCTTCTCTTAGTTAAAAAAAAAAAGAGAGAGAAATTAGGGAATGTACAATTACAATGTATTTTCAAATAGAGACTATCATTAAAGAAATAGGAATTGCAAATAAGAACCAAATAGAAATTCAGAATTTAAAAATTATAACAACTGACATAAAAAATTCACTAAAGGGGGTCCGTAACAGATTTAAACTGGCTGAAGAAAGAATCAGAGGAACTGGAAGAAGATCAAAAGAAATAATGCTTTTCAAAAAATAAAAAAGAGGAAAGATTGAGAAAATTGAACAGAAACTCAGAGAAACGTTGGACATCATGAAGCACACCAACATGTGCGAAACATCACAGCAGCAGAAGTCAGAGATAAAGGGAAAACACTCGAAGAAATGACTAAAAACTTCCTATATCTGAAGAAATACATTCATCTACAGATAGAAGAAGATCTACAAACTACACCAAATATATGATAGTAAAATGCTGAAAACCAAAAGCTATGGCAAACTTTTGAAAGTAGCTGTAAACAACTCATAACTCACCACCTAAATGGGAAACAGCAAAATGAACATCGGACTCTCATCAGAGACAGTGGAGACCAGAGCTAGGCATACAACAGCCCCCAAGAGCTGAGAAGCCCCACCAAGAATCCACAGCTGGCAGAACTGTCTTTCAATAACTACATCCCAAATTAACAAACACTGACAGAGCTTCTTAGATCCACCTTATGAGAAATACTAAAAGAAGGTGTTTGGGCTGAAAGCAAATTCAAATCTTCTCTTTCTCTCTCTCTCTCTCTCTCTCTCTCTCTCTCTCTGTCTCTCTCGCTCTGTGTGTCTCTCTCTGCGTCTTTCTTTCTCTCTCTCCACACACACACACACACACACACACACACACACACACACGCACGCACACACACACGCGGTAGTATAAATATGTATTTTTTTCTTAACTATTTTAAAAGTATACATATGAAATCACACACACGTATGTATAAAACTGTAGAGCTGGTTCTATAACATACAGAAATTCAATATATTTGACAATAAGAACACAAAGGAAGTAATGGAACTATACTGTACTGGAGTAAGGATACCAGATTTTAACCGAAATCCATATGAACAAAAGGAGAGAAACAAAATGACAAACTTGTTGTACATACTTGCTATTTCTTTTTAGTTTCTTTAAAAGATACAAAATTATATAAGGTAATAGTTGCAATGATACATTATTAAATTTGTAATATACATAAAAGTGATTTGTGTAACAATGGAGAAAACAGGGCAGAGAGAAGAGTTATACAAGAGTTGTCTACGTCCAAATCTGATTCTGATAAACTGAGATGTATATCAACTCTGAAGCAACTTATAAAGAAGTATTTCAAAAAATATAGTAAAACAAATTAAAATGATACAGCCTAAATTATTCACTAATGCAAAAGAAAAAATAAGGGGTCAAAAAACATATGCTTCCTGTAGAAAATAAAGTGGCAGACACAAATCCAACTATAGAAATAACAATAAATATGAATAAATTATACAGTCTACGCAAAATACAGAGATAGTTACACTCATTAAAATAAAACGACAGACCCATACACTGGGTAGAGGAGACACACTTTAAAATCAAAATGCAAATGGATGAAAGTAAAAAACGATGGGAAGATGCTTCGGCACACAGCTTGCATACGAGAGCTGTAGGGCTTACACTAAACCAAACAGAACAAAAATGATTACTTGTGATAGAGAGAGACTTATAATACTTCCAGCGCCAAACCATTAGGAAGATATAATAATTACATACATCCTTGTATATACCTACATGGTGCCAAATATATGAAGGAAAAATGGACAGAATTGAAGGGGAAGTAGACAATTCTATAGATGTCTGTGGCCAACAGTCCGCTCTTACATGTGGCCTCTTATTCCACCACTTCAGCTTCCCACAGGCAACTGTGATCTTAAAACACTATGTGACAGTTTCAGAAATAAACAAATTATAAAGTTTAAACTACATACTATTCTGAGTAGTGTGATGAAGCTACACCACACAAACTACCAATGATGTGATTCATCCTTACGTCAGGAAGGTCCACACTCTCTGTGACTCACCCATTAGTCATTTGGTAGCCATCTGTTATCACATGGACTTCCCTGGTATCCCAGCGTTTGCACTGCTCTAATCCTTATTTGTCTCAATAATGACCCCCATAGAAATATGTATTAAATGTGATGACTGTGAACAGAAATACCCACAACATGGAGTTAGTAGTCACTAGTTGACAAATGTAATGAGCAGAGGCTTGGAAGAACCCAATGCAGTATTTAACCTAGGAGGAGAGGGTTCAATATCTGCTAATCCAGAGTGGTGGTGACTGTATAGAACAAAACCTGTAAAAAATGAGAATCAAATCTATACTTCATTTGAAAGTGATAATCTGCATAAAAATCTATGCATGAGTTTTCATTAAAACACTGTAACTCATAGGAGGCCAAATATAGAAACAACCTGAATGTTGTCTACTTAGAGAATAAGTAAATAAAATGTGTTATGGACATACAATGGTGAACTATTGGCAATGAAAAGAATGAAGCCCTGATGAATTCTGCAACACAGATGAACACTGAAAACATGCTAGGTAAAAGGAGAAGTAATGAAAGATCATGTATTGCATGAATCCATTTAAATGAAATTTCTACAATGGGCAAATCTATAAAGACAAAGAAAACCTCAATTGCCTAGAGGTATGAGAAGCAAAAAAGAGAAGTGAAGGAAAATAAGGTAAGTCTACTAATGGATACAGAGCTTCTAAAATTTACCATGAATCTGACATCTGCACAGTTCTATGAATATACTTAAAACCATGAATTGTACACTTTAAATAAGTAAACTTTACGACATATGAATTATATCTCAATAAATCTGTAAAGAAAAAGTCAGGAGAGTCATTTAAAAGATTTCTAAAGCCCAAATACTGACATTTGAAAATAATTTTTCTTTTCTTTTCTGGGCACCTTCTGCTCAGAGACCAGATATGCAGTTAGAAAGTATAGTAGGATCACTGTGTTCGTGTGAGCGCCCTTGTAGGACGTGGACGTTTTCTGAACAGCGGCTAGACACTCTTGGATTTTGATCGCTGTGTTCATTTTGGCTGAAGATACTCTGTGGCCACGATGGAACTGCTGCTGCTGATCTATACTTAAAGGCAACATCCATCGGACACACTCTGCTAGGGGCAGAAATAACTGCACACTCAGGCTACACCCTGCAGGAAGACCAAGCGCCCGAAAGGCAAAAGCCCTCCTGTGCTGTGCATGTGGTGCTCGCGCTTACTGCCTGGTACTTAACCTGGGAGAGGCCAGTAAGCAGAAAGGAGTGTCACGTTTCGTCTCCCACAGAGCTGACGCTGGGAGACCTGGTGGTCTTGTCTCCAGCGGCATCCTGCGAGTCATTTTCCACCAATCTCTTATGCACCCTCTTCCGCTGCACTGAGGTCATGTTGTTCTCCCCACAACCACCACCCACACCGTCCTTGCTGACCTCTCCAGGCCTTAACTTCCTTGCTGTAACTTGAGTCTTTTAATCCCTTTCGTAACTTTGGAAAAAACATTTCTCCAAAAACATTCTAAAGGCAACAACTTTACAAAAACATTAGGAATCATCTCTGGTGCCTGCCGGGGTCTAGACACAGGAGAGAGACTCGGTAAGAATGAAATAAGTAGCTGTCAAGTGGAAACGGAAGGGGTCCTTCATTAACCAGTTCTAACTTGCTCGCTTCAGGCTGTTTTCCATATAAAATAATTTCTTCCTTGCTCTCTTACCAACATTCTTGCTCGGGAAAGGACCAAGTGGCATAAAGTCACATCCGATACTGAAATGAATGTGGTGGCCACGCGTGTTAGTCAGCCTGTGAGTGTGCCCACATGCGGAGGCTGTGTCTGCTGGCTTGAAGGTGGGCGGTGTCCAGACCTCCCATGAAGACACCTTGGCACCTGCATCCACAGAGCTTCCATTAGAGCCCACAGGAAGCCCGCGTTCTGCTGCTTCCTGTGGGAGATACAGTCTGCAGGGAGATACAGTCTGCAGGGAGATACAGTCTGTTACTTGGACAGAAACCACTCACTCTGTAGATGAAACCCCTCAATTTCCACAGTATTTGGGAAACTGGCCATTTTGACAACAAAGGAAAGAGAGAGTGGAGATTTTTGCTCAGGAGGTGTATAGAGTTCTCTGTGTACTTCTGGTGTTCGGAAGGCATTAGTTTGTTTTTTCAGTCACTGATGAAATATTTAAGCAGATGGTCACAGTAGTTACAAGATCCCAGAAGGGAGATATTAGCCAGTATTCCTGAGAGAAGACAAATACATACACAAGATAAGCCCCACTAACCAAAAGAATTAGCAGGGACACGGGCTATACATGAATAGATGCACCAGAAAGTACAAAGACTATAACGTGAGAAATGACAAAGACGAATGTCTAAAAGCTCTGAACATTTCTAAAACTACCAAATGAAAAGTATGTTTCTTATTTGAGACATAACTTTAGGGCTGGCCCGGGATGAGGCAGCAGAGAAGCTGGAATGTGACGAGAGAGACTTTGTTTCACCCCATACTTCATTAGGTGCCTGCTATACCATAAGTTTTCATCACATCTGCAAATCTCCTCACCTTGCCCTCCAAATTATAATACCCCAAACTGTTGGCCGTCTCTCTCCTGGCCCACATTTCTATCCTTTCCTGTATTGCTGGCGCAAGTCTGTGTCTCTCTGTTGAATGCCTCTATTTTACTTTCTTCCTGGCACTTATTTCACATGCTAAAATTATACAGGGCTGGACACGTAGTTCTGTGGCAAGCACTTGACCACATTCCTAAGGTCAGCACAATCAATCAATCAATCACGTTTAGATATTCACATTTTATTACTTGTCTCTTACTACTAAAATATTCAGTTTTGAAAGTTCAGCTTTTAGAACAACTGTGCTATAGAAATACAGTGCAAGCTACAAATGAGACCATATTTAAACTTTTCTATAGCTATGTTTTAAAAAACGGAGTGAAGTTAGTTTTCAAACATGTTTGATCTACCCCAATACATCTATGGAATCTTCTTTTCAGCATCTACTCAATATAAAAAGTACTAATTAGGCAGTTTATATTGTCTTTTCCTCGTAAGACCTTCAAGTCAGTCGCATTCTTTGTACTTACACCCCACCTCAGTTCGGACCCTCTGCTAAATTGGTTCCATGTGGACCACAGTACTGCAGTGGACAGCGTGCGTCTAGGTCACAGGGTGAATGCTCAAGATCAGTCGCGATGAAAACTGAATACAAGGCCAGGAGTGCAGCTCACTGACGGGGCGCTTGTCTAGCATGTGAGAGACTGTGGGCTTCGTGCCCTAGCACTGGGAAAAACACAGCAGCAAACAAAAACTGAACAAACAAATGAATGAATCGATGGAAGTAAACGAATAAAGCCTTATTTTTCCAGGTCAGGATAAAAAATAAATAAATAAAATTTCCAATGTGTCAAACTTTAAGAAATGCCTCGAACTGATTTTTGAATCTTCGTCTGGCCAGATGCAGGGCAGTGCTATTTCTGTTCCACCTCTCCGCATCTCAGATCAGCTTTCTCGTCAAACATGTTCAATGGCTCTTTGCTACCTAAAAATAAATTCCTTGTCATGACATTTAAAGAGTGCTGAGATCTGACTCCCAACACATCTTCCTAGGCTTTTCCCCACCACTGCGTTTCATACAGAATATGCTCTAAGCAAACTTACTTCTTCAAGGTTAAGCGCACCAAGGAGTCTGCCAAGAAAACGCTCCAAATCCCAGCTCTGCCTTTCTCTGCGCTTGGCTTCTAGCTGTGTGTCCTTGTAGTGAAGGCAGGGAAGGTCATGTCCTCTACTCTCATTTTCAGACCAGGAAGGGGAGCAGAAGTCTCCCCACTGGGCTAAGTGCCTTCCTTGCGTATCTTCTATCTGCGCTCCGGCACAGTGCCTGGCGTACAGTTGCTTTGTCGAATGACGAGTATATGAATGAAAAACATGGCAGATAAGACAACTCTCCCTTGTCCTCCAATGACAAAAGCACAATCCTACATGTCTTTGAGCACATAGCTCATTCCAATCTCTCTGCAAGCAAGCGCCACTCCTGAGCCTCCTCTTCTGTCCCAAGCTCCCTAGTGCTCCACTCCACAGAGAGCTCTCCTGGCCCTCAGCCTCACAGAGCTTCACTGAGCCCCGCCCTGCGCGTGTTTACCATCTGTAACAAGATGTTAACACTGGGGACTGAAGATACAAGCATCCCCACCCTCCCCATGCCCCACAGAGTAGTTTGTGTAATATGGTTTGCAAAAAAATAGAATATTAAAGAGAAGCAGATTTGGATTCAAAAGAGGCAGGTTTACATTTGGCTTTAAACGTACCAGTTGTTACTTATAATTATTGAAACTAAAATTTGTCAGTTGTATGGGGAATAAGACCCACTGTCAGCCTATGCACAAGATAGAAGGATAAAAGTATAATATATGGAAACATTCATAATTGGAAATACTATTCAAATACACACATATACACACACATGCACGTACACACATAAGCAAATGGTCTCCTTAATGGATGGATGCACACTATGTTGCTTTATTTTCTTCATGGAATTTCCTTATATCTGACATTTTCTCAATTATTTACTAGTGTCCATGTTCCATGTTTTTATTTTGGCACCATCCTGCATACTCTTTGAGATGGAAACTCTGTTTTGTTCCCAGCACATGCCCAGTCTCTGTAACGGCAACTCCCATCAGTCTTTCAATAATTATCTGTTGACTGATGAAAACTACAGACATACAAAACAAAGTAAAGATTCTGGGAGATGTTGGCAGCCGTGGCATAGTTTTTTAATCTTTAAATTCTCTAATAAAATTAGACTAGGAAGCCAAACGAAACCCACCCACAACTTTTATAACAAAACTAGGTAATGAGGTTCACATTCCCCTGAACCTTGACTTACAAGGGAAACAAACGTAAACTAACAGTAGCCACGAGTCTGTGTGGTGTCAGGTTCCAGTGAAGTTGGAGGCGCTGTCTGCCCAGCAGAGCAGGAGAAGGGCAGGAAGTGACAAGGGCTCCCAGGAGGCAAGGCGCGGCAGACCTACAGGAGCGCGCAGCGAGGCGGGGCTTCTCTGTCAACCACACTGTGGAAAAGGAAGTCCAGGTACCTCCAAGGGGGGCACGTGCAGCCTCGTCCTGCGTCCTGTCAAAACAACCCACCAGAACCTCCTTCCCAGATCCAGCATTCCACTGGCCAGAGTGGAACTGAAGTGGATTAGGGAGAGCACGGTGGAGACACAGCAAGGAGAAGATTCCAACAAGTGCAGAGGAAGGAGCGAGAGCCAGCGAACATCAGCCAATACATCGCTGCATCTTCAAGCACTACACACACACACACACACACACACACACACACACACACACACCCCAAAAATTTTTACAGAGTTCTGTTCAGTTAGAAAGGCAAGCTTGCTTTTCTGAGTATTCTTTCTTAGTAATCTCAAATATTAAGAATCAAGACGTAGTAATAATCAGAGAAAAATAACAAAATCAAATTCTACAGAACATCCTTCTTTGTGTGAGGGAGCTTACAGACACAAAATTATGCCAGATATACATGCCTGTAAAAATGAGCAAACGTATAAACGTTATTTTAAACAAAACGAGATGCCTTAATAAAACGGTATAAGACATTAAAGAACAACATAAATGGGAACTTAATTCACAAGTTAGGAGGAAGAACTATAAAAATAAGTAGAAGTAAAAGAATAATTCACCAAAGAGACGTTTAGAGTTAACATTAAATGAATAAACACAATAAATGCTTTTCTAAGAGAAATACAAGTTAAAATTACAGAAAACATTTGTAAATATTAAAGAAATAAATACAAAGAAATTCAATAGCAAGTGAAAAACTGACAGAATACAAAGATGTTTTAATATACAAGTATTATACTGTGAAGAACAAAACACATACCAACAAATAAAAGCTGGAAAATTCCAAAATTAAGACAAAACAAGGCATACATTGAAAGAGCATATTTTTTACTTCCATATGTCAATCTAGAACAACTAAAACTAAATATGTCCTAGTAAAATTACTG